>JAODLC010000028.1:19677587-19693730 GCA_026781145.1 Hippopotamyrus pictus
CCCCCCCCCCCCCCCCCCCCGACATTAATTATTTATACTTTGCGAGAGGAAAAAAAAAAAAAAAAAAAACAAATTACTCTCATATGTGCAATTCTTTCCGCAGAGGAAGCAGAAACTATCCTCAAATACATTTTCCTAAAATACATCGCACATCTGCAAATGAAGGCTGAGCTTTCAAGTGGCGTTACAATAGGGAATGCAGGAACACACTCGCCGGAGAGGCCCCTGAGATCAAAGGCTGCCCAGTCGAAGAAAACAGAGGACCGCGACACAGAATGACACAAGGATACGACATGAAACAACAGCAGCTTTCAATTAGGCGGAAATATGGATTTGGCCGATTTTAGCGTAAGCTATCATAGTCTATTTTTTCATAATTTATTTAATGACGATCCAAGCATCCACCCTCCCATGCAGCTACCCACCCAAACACATACGTTATACGGTGAGGTCAAGGGTTCAGGGGCTATCCTGGGAACCACAATGTGGATGATGGGGAATTGTTATGGGATTCTTAGACCGTTGCTGACCACTGATGTACAAACAGCAGCAGATCAAGGCTGAAAATACAGCTGGCGGATCAACACCGAGCAGCTCGTAGATGGAAAAACCGAGAGGAAAAGCCCGGACACTGACTACATCCACATCAGAAACATCAAGCTGGATTCATGCCTATTCATAGAGGGGAAAAAAATACAGATTAACGATACATCACTGCAAAAACGTCACTGCACGTCACTGCACAAAACTGGCTGCAGCCGTATAAGGTTATATCCGTGCATGTTCATCAGACTTTCCTATCTTCTTCGTTTTTTTGTACATTTATCCATTACAAGGAAGTGTGGGACCCCCGAGACAAAAGAAATCAAGAGAGAATTTAACACTGCGAACAGCCACGACGTCACAAACCGGCATGCAGTGGGCGTCCCACAGCCCCACCCACAGTAACGCCCATTAGGTGCTGCGGGCAGGCCGGGAATAACCTGGAAATCGGCGACTCTGAAGAGAGGGCTGGCACGCCGGGGTGTACTGCCATTAAACTATTGCTCAATGGCTGCGGGGACACAATGGGGGACAACACGATGCCAGATTTCCTCACAAAAACAGCACAACAAAAAGGGTATGTGGCAGCAGGTTTACTATCTCTACATGCGCCGCTCCAGCTGCATGTGAAGTATATTTAGAACACATCACAATACAAAGCCTCATCAGTCGGTGCGGTTACAGAACAAACACGATGACAAGGTAACGCTGTTTTTAAGCTGCTGTTAGTTTGTAATCCTCTTGGATTCTTTAGCACTGGACAGGGCTGTTGCTAATGAAACGGCAGGACAATAACATACAAGCACTAGAAAGGCAGTGCACTCTGTGTATTATTAATGTAAACTGCTAAATCAATATCTTTAAAGGTATTGTCAATCTGAGCCAAATTAAAAGATGGTGGTGGTGGTGGTGGTGGGACCCCCCGCCCCCCCCCCCGAAAATCTGTTCATGTGATAAAGAAAGGAGTATGTTGCATCACTAACAGGAAGCAGGGAGGGAGGAAGAAACCAGTGAGGCCTAGAAGAAAGATGCTTATCACTGAAGGGGGCCACTGTGCCCCCCCATGTGGCGAGCAGGAGCACATGGGAAAGGGGGCACGGACACCAAGACTGAAATCCTACGATCTTACACATACAGTGCCTCCCATACAAAGCGCCTCTGTTTTAAACCTCTTGGAGGTCAAGTGCCTTAAAACCTTTACTCTGAGGGGCTGAGTGGGGCTCAGTGAATTACAGTGCTGCATCTGCGATTGGTGGGTCGCAGGCTGAAACGGGCGGTTTTCACTGTAGGCCCTTCAGCAGGGTCTGAAGCCTCCACAGGGAATGTCTGACCAAGTCTTCTCAATTGAATGTCATTTTGGATAAAACTTCTGCTAAATATGAAAAATGTGATGCAAAACAGAGCAATCTGGATATGATTCCATATATACTTAAAATGAGAACATGCTTGTTTGTATTATGTCAAGACCTACGTTAACAATACAAAACTACAACCTTGCATCCAAAGATGTGTACTGTATATAATATGTATCTTTGTTATACAATAAGAAAAAGTCAAGTACTTATTCGTTATGGCCGAAATCACTAAATTAACGGCGAGTGTGTTGGGTTGGTTTGGTAAAGGTGTTGGCATCTCTATTCCTCTGCTTTATATGTATAAGATAATCATCTGGTCAACTGCCTTGACCAATAAACCAGGAATGATAACGATTAGAATAAAATAAAATTAAATGTGTGTTTCCGTGACTCATCCACGCAGTATGATGCACATTGACAGTATTACTGCTTTCACTAAAATATGTAGTTTATATTAATCTCTGACTTGGGCAGCAGGACAGAGAAAGGCTGCATAGCTATGTAGGAAACGGGAACTGACATCCTGGCACGATCAATCAAAGACAGAAGTCTGTGGGGTGTGGAGGGGGGGGAGGTAAGAACGAGGTTGGCGGGGGTGGGGGCATTGAGAGGATAACATGCAGCAAAAATGTTTGAGCGACTCATCCAAATACCAGAGAGAAGACGACTGTGGAGAACTGGCATGGAAATGCACTTATGCGGCGGCGATAATGGAAATAAACACGGTTCACGTTCCTGCATATTCATGAAGGGGGGGGGGGGGGTTTGCAGACTACCAGATGTGCGGATGAGAGTCAGTGAGGCATGTGTGCGGGAGTCACGTTTCACTCAGGGAGCAGACTGCCAGCTTCCACTGACAACCGACGGGGATAAACACGACAAAGGGGAGAGACACCAGTAGTCTGGGGTCCTTCTGGAACTGATCCGGGACCAGCTAATCGGAGCTTAGGGTCAGGAGCTCTCCATTAACTATACTGTCTTTCACATGTTTGTGAATTACGTTTAGTTTAAAAAATTGCCCCCTGAGGAAGTATGGGATATCCACTGATGAAGTATCAAAATAAATAATGCATATCGTCGCAGGTGATACATTCATGGCACTGTCATAAACGTGTTGTATGTCCATGTCGTTGGCTTGTAATTGCTGCCAAGAATGTACAGAATTGGGCAGGAGTTTTAGGCAGTCAAAGAAAACGTTTAAGACCATTTATCCAGGTAGAAAGATTTGCTCAAGAAAAAAAATGAGCATTACAACATATTCAAATTAACAATAACACAAAAAATAATCTCTTTTGTTTTCTAAAGTTTCTCATATCTAGTTGGATGGCTAGATGAACACCGCTTCAGTTCCCAAATCTCTCCTCAGGGGCACCTCAGCCATTCCAAGTATTTGTTAAATTTCACATCAGCTCAATTAATTAACATAATCAGTCAAATAACTTAATGGTATTGAATAACCAAACAACGTGTGGTAGTGGTCGAGTGAAAAAATACCTTGGTGTATTGGACGGTTGCTACAAATATTAGGACGTGTTTAGAAATGGCTAAGCCAACATACTTTGACAGACATCATAGTTTTATATCAAAATGAAGATCATTTAAACATCATTGACTGCCTAATTCTTTTACTCTCATGAACATGACATACAAAACCACTGAAGCTTATGGCACATGCAACGTGACGCTCAACACATTTCTCTAACCGTCCATGACATAGAGCGTGACGCCAATGTCACAGCTTCACGTTATGTGAACTCTTCTGATACTATCGATGGTCAGGTTGCCAAGCGATGAAGAAGCTTTTACAGCCAGAGAGGGGAGACCCAAGGTTCTGAAATCCACAGCGGGTGGGATTATCGCGTGCCGTCAATCAGTCATTGGTTTAACCTATTCTCCTTGGTTACTTTGTTATTTCCCATTGGGTTAAATTGGGCAGTGACTGACAAGAGCACAGTAAATCCCTCTAGCCACACGCTAAGGCTCTCTCTCACGTCACTACTTACGCCAACAGTGACTTGAGAACTTATTTTAAACATGAAATTTCCAGCTCCTCAGAGTAACGGGGGTGTAGCATGACTATAATGTCTTATGGTGAGGAAATGCCTTATTGACAGTGGTGGGGAAGATGACATGTCCGTCTGCTTTCGGCATCAACATCAACGAGACGTATTATTAGCATAGCAAAGCTCTTTTGTTTTTTTCTGTAGAATGAGTTGATGTAACGGCGTGGAAAATTCTATGGTAAATAAGGACCACGGATACATTAATGATGCCTGGAGGTGTGTAGAATGTAAGCAGGTTATTAAATGGAAAATTCAGTGCATATGACACTGATATAAAAAACAGTATTTCCTTTTATTTATAAGTAAAGTTGGCTTTTTCTGGGCGATTACAGAATTTTAGAAAAGAGAAAAAAAAATGTTCCTTTTGGTCTACTTTTGGTCCATTCAACGTAATAATTTATTGTAGCCTGGAGGCAGAACCTCTGTTTAATAATTGTTGAAAATAGACATATACACCACATTGGGGGGGTGGGGGGGGAAACGAGGCCTCCTCCGGTTGCCAAAAGTTCTATCTCCATTCATATTAAAGTCTCGATGGCCTGCGCGTCTGGAAAATCCATTCATAGATTAACACCAAGGTTCAGAAGAAAAACATCAGAACCGGGAAAAAAAAAAAAAAAATTACCGGGAAGGATGTTTTGAGTGGCAAGTTAGAAAGCAACCATTGCGCTAATTTTCTCGGTCAAGGACACCACAAGCTAATGGTTAGAAAGAGACTGGGGGATATTTATAAGGCAAGATCAACCATATATGGGTCCTTTTTTACTTTCTCCTCTCTCTGAGTAGCACAAGGAATTAAGATATGAAGAACGGAAGGCAATAAACACTCAGAATACCACTCCGGCTCTTGGCCATGTTAACTGAGGCAACGGAAACCACAAATACGGTTAGACACACAGCATTTGTGGCCAATATGAAACACTCATATCTATTAACACCACTTATTACACTCTTGGTTTTCCAAAGACATGGAATATTACCAGTCATGTCTTAGTGCTTTATAATAGTACTGTAATATTGCTTTATAATAATTAAAATATTGCACATTTATATTTGCTTTACCGCCACATTTCACAGAATGGGCTTTTTAATCACACAAAAAAAAAAAAACGTGTAATTGGGGTGAAATGTGTTACATCTGTACTCTCTCTTCTGTTTAGCCTGGCGAAACAGAAAATAATGAACTGTATACTGTATACGCTCGTTTAACTAATCCAGTTGCCGCCATGAGGATTCCTTGCTATACTGTCATTAAACAAATTGTTCTGTGTCTATTCATAATTGACTCTTGCAGTCTTCCCTGTTAATTATCCCTGAGATTTCTTCTAAAAATTTACTCAGCTGAGAGGAGAAATTAAAATTGTATTTTCAGCACAATTACCATACCAAATGGTAATACCAAATTCATACCAAATTACTAAGTATAGTTATTAATGTTAAATATCTGACATTTAATACTTACATTTTTGTAAATTTATACTCATTTCATTGCTACTCCTGTGCCTAGAAGCTATCAGCCATCACAGGGCACAAGGCCGGGGTACACCCTGGACGGGACGCCAGTCCTTCACAGGGCACAAACAAACACTCACACACATTCACATGCCATGGGCAACTCAGGGCCACTTAACCTTGCACTCCTTGCATTAGTCTTTGGACTGTAGGAGGAATCAGAGGACCTGGAAGTGACTCACCCAACACAGAGAGAAGATGCCTCTCAAATAGAGTACAGGTAAGACGCGAACCTCCAACTCTGTGCCAGTGTGCCACCCTGCTACAAAAATACCTACGCTTAAATTAGCCAGCACATAACTCTCCTTACAAATCAATTACACCAGATAAAAAAAACACACACACACACACACAGGCACACACACACACACACACTTCATATGAGCCACTGGATGTATCAGCTACTGCCCAGATTTCCCTGCTCGTTTCCTGCCCGGCATCCAAAGTACTCCCCACAGCAGACCTCCTGCTATCATCCACCGCTTTCCCCACTTTCTCCACCCTTCAGTGTTGCTGCTGCCCCATGCTGCCTCTTTGTCTTCCCCGCTGATAAACCGCCATGCTTTAAAACTCATTTAAAACTATATCAACCTTTGCGCCTTAAGAAATGCCGTTAACTGCGTGCGAGTTTTTTTTGTGTGCATCCTATCTGCAAATTACTTATCCACATGATAGCTCAGCTACAAGATTTTTGGCACTTCTGTTTTTCCCACAACTCATTACCGTATAAGACCTCTGACAGGTCCATCTTATTAGTGTTACCATACCAATCCAGCTGTACTCTTCGATCATGCATCTAACCAATACCCACATTTTTGTCACTACTTCCTTCCTACCATCAATGATAAGATAAAAAAAAAAAATTCAACAGTAGTTCTACTTCTTTGCTCCAGGTCTCAAGTAGTGGAATTCCATAATTACTTATCACCTGGATAATTTTATTTAGTGTACTTCTGTAAACTACTCATTAACGACAACAGTCTGACGAGCTAATTAACCAGCTTTCTAGTTATCCAGCCTGTGCTGAATTGCTAAGCCCAAACACAAGTTTACTCCAGTATAGTCTTTTCCACAGCCAGAAATCCCCTCTACTTTCTTGCATTCCCCTTGTGCTGAGGCCAAAATGACTATGTTTTCATAGCGTTCCTCCCAGTTTTGTTAGCGATATCCCCAAAGAAAGTCTCCTTTCCTTTATCCCAATCCTGTGTGACATGCTTCAGTTAGCCATCTCACCTGAACAAATAAGATCTTATTCTAGACCGTTATAGACATTCACCTATCCACACCACTGATGAATGTCGTACCTATTCCACATAATCCGCAAATCGCCTTTAATGCGGCTGGGAAAATCAAATAAGGTGGGCAGAATTTGTTTAAGATTAACTAAACCGTCTCAGCATCAGATATAACTAATTGACACAAATGCAGAATAACAGATTATTTCCCCTGTCATATGGAGGATTACTCTAGGACACTTTGGTGAATTGTTTTAAACAGGTGAGATGAGGAATGCCCCAAAGGTAACCGGCTCGACGATCAATCAAATATGTTTCATAAACATTACACATTGTGCTAATCAAATTAAACTTAAATGCAATTTGTAATTGTGAATATTAAAAGAAAAAAAGTTAATATATAAATAAATCTTGTGCTTTTCCAAGACAAACAGAGAAGACCGTCTAATAGCATTATGCCAGTTTTATGCAGAAAATTACACTGACCACAAATTGCTCTCAACAATTCAAATATGTTGGAGTTCGACCACTTTAAAATGGGGTTCAGTAAGATTATAAATATAACTTTTTTTTTTTTTTTTTTTTTTACAGCTCTGTTATTACGTACTGAGAAGGGGGAGAGTGGGCCAATCTTATGGCTGTAGCGCCGGATGGCTTCTCTGATGTGGGCAGGCTGGATGGCACCACTTTGAGCCTCCATACCACAGGCTGCCACGCTCTGCAACAGACAAACACCAGAGATGGTTCCTAAATCAAAAACACAGCCCTCTGCTCTGCGCGAGGGGGTCCCTCAGTCGCGCGCAGGCACACAGCCAGACTCATGCACGGGAGCGTGTGCAAGAAACCGTGAGCATGCACATGTTAGCAGGCGGGCTAAATGTGCAAAAAAAAAAAAAAAAGAGTCCAAAAAAGCAACGATGAAAAAAGGATCAAGTGTGCTGTCCGCACAGAATTATGCATGAGTTTAAATTTGCATATATTGAAGGGAGAAGAAAGAAGCACAATATGCAAAATTCCTGTGATATTAAGCATTGCCGTTATTTCCTAATTATTAGCTAACTCACATCCGGAAAACATTGGGTAATGTTCAGATAATAATATCTTTCTAAACATACTGCAAGGGAAAAAAAAAACTTCTGATAAATTAAGTAATAATTATGGAGCCTGGGCACTGCTTACATATAGGGTATCACGAGGAAGTGGAACCAAAGTATCTAACCCATATGTGACTGCACAAGTTAGCCCTGTCAGAATCTGGTCAATGCAGATAAACATCTGGGCAACTAGAGCAGTCGCCTCCTCTGAGAGCAGTCAAGATGACGTCTATGGCGACGTAATTCGATTAAGCTATTCCACTTTGATAACTTAAACAGAAAAGTTAATTCTCTGTTAGTTTATTACATTACTATTATACATCTAAGACTCTAATCAATTAATAAATGAAACCGACTGCGTGAAGTTTCTAAACTGTGGAAGCACTTTCGTTACCTAACAGAATGAGAAAACGTAAACCGATATTGTACCTTATTTAACGATAAATAAGCATCAGTATGCAAGTCAGCGATTTCAGGTAAGACATTAAAATAAAAACAGCTGAAAAAGTTAAAAATAACATGTGGTCATCAAAAAGCAACATCATAGTTCTAAAACGACCACACATGCTGTAGGTGGTCAAACAAATGAGAAGTTCGTATTGAAGGACGAGATTGTATTAATGGATTCTGAACCTTTTTACGTTTCCTTTGCTTGACTTTGCTGCTCCCATCTTGGACCAGTCCCCCATTGCCTTGGGCCATGGAGTAGAGTTTTCCCTGGGGGCCACCAGCGAGCGGCGCGTTGGGGGTGGATGGGGGGCTATTTTCTGGGGAATCTGGGTTGCTCTTCACAGTGACAGACTGCCCCTGGTGAAGACACTCCACAATCAGTCAATCGATCACTCCAATGATTTTTGATTTCTTTCCCCCATCTTTATACAAGGTCTGGGAGCAGATTCACAAAAGAGAGAGGCGGCTCTCAATTATCCGGTTTACAAAACAATGGGCTTGGTCATAATAATAAAAAGAAATTTTAAACCTCAGAGAAACTGCCTTTAGTACAAACCACCAGGACACAATCTCCAACTGTTCTAGAACCCGCAGGGTCAATCGGCCACGGCAACCTACAGATCGTACTCGTCTTGGGGACACTAAGACCAATCCTACACAGTCTGGATGAGAAACAGCCTTGGGGTTCTGGCCACAGAACTCGCAAGGACCTCAACCCACAGCGGCCTTGACTCGATTTGACCCAGGGAAGAAAGAAGCAGTTTTACGGTTTCAGCGACAGTGAAGAACCCTGAAAGAAGAGTTCCTGCAACACACCACCACCTACCGCAAACTTGGCTGGGCTGTAAACAGTGGGGATTTAATATTTTCCAGGGGACGCGCATGTTGAATAATGCATGATGCCATACAGACAAGTGACTCAGAAGATCGGGGAGAGGGTGGCAATACCTCGGCTGTGGGATTGTGGTACTGGATGAAGGTGGCCGAAATGGCGTTGCTGAATGGGTCTCCGGTTTTAGGGGTCATGTCTTGTTTAACCAGCAATGCCAGGTCTACCAACTGAAACAGGAGATGAGAAACAGGAGGACAAAATGTGTAAATTCGTTATACATGCTCCCAGTGTTTATCCCAGTAATGCTTTTGACATAATAGCGGTTTCAAGTGGGCAACAGACTTCTGGGAAATTCAAAATTCTCAAAATATAACAAACTGATTCAGTAACACAAGGTATGCTTGCCAAGAGAAAAAAAATAAAAGGTATATTTGTGAAGTATCATGATCAGTTCCTCAAAAATATACTGTATATCAGTAATTCCTTCCACAATATTGTGATTTTATTTCATGGTTTACTTTTCTAACAAAAATTAGATTACCAAGATGCTTTTGTGCTTTCCCTGTCAAAATATTATCCTTTAATATCAAAATATTATCAAATTAGCCTCTCCCCAATCCTTCAGATTTTCATAACTTCTTCTCCATGTCATTAGGAATCACTGGTAAGCACAACTAACCTCAAATTAACCTTTCAAGTTCACAGAGGAAATTAAAGGACCGTGACTGTATGGGGTCCCCTTCAGGGTTCAGCAGGGGCAACCATAATGTGGTTTTACCTGAGCCACAGTCTCGTATGCCAAATATGACAGGATTTCCATGGAAACCACGTTGGGCTTCACCTCCATGCTACTGCAGTCCAGCCATTCACGGAATTTGGAAGCTTTTTTGGCTGAAAACCCACAAAGTAGAATTCTTCATGAGAAATGGCCAGAAAACAGAACTATCAGCATTGTGTACAATGTTACTCTCTACAATGTTATTGTGTACAATGTTACTCTCTACAATGTTATTGTGTACAATGTTACTCTCTACAATGTTATTGTGTACAATTACTCTGTATGGTTGCTACAGGGCATGTTCAAATTTCAGAATGACCAAAAGCAGACCTGGGATTTATAAGATGGTTTTACAGCCACATGCAATAATATTAAACTGTACTTAAAACAAGCACTACCTTTCAAAAAAAAATTCAACGGATAACGCTTATCGAAAGCCAACGTTAAAACACCAACCAAACCACGAGAAAATAAGCGCAGGCAGCTACTTGTGAATGGTATCCAATGCAAAAATTTTAAAAAGCCATAAAACGTCCTTATCTCTAAAGGTTCATCACACATGACGCATAATTCAAAAGTATTAGCATATAATATGCTGACATGACCTTTGCCCTCTAGCTGAGGGTAATGACTGAAACTGTAATTCCAGTTTCCGTTGGTGGATCAGAGCAGACAATGTGATTTTTTTAAGTACTCGTGCTTCCTTTTAAATGTGTTTTTAATCTCTGACCTTCGGCACGGATCAGACTCGTAAATTTACATCCCATCACTGGGTCGGCACCTCCCGCGGACGGGCTGGCGAGGCACGAGGTTTGTCAGTGCATCATTATGGCAGGAACGCGGCTATGTGGCCCGGCGTGGCGTGGCGTAGCTGTGCTACGGCGCCCCGGCCAGGCCCCAGACGAGGCCCTCTCAGGAACGCATCCGCCGTTATAGCTCAGCTGAGATATTCGCACTGGGCTTCGTGCTGATGCATGATAATCCATCCAACAGCCCAGATGTTACCATACTTTCGTCTCTTGGGTCCTCATTCTATACAGCACTGGAATCCAGTTTAAATTGACAGCTATACACTTTATATATTTTAATAAATTAAAGTCTACATATAATTGCAAAAACTATAAAAGTAATTTGACGCAAAGTGTAATCTGATGCAAACTTTTCCTGTCTGGCAGAATACTTACAGAAGCTGAGCTGCCGACTTTCGCAGAATTCGCTATACTGAGCGGGGTCCATCATCCTGGTCTGCCTTTCAATTCTCTGCATGTGGGGGGGGGGGCAACCAAAATTACATGATTATAATCACACTGAAAACGTCAAGAGACAGGTAGTGTTTTGGGATACTTACAAGAACAAAGCGTCATTATATTAAAACAGGTCTTCTGCTTTGAAAATGTAAAACACATCTAAGCGCGCATGATTGTTATTTAATAAAAGGATATTCCGCAATACAAGCATGTAATAAGCATTTGTCGGGAATTCAATAATTTAGTCATCTACCTATTAATAATGTATGACACTCAATACAATTACAATGTAAGAATTTATCCATAAAGATATAATTTATAACTGCACAGATGTGTGACGATTACTGGAATGTACTGTACTGGGCTGTTACAACAAACTGACACCTTATGTCACAATGAATGGACACATTGGCACTGGGATATTATGCGACAAAATACAAATCGACATCAAAACAGTTCCAAATGAAAACACGCTTAAAAAAACTGCAATAACTGCACACTTTACAACTTACAGAGTAGCAAATGAAAGAGGAAATTTTACGGAAATTCCAATAAAATTTGAATAGAACCATAAGAAGCAGCACTAACGACAAGGCGACCAGGGAACTCGAAACCTAACATTTGCTGCCTGATGCAGCTAAATGGAGTGAGTCCAGCGGAAGCGTCTGTTGGTGTCTGCGCCAGGCCTGTCGAAACGCACCCCTTTGCCAGCAAGAGCGGCAGTGACACCTCGAAGCTAAGCAGGTCTTATTTTAAGATAAGACGACGGTGGGATCTGGGCTATCGATGTCACAGCACCCGTGGTGACACCTGCGTCGCTCCTGGCCTTTAGTCCCGTTTGGGGCATATGCTGCCAAATTTATCAGCTAGCTAGTTCGCATTTGCACTGAAAACACCCCAGGGCACATCAATTTTATCAGTGCCCCCCCTCCATCCCGGATGACAAACAGGAACACTCAAGTCACACTCAAGTCCCCAGGATTCCAGCTATGACAAATGTGGCACAGGAGGAACCAGCAGGCAGATATGGATAAACACTGGCCCTTATTTTACGCCACTAGATCTCAGTCCGACAAGACAATGAAAAATAAATTACGCGAACACCTTAAACTTATTACGGCAACATCCATCTTAGCCATTTAAAAATAAACTACTGAATTTAAATACTTAATATACACTGCCAATTTTGATGCAAGTTGAACAATAGTGGCCACTTCTCACACCTACATGTTTGTGAAGAGCGGAATATTTAGAGTAGTATTCGCACTTTGCTAGGGTCCAGACCTCTAGCTAGGCGAGGATGCAGCAACAGATTTTAAACAAGCAACACAAGAATCATCTCAATCAGACTGCTGACGTGCACTGGAATTACAGATAGGTGATTGAGGGGTGAGAGGTCAGGTGCCATGTGAACAGCACTAATCACTTTTTACACATAAGCATTGGATAGCTTAATACATAAATCTTTTACTCCTATAAAAACATTAAGACGATACTGAAGTCCGGCAATTTAACCAGTGCTGAGCAGAAGATTATGAGTTACAGTTAAACAGGGTGAAAAACAGGGGCATACCCATCGTAGAGAGAAGCTATCGATGGAACTTTTCAACCGCAATCTGGGTGATGGAAGAATGATGTCAAAAATCGTCTACCGGCTAACTCCTTTTCAAAAAATAATAATTTAAAAAAATTAACTCCAGCCGTAACATTTTCTGTTGAGCAATTCTGATGATAAATGCGAGATTTTGGGCTATGATGTTAACAAAACAAAAGATTATACCAAAGACTCGTGTTGCGGTCCATACAGGGTTTTTCATTTCTCCTTTTGAAACTCTGTAACTTAAGGAATATCTTACTGGTAGCCACAAAAAAATAAAGCATTAAGATTTACGAATAATTTCCTTAGGAAGCATGACCTGCTACTGTCCTATTCCAAAACTCACAGTCATGGAGTTTTATTTTTAAATTCTTCTGAGAAACACAAGCTTCGCTGCAACAGCAAAATCACCACCTACAGCATAGTAATTCAAACCATCACTGTCACTTTTACGTATTTTTCTTAGTGTTTCGCACCACAATTCTGCACTAGATAAGCAGTATGGATGGATGTTAGTGTTTTATTTGTATTTCTGTTTATTGGTCACCATCTGGGCAAGATCAACTACTAATTTATTGTTATTATTATTATTATTATTAAGTAGTGCAACAATACAGAAGAATGTGACCTTAAACCCTTTAAAAAGTACTTAATTTATAGGTTGAACTGAGCTAAATATGATAGAGCATTTAAAAATATTACTTTTCCCAAGACCAGGATTATATTACTGCAGAAATTGAACAGGACCGATACTGGGGAAATAGCTGAGCCGGTTACCACTGATGGTGATCCTGTTACCTTCCTGCAGCTGGTTTCTTCTCAATGCATGTATAGCATAGTGATAATATTTAAATTCAGGATAGCTATAAATCTGGGATATTTCATGTCCTTTACTCCAATGAAGTAGTAGTCTTTAGCCATTGAACTTTTCTACAAAGTCTGCCCAAAAACTGAACAAACAATAAAATAGAATCTATAATTTGATGGGTGCCTAGACTGTGCATCGCAGAGATTCAAACTAACAGCTCTTCCCAACGATTAAATACCTCAGCAAAGAATGTCCCATTTTAAAGAAGTTCTTCATGACCAAGAAAGGAAGCCTGTGAGATTTTTTCCTCCTCATTCTAGGATCAAATAAATCTTTTAAGCACTGAAATGCAATTGAGGAACTTTTGGCTCTCGGGAGAATACTAAACTAAGGCAAAAAAGAAAAGCTACAAACTGGTTTGTTCCACGACATTTTCTTTATTTGCATTTAATCGGCGTCGTGGCTAGTGTTAAGGGTGCCTTGTTCTCTCTCGCTCATTTACACGGCATGACGATGGCAGTGGTGTCCTGCTCCCCTTCTGGATGCAGGTTACTTACCCTTGTTAGTATTCAGCCTAGGATGTGCCCTACAATTCTCGCCCGCGATTAATGCCAAAAATAAGGGGGGGGGAATCGCATTGGGCTGGAGCCGTGTGCCATTTTTGCGGGTGTCTGCAAAATATATATCCCCCAGAGTCCCAGAATAGCATCCATTCAAGACTCGCTGTCAACATGGCGTTACAGCAAACACAATGCAGATCCCACACAGGATGACAGAGAGCCTTCTAAACATTTCCATCTGAACACGGCGGAGAAAGTCGCAGAAAATAACAGACTGTCTGAGATCTTACTGCGTCCAAGAAAAGATTGATGGTTTGCCTGAGGAAACAGAGTCCAAACTGCTGACAAAAGCCCATCCTTGTCTAATCCGCAGCAATAAAAATGATTCTTCAGCCCGAAATGTAAGGCCGCCATAAGCTGGAAAACAATTCCCATTCATCCGATATTGTAAACAGAAGATGGGAATCTAATTACTCTGCTGTCGCTGCCACTACAATTCATTACTGTATTACATGCCTAAAAATATAACAACAATATAACAAGTAGCCAGTACTACAGTGATTACTCCCAAGAGGACAGTTTCCAGCGAGACATGCAAGTTCTTCTGGTAAACGTCTATTTTTCCAATTATTAATATTATTCCTAATAAATTAAATGGATAAAGTTAATTAAGAACGTCTGTTGAAGCAGGGAGACATCAGCTACGTGTATTTCAGGAACAAGAAAAGGTATGTTCTGAGATTTAGGAAAGACAGCATGAATCACATGGTTGAGGTGAATTCACCATGCATTTCACATGAATAATCAAATAATTAAAATAAGGTTCACGATGACCAGGGATGGGGAAAAAATATTGATTTTATGATTAATCAGGTTACTGGTTTTGATGATTCACTATCAATTCACAAAATCCCAAGACTGATCTTATTAATTCAGGCATTTTCCCCACAACTGAAAATATTTTTGCTGAATTTTACTCTTATCAGTCCTCTTATCAAATAGGTGGCGCTATTTTCTCTCTCACCTATGGCAGGGTTGCAATGCTATTGTGCAATCACTTTACACCGCCATCTTGGTGCACTGTCAGTCACAGTAACGGAGTACTCCAAGCATGTTAATGCAATGCAAGTCAAGACAAGTCAGGTCAGGTATTCAGTACATTGCATACAGTAATGTGAAATGACGTTATATAAAATTATATAAATACAAAATAAAAGCAGATGGTATATAGAGAAACACTGTCCATTATGAGGATATTGCTAATCTGTTTTTTCAAAAGTTATGGGTAACACTGAAGCAAAGCAACTAAGTCTGGAAGTTGAATTGCTTTATTTCAGGCTGGGTACAATTGCAGAGGAAAAAGGTGTGGATGAAATATTTCTGTATATTAACGGGTTAGTACAAGTATACATTTCACGCATATTATTTATTATATAATGATTATCTTTATCTTGTTACCATGTAATGGTAACTTTAGCGATTACATTGCTCTGTGCTGCAATGTTAAAGCTACAGCATTGTGCCGTTACTGTTATCACAACAAATCTGGTTTGATCGCACATAAGTAAATGTGCTTTAAAGGTAAACTGAATCAAAGCGAAACTGGGCCCTTGAGAATCAAAATCTGATCAAATCGTGTCCCAGCTGTAATACTGACCGTTATAAAACAACGGCTCTTTCATAATTCTTTATAAAAGAAAAAATTAAAAATCTGCTTACTTCATCAACCATCATTACCATTAATGACATTAAGAAGAATTAGGTAATTAAAAGTAGAATAAAAATAACATTACATGCCTAAAAATATAACAATATAACAAGTGGAAATTTACGGAAGTCTGTAGAGGACACGCATAAACTTTTTTTTCCTTTTCGTTATCTCGAGATCACTTACTTTTTCTCGTGATCTCGACATAACCAAAGTCGTTATCTCGAGATCACGACTTATTTTTTTCCTTTTTTTTTAAGCCGACATCTTTCAAACATAGTCCAGTAACCATGGAGACGTCCCGGACTCTCCAGTTGGTTGGTAATGAAACTGACTACTCGTTCAGGCTCACTATAATTTC
>JAODLC010000028.1:19693830-19725905 GCA_026781145.1 Hippopotamyrus pictus
TAACAACTCTGAGCTGTTAGTTAAGTTCTCCCCAAACGAGCTTGATGGGCCGAATGGCCTCCTCTCGTTTGTAAATTACTTATGTTCTTATGTTCTTAACACAACACACATAAAAGTACATTTGATATTCAATAATCTCATTTATGTTCTGACTATAGGGAGGGAAACTACTATGGACTTTAAAGCCTAGCAGTAATATCAAAGAAGGTGGTATTAAGGCTAACAGAGAGAGAGAGAGAGAGAGAGGAGAGATAGAGAGGGGAGAGATAGAGAGAGGAGAGGAGAGAGAGGAGAGGAGAGAGATAGAGAGAGAGGGGAGAGAGAGAAAGAGGAGAGAGAGAGGAGAGGGAGAAAGAAGAGAGATAGAGAGAGAGGAGAGAGGGAGAAAGAAGAGAGAGAGAGGAGAGAGAGAGAGAGAGAGAGAAAGAGGAGAGAGAGAGAGAGAGAGAGAATTTAGGGGAATTTGGGTGTGTAAGCAAACATTTGACCAATTGGCAGTGTTAGCAAAGACGAAACGGGAGGCCAAGAAGGATGAAGTGCTTCACCCCCTGAAGATTCCACTGATAGCTAAAACATACCCATTAAAATAAAGAACAAATCTGGGGAAAACCCAAGCATTTCTGGGCTACATCCAGAATGTATGAGACTTTGTTTTAATAGAAATCGGACGTATGATGTCTCATGGCAATATGTAAAATTATTTTCACTTTTTTGGACCCTTCCAAGATTCTGAACGAAAACAGTAATTACATCTTCTGACTGGAAAGTTAAAAGCGGTTTTTTTGGGACAAAAAGGATTCTGCTGAACTTTTTATATCCATTCCGATCAGGATTTTATTAAAACAAAAAATGTTTTTGTTTTACAAGTAAATATGCTGAGAACATTTCCACTCTGATTCAGATGTTCTGTGGTTACTGATACAGGCTATTGAGGATTTGGTTGTAATTTCTGGTTGTAATGCTCTGCGCCACGAGCTTTGCATACTGCTACCATTGATTCCACACGACTACGGCAGGCTGAATAATAGTTAGCAGCCTACATATTTCATTACCGGGACCTTTGTTTGTTATACAGTCGTAACAGAGAAAGGTTCATGTAGATAGGTGGTGCTGTGGTTCCTGGGTAATTGAGCCCGTTGAAGCTGAATGCCAGGCAGAGCCTGCAGCCTAGGTCATGGTTCAGATCTGCACTGGCTGATTTGCCAGTAGTGGCTGGTGAAATAAATACTGCATGGAGTCTGTTATGCGCCTGTATGTCAGCAGTATATTTTGTTTTTTTGTTTTTGTTTTATTGCCCACCACCAGCAGTATATTTTGGAGGCCTGGGCTGTTGCCCCTGATGCATGGAATAGGTTCCACTCTTAAGCAGTGGTAGCTGAGGCCTATGTGGTGCTCTAGGCAATACTTACTAATAGTGACCCCAACCCAGGCAAATGTTGTCGACGATAACAGTTGCCAACCAAGGAGTGCCCGCTCAGAAAACAGCACTGTGGGCATCTGCCCACCTTGCCCTTGTCAGGATCTGCCACTGGTCAGAACAGGACGGGGCAGAACAGGCAGCGGCAATTCAGTACAGAAGCAGATTCTGTGCTGAACGAAAGACAAATCAGAATGGATCGATCGAAGATTAAACTACATGCATGTGGGGATGACAGTGTACTGAAAAGCCTTTAGCTCGGAGTAGACATACAGCAGTGTGATTTTTTTGGGGATGTGGGACTTTAGTACGTTATTTTTACTTTGCCCCATCTTGCTCTCCATGCAGGTGAATGTAAGCTTGGGGGTCACAGCAAAGGGCCACGCTGCAGCACCAAGGCAGCTGGGCACTAAGGGCCTTAAAGGGCCACACACATGACTGCAGAAGCAGGGCTTGAACCGGTGACCTTCTGTTCGTAGGCCCAGAGAGGCTTAGCCTGCTGAGCCACACAGCGCCCCCCTAAGGGAGGCTTAGGGTCACAGTGATGCAATTAAAATAATTACATTGCTTTAAGCTACCCTGACAGTTGCATGAGGTAGATCTGTGGTCAATAAAACAATTTCAACACCTGATTTAACAGGGTCTTAGATACAAATTAAATAAGTCGGGGGGGGGACGTTATGAATCACAAAGCCACAAAACCACAAAATTAAGCCTTTGTTCGTATAAATCTTTTAAATGCTGCGTCCAGTCATAGGCCTTGCACCCACCTCAAGCCGTTCCTGTTTCACATCATCCAGATCATCCTCGCCCATCAGGGATAAGAACTCCCCTGTCTGGTCGATAGAGCTCAGGAAATCCTGGACGAGCTTCTGTCTTTTGTTATTGCTGCTGCTGAATTTGTCTATATGTGGGTGCAGACAGGAAGAGGGGGAACAAAAAAGAAAGCTGATTTTAGTCTGCACACATCTGTAAGGCAGCTGTGAGTGTTTACACCTACCCCTGATGGGCCAGCTTGCAGAGACCCCCCACATACACCCACGTTATGCAAACATATTTAAGGGTGAACCCACTTCTCTGTTGTCAACCCATGTCATTTTTCAGAGAAATTCGAAGTTTAATTAACCAGCTGATGAATTAATACATTAATATAGGTTTTGCTTAGACAAGAAAATAATCAACAAGAAATTCAACTGGCTCCTTCCAATTTACAAATGGCAGGTTTCTAGTTAACTAGAAATGACTATTCTCAGAGTATCTTTCTCTATGTGGGGATTAAATGAAGTATTGTTGTAACACCACATAAGACAATCTTTAAAACTATGCAGGTCAAACACAGTTCAAGCCGTCATTCAATCATTGTGTGGCAAAACCAGACAGATAACTTGGTTTTCTGTACACAAACATTGTAACCAGTAGTCACAGCTTCAGACTGAAAATGGGATGTCACATCTAAAACTCTGAGCATCAGTACAGCTGGGCTTAGTTTAGATGAGTACAGAGTCACTACTCTACTTAGAGTAAAATGTGACAAACTTCCTTGAACTGGAGATTAGAACTTGCTGATTTGAAGGCCAAAGGTCAAGACACAACTAATTGTTTTTTTTTTGTGATCCATATTTTGTTGCAAGGCTTAAGTTTATTATGCTCAAAAATAACTGCATTAAAATGTGTTTGCATGAATGAGAGAAAAGATTCATGTATTATTCATTGCTTTAGATTTTATTGTATATGATAGCAATCAAGCCACGGAACTTCACAGCATGAGCATGAAAAGCGATTCTCCATACTGTCTCACTCCTAATCCCACAAAAAAAGCAGCATCTCCTGTCTTAAACCAAAATCCCTCAAAATGTTTCTCTATATGTTAGTGACGCACTGTTTGACTTATTACTGTACAAAGAACCATTTCTCAAGGTCGTTTTATTTACCTAGAGAACGTATTGAAAAAAGTCTTAGAAGACTAAGAAGAAAGTGGTTTCTGGCAGCAAATTACATGCGTGCTGCAGCAATTCCTCAAGAATAAAATCATCAGGCAGAGAATTTATGGCACCTTAATAACTACTTCTGTAGCTTTCAAATCTGGTTGATGTCAGATGACACAACCTTGACAAGGACTGTAATTACGGATTCCGTGTGTAAACAGGGCAATTAAATCAAAATGGGACAAAATGCCAGTCAGTACAAACGGAACCTTTCAAAATTACACAAATATTTTGTTATACATAATTAGTCCTTTGCTTTTGTTTTTAGCGCATCCTAAACTTGACATTGAATGCAGTGGGGTGTTTACATGGATAAGAGAGCTCTGAAAATTTCGGTTAGCTTAAATAATAAACAACGCTAATCTGCAGTAGAGAAGAACTTCGTTTTAATTCGATCATATAAACAGACGGAGCAAGATGCACATTTTGAATACCACATTCCATTGAAATGAAGTCTTTCTACTTTCAATGTGTACAGAAACACAAGGACTTTGTTTCTCGGATGGGTGGAGGAACTTGGTCATCTCGGGCATTAGACCAAAGTTCTTAAAAAATGCTTTACCTTTATGCTAAAAAAAAAAAAAGGAGATATGTATGCCAAGCAGACTGCAGATTGATGGTAGCTATCCAAGTCCAATGCAACTTGACATCTTTCTAAGACATCAATAGAAAAATTTGCAAATAATATTGCAAACGAGTATCCGTTCTATTCCATAATCCACCCATCTATCCATCCATCGTCCAACCATTTGTCCTGGTCTGGGTCATGGGCATTATATTTTATATAATTAAGCCTTATTAATATCACGTTGCAGGACCGTATGGATATTGAAAAACATTGTGATAATTAAACAACAGATATCTAGTGTGAAGTTTGGCTAGCACCTAAGTATACAAGTCCTACAACCTATATATTGCACGCATCAAAATTTACATTGTGGAGTAACCAATAAATCACTGAACTTATGACTATCCACAGTGAAACAGTACCAATTTTGAAAGCAGTTAATTTTGTTATTTGGCATAGAAATGTATGGAAGCAGAATACTATGGTTTTCAAAGAGGGTTTTTCTACACGAAACCACTGATGAAACCCTCCCAGTGCAGTCACAAGGCTGCAGCCTGTGACAGATGAAGTGACATGTGAAACCCTTCCAGTGCAGTTGCATGGGTGCAGCCCATGACAGGTGAAGCGACAGGTGAAACCCTGCCAATGCAGTCGCATGGGTGCAGCCCATGACAGGTGAAGCGACAGGTGAAACCCTGCCAATGCAGTCGCATGGGTGCAGCCCGTGACAGGTGAACCGACAGGTGAAACCCTGCCAATGCAGTCGCATGGCTGCAGCCCGTGACAGGTGAAGCGACAGGTGAAACCCTGCCAATGTAGTCGCATGGGTGCAGCCCGTGACAGATGAACCGACCGGTGAAACCCTGCCAATGCAGTCGCATGGGTGCAGCCCGTGACAGATGAACCGACCCATGAAACCCTGCCAATGCAGTCGCATGGCTGCAGCCCGTGACAGATGAACCAACAGGTGAAACCCTGCCAATGCAGTCGCATGGGTACAGCCCGTGACAGATGAAGCGACAGGTGAAACCCTGCCAATGCAGTCGCATGGCTGCAGCCCGTGACAGATGAAGCGACAGGTGAAACCCTTCCAGTGCAGTCGCATGGGTGCAGCCCATGACAGATGCACCTCTGGGGCATTCTGCTTCTCACATAAAGCCACAGGACAAGAAGTGACAGAGCAGCCCCAGGCAGAGCAACAGCCTGCAAAGCAGCTGCTGTTCTGCACCTTCCACTGGATGACGACGGACACTTGTCACAGACTCAAATTCTCTGCAGTGTCTGTATCATTTGCTTTTTTTAAATCACACTTCGTCTGTATCCGCAAAAGCCTAATAATGGATTTAACAGTCACTCCACTCTGTACTCTACCCACCACGGAAATTACTGTAATTCTACCAGCTTTAAAATCAAAGGGAAGCTTCTTTTAATTCATTTCCTCATCTTCGGTAGTAAGCAATAAGCAGTAGTAAGCAACAGTAAATATAATTATGTGAGTAATGTTAAAGCAAAGAATATTAATACATTTCTTCTATGGATATCATAACATCTTATAAGCAAGACCACTATAAAAACATAAAAGTTACAAAATGGTCAACTTCTAAACTCTCTCCAGTGCTTTTTTCTTAATGTAAGCAGTCATGCTAATCAACGTACATTTATTCTGTTGAGTGTCTGATACTAAAGCAAATTTAGGCAATGCATCAATTTTTTCCCAGCCTGCCTGTGTACGATCTCTTCTGAAAAAGAAAAAAAAAACACTAAATTATGCACAGACATACAGTCTCCGTTGCAACAGACGTCCAGACTGTTCCTTTTAAACACTGCATTTAACATTATTCCAAAGCTCAGGTTTCACTGGAACAAGAGGCAAATATCCCAGAGATTCATCATAACTAATTTTTGAAGTTTTTTTTTTTTTCAACCCTGTTCTTGTCTTAATTTCTGTGCGATCAACAATTTATTGCGGTGAATCATTATACAAAAACTGGAAAGTCTCCTTAAAGCTTCCGTCTGCGTTACAGAAGCAGCGCGGCACGTGAAATTACCTCAGCTGCATCGCAGGTCATTATGTATCATCGTTCGAAAGAGACATGGTGAACAACTATTCATGAGGGCTTTTTTATACATAAAGTTCTTCAGAAGATGATTGCAAGGAGGCCTGATAGACAGACTGGAAAAAATGACTGCACTGGCACATGGATACAACGGCAGAAAATCTGGGATTCAAAGATCGCAACGATCTTCAAATGATTGCAGTGTTTAAGTATTAATGCATTGGCAGAACATTAAAACACGCATTTTCCAACCATAGCATACGATTTATATAGAAAAATATGGCACAGTTCCTCTACTTTCAGCATGCTGAACGCAGATTTGAAGCACCGCATCTTTGAGGATCAGAAAAAAATACTGATGCTCTAGTGTGTGGGAGCAAAAAATCCATAAGACAATCGTTCAAGCCCATTTCAATTAAACATACGTGAAACACATACCGGTATCAAGCAGATCGTCGTCATCGATGGTCTTGAGTATTTTCGACTTATAGTCTCTGAACTGCATGTACTTCAGCAGACGCTGCACTTTTTTCTAGCATAAAGAAAAGAGTTGTAACAATATAGACGGATAAATCATACCCAATAAACCATCCAAACTACTTACTGTCGACTACTACAAAATTCAGGGCAGTAGTAACAATTAAATTCTAAATACATATTATAAAATATAAAAGAGGGAATACAATTAAACAACACTGGCTCCAGATTAAAAACAACACCAAACAAAAAGGATTTCATTTTTGGACAATCAAATGCATGGTTGTTTTATTTCCACATCTACCTAAGAATAAAGAAAAAAAAAATGAAGACCGTGCATGTTACAAACTGAAAGCTGACATGTAACACACTTCAAATTAACGCACTGGGTGGGGTGCACCCAGCCACACAAAACAGGACGCCACACATATCCGCATCACTCAAACAATGCACGTATACGCACAGTAGGTGTGTAACTTGTGTGAAGCTGTGCTCACCTTGTCTTTGCGCATCAGAAACAGAATATCTTCAGCAGAGATGACCCTCGCTCCTCTCACGAGTGAAACCTCTGCTGCTTGCTGGAGCTAGAATACAAGCAGAGAAAATACATATAATCCAGAAGGATCATTTGTTCAGAAAACTAACAAATAACTATTTTGTTTAGTGATGTTTATTTTTGATCATTTTTCGATGGCAACTGCTTTTGACGGATATGGGCAAAATGGACCGAGTGTATTTTTCTTTATAACGTGTTTTTTGAAGAAAGAAAATATTGATCAAATATAATTACTCGTCTTGCTCCTGTCTTGGCTTTCAAATCACTTATGTGTGTTTGACACTCGTCTCAACTCCCGTGTCGGTACAGTGTGTCCTGGATACATTTGCTAAAACAACAATGGTTGTTATTAATATTCTTTAAGAGGTGGTTGGTGGGGGCAAAAAAGTTGCATTCCTTTTCATCTTGGCTACTGTTTACTTGGCATGAGATGTGGCCCATAAATCATTATGCGAAGCCGGAGACATACTTCCTCTGCAATGGACTAACAGTTACAAAACCATTACGCGTCTCTGATAATCAAGAGTGGCAGTGGAACCCGGCTAACAGGCAGGCCGAGCCGCCGCTATCCGCGTCCAAGGTTCGAGATAATGGTGCTAAAAAAATAAAAAATCCAGATGTCAGTTGCTACAATCACCAGACTCCTGCCGTGAAAGGCACACTCAGGAACAGCTAGCTTCTCTGTTCTTAGGTGTTCTATCCATCTTCCAGGCTCCACACTCATTATGGATTCCCGCCGGTTCATAGTCTCTGAAGCTAGAACCTGCATTATTTTAAAAAGTATTCGTATTTTTTCCTTTTTCCCCCCAGAATTAAGCTCTCCCAATAATGATGTTGCGATCGTATGGAAACAACGCTCCTAACCTGCAGTTAGGACAGAAGAAAAAACAAATGTCTTCTCAACTGAGCACTGCAATCATTTTATTTCATAAGAGTTGACGCACCTCATTTATCACTGTCACCTTCCTTGCAAAATGATACCTGTCCTCCTGAAAATCTGAATGCAATGGATGCCTAAAAATTCAGCAACTTCTTTCCTACAGAAAGATCACAGTGTTAACCTTCTGCAAGCTTTTCACTGGATGCTTAACCCTGCTTGTTCTACGCAAACCCCAGGTTAAGTTAACTAGAACTTGACAGGGGTAACGATATAGAGTAGGCTAACATTTCAGGGCCTTTTTAAGTCATCACGATGCATTTGCATTTCCTTTGTTTAGCAGATACCTTCATCCAAAGCTATGTGCAAGTGAGGCAAATAGCACATTACAGTACAAACGTACAACTATCAAGGAGTCGACTAGGCCTAAATGAGGCTAGGCTGACCACGATGTCACACAATCATGTGCGTTTAGGTGCAGGTAATTTAAAATAGCAAGAGGGAGAGCTGTGGAAGGCTTGTTTTTATGTAGAACAGAAATAAATGCAGAGGGAAAAAAAACTGAGATGGGGGGGGGGGAGGCATGGGGAAGTTAAGCAAGTCCAAACAAATCCGGCAATTTTATCACACTAAATAGTTTAAAACAAACATTACAAAAATGGCACTGCTGGTTCAAAACACCATCTGCAGAGGGTGGTACAAGGCCTTATGGAGGGGGGCGGGGGCAGGGACACAAATAAATAAATGGCTTGATGAGCAACATAGAGGGAAAATGGTTAGCCATGGTCAAGTCACGGCAATGTAAAAAAACAAAAGTAACAGTCCAAGTAACACAGAGGTGATTTTGTTATTTTTCTGGTATAACAATGACATCATACCCAGCAGAAACACGTGACATTTACATACAGTAAACATATACAGTAACACAACACATTACAAAGGGCTGCTATGGCAGAAATGACTGATCATTTTGATGATGATCACAGGCGTAATGCGTCACGACACAATGCACGAAGCCCTGCTGGTATGGGTCTATGCAGTCGCAGATTGGACTTGTCAGTTCCACGCATCCCACAGAAGCTTGACACGTACCTGACTACTGAAATGATGAAACAGAATAGAGGATTCATTGGACCTGGCAACCTTTTCCCATTGCTCCAAGGTCCAGTTATGACACTCGTAGGAGCTTTAGGTAGTAGACAGGGGTCGGCGTGGGCAGTCTGACCACAGTACTCCTTGGTTACACCACAGTACTCCATGCCCTTTGTGTCGTGACACATTACTCTCATTACTTCAAAATTATCCACCAATTGTACCAGAGTAGCCCTTCTGTTGGTTCTCACAGCTAGCTAGTTAGCTTGTCAGAGTGAGACAGGCTTCCCAGCGTTTAGGTATCTTTGTCCAGCCTTGCAGTCTTCTCACCACACCCATACTACTCTGCCTGCACTCCATCTCATAGCGAGCTAGCTAGCCTGCACGTATTTTGCAAAAAAAAAAATAAAAAAATGTAATTCAGGCTCCTGAAAGTCAGGTCTGTATAACTGAGGAGAGCCGGCTCTTTACAGGTGAGGGCAGATGGTTTGTGATTGGGTGAAATAAATTACAGTAATGTAAATTAATGTTATTACTAATACTCAGCTCTGGACTACATGCTGCTGCACAAAGTTCTAATTTTCATATTACTTTGAACAGAGTATTCAACTTGAGTAAAAATATAAGGACGACAGCTTGTTTACAGAGCATGGGTTTAGCAAATGGGACATACAGCTATCACTGCAGGCTATTCTGAGCAGCCCCTCTGTTTGCCTCCGGACGAAGGACTGTTTTACCATTTCTGGAATGCTTGAGCTATCAAACCCGTTGAATAATTCTAAGAAATCCGGGGTTGTGTTTTTCCCTTTTCATTTTGCAGTTGATGGTTTCAGTGACCACAAACACATGGTGATAATGAGTACAGACATTGGGAAGATGCTGCAGATTCACAAGTGTCCCTATTTCTGCTCCTCATCTCACTTCCAGAAAATCCAATTCGTATTCCCAATTCTAACTAAATTCACATTAACTAAAGAACATTATACATATGGTAATTTATTACATGGACAAAGTTTTAAGGGTGGAGGATTGTTACACAACACGATTACCTAATCTAACAGTCTAGCTAAATAATTACATTTTCAAAACTTAAACTCGTATTTGAAAAGTTACATCATTTTCCCAGATAACCGTGCTTCGCAAAAAATAAAATCTAAAATCTAAATTAATTGCAGTCATTCGATTCACTGTAAACATGAAGACTTTTGTTTTTCCTATAACATTTTATTCACAAAGTCAAAAGCAGATTTTTTTTGTATTTTGCTTTTGGGAAACTACTGAAGTGATACAGAAATGAGTCTGACGACTGAGTGAAATAGCAGGTGTTTAGTGCTGAGGGAAATTTACCGCTCTGACACTAACCGAAAGCATTTTTCCTCCACAGTATGACACACTTCCAAGGGACAGTGGTTTCAATGTGCTGGTTCTTGTCATGTTAGTGGAGGGGGGGGGGAGAAAATAAAAATGACTTTCAAGCTTCAGCAGGGCAGCGAAGAAAAACAAACAGGTCATCTGAATGCAATTTCTCCTTCGCGGCTACTGCGAAGTTTTGAAATGAAATCCATTATTTAATTATGCTGAAGTAAGCGGACGAGAAGGTAAAGGGTATTTCCACAATCTTCATGTGCAGATCAATTACACTGATTCTGTTTAAATGAGGGGAGACATGGCTATTCCACGATTATAAAAGAAAAAGCAAGATAAAAACTGCCCAGCATGAGAAGCAAAGTTCATTCTTCCAGGCAATTGTGAAGCATCTAATATAAAATGACATTAATTGAATTACAGACGCTCCCTGGGTTACGATGGTCCGTGTTGCTATGTTTCCACTTTACGATGGGGATTCCAGTTCCATTCTGTTTTTCACTTTCGGTACATTATTCAATAAATTACATGAGATTTTCAACACTTTATTATAAAATTGGCTTTGTGATAATGATTTTGCCCAATTGTAGGCTACTGTAAGTGTTCTAAGCATATTTAAGATAGGCTAGGCTCGGCTCAGCCATGATGATTGTTAGGTTAGGTGTACCGTATCGAAATGCATTTTCGCCTTACGATATTTTTAAGATTTTAAGATATTTTAAGAAGGTTATCAGAACCTAACCTCATCGTAACCTCATCTGTATATTCCTAAATTACTGAATTTTATATATATTTATATATATATATATATATATATATATATATATATATTTGGGCCCATTCTAGAGAGCATATAAGGCCTAAAGTCATCTAAGTAAAATGCGCACCACACGCTGAGGGAAATGCGGTCCACAGACTTTGTCGAACATCACTGAGGGTATTTCCTAGAAGTGCAGAAACAACATCAGCTTTAACTTTTGGGAAACCCATATTTCTTCCATTTTTTGAAAAAGCAATTAAATGAATTTGGTCACTTTCATTTCAAAGAACTTGAGCCAAAAACACTTGACGCTCCAATAAAATATAAAGAATTTTCAGCCTTCTGAAAACTGCCAAAAAAATAAAATAAATTACTAATAACAGGAACACAAAATATAAGTGTATAAAGTATTTTTTTTAGTTTACTGAAGGCTAATAACTGTTTTAAGAGGTGTGCATGCTCGTCTACATGGCAAACAATCAGTTTCAATGATCAAGATGTTCCACCCTTCCATCCATCCATTTTCTATAACCGCTTATCATATTCAAAGTCATGGGGGTCCAGAACTTACCCCGGAGGCTATAGGCGAAAGGCAAGGAACAACCCAGGATGGGGCGCCAACCCATCGCACGGCCCACTCCCACAGCACTCACTGACACAGGCACACCTACGGGCAATCTGGTAACACCAACCACTGTGCCGCCATGCTGCCCATAAACAAGAAGTTATACCATGGTGAAAGTAAAGATTTCATGGTATGAAAAAGTCTGTCTGAATCAGACCAGCTCTGGACGCATGCTGAGACAAGCTGGAGGAAAGCCAAAACGCCAAGTATCAAGAAAAAAAACAGAAAAGAAAAAAAAAGTTTGCATTTTATAATCAAAAAATAAAAACAAAACAGTATCATTGCCACAATAATCTGGAATGTGAAACCACATGCAGAGACAAAATATTTTCCCCGTGTTTGAGGCTTTAATGATGCAGTTTGTCGAGGGGCGCTATCACTGTTTTCCGAAACACAAAGTCCCTGATAGCTGTATAGGGGAGGATCCAAACAATGAGCTTCCCGTCAGATGCGGCATCAGTGCAACATCGGGGAAATGAGAGCCTTACGCAGAGATGTGCACCAGGACACCTAGACAGAGCTGCGCCTGCCAGTCTAAAGTTACTGGCATTTCTAAAAGTGGCAGCCTTAACGATCAGGTGAAATGAAAGCTGTTAACTCCGAAATGGGAACATGACCCTGTACTGCAGATCTGCTTTTGTCAATCTCAGAGTAAAACATAAGAGCCACCAAACTCGGGCTTTCACATGTTTCAAACATTTGTTACCAGAATATAAAGACTGGGGCAAGATAAATTATATATATATATGTGTATTTTTCCTTAGACAGGCTTATATTTTGAGCCATTACACTCAGCCTAGATGAATTAATTATCTGAATGGTGTTTTCTAAAAGATCAGTCTGATCGAATCACCTTTAGTCTTGGGTCTTGAACACTCGAGTCAGGCTGACGTAACCAGGGACATGCTAAATGAATCCATTCTTACTGGACTAGTAATTATACTAATTAGGAAATGGAAAAGGGATCAGTTTTAATTAAACTTGGAGTGGAAGCTCAGAGTGTGACCCTGTAGCTTCACACCCACCGGTGACATGGGCTTGACTACAAGCCAAATTGCGTGTTTTGTTGGTATGTTCTCCTTGCATTTGGATGTTTCTGCCTGGTGTTGCAGATACTTCTGACGGTCCAAAGGCACGCGGCTAAGTTCCCCATAGTATGCGATTCTGTATCTGATGCAGCCTATAAATCCAGGCCACCCCCTGCTTTGTGCCCTGTGTTTCCTCAGACAGGCTGCAGGGCCACCGTAAACCTGCATGCAATAAGCAGTTCCGGAAAATATACGAACGAGAAAGATAATTCAACTTATTGGAAGAAGAGCATCACGGAATTAGAACATTATAGACAGTCACCAGATCAATCAGATTATACAGGAAATGAAGGAAAAGGAGTAATATTTTAGTAATAATAAAATCAGCTGCAAAATCAGCTTTAAAAAATGGCTTCTTGTCTAAAACACCTCCATCTGTGTATCATGATGCTAAAAGAGAAACAGCAAGGAGAGAAGGTGACCATATTCTTCTCAGTGTCCTGACCTGACCTCCTAGGAAGCTGTTCTATTGGGGATATTACAAAGTATCTTTACGTCCATCAGACAAGGATCTTAATGATTCAACTTTGGGTTATGATACATTGCTCAAGTCTAAACAGTTAGACAACAGAGAAAAGGTCCTTTTTTGACAAGTGTTATGTCACAGAACCCCCCAAAAATAGCAAAACATAAAAGGCAATTTTTAGTAGGAATTGAAATAACAATAAAAGCATTTTAACCTTTTTTTTAAAAAAAAAAAAACAAAAACAAATATTGAGTTTATACTATAGTGTTACATTCAGCGAACCATGTGTGGCCATGCATAAATAGTAGCTATGAACCAAACAAAGTAGACTTGGTAAATTAAACAAGCCAATTTCTGCACCTGGCATTCTCAGAAAAGAAGGCAAGTCCAGCAAAGTCATTCAATGGTAGCTTGTCATGAAAATGCTTTCTTTCCCCTTTGTGCGATGTTTGGGTTTCAGTCTTACACAAGGCCATGTAAGCAGTCAATCAAACTGAAGCCTGCACTATAGAACTGCACTGAAATCAAAAGCATTCAGGGCCAGCCAATGTCCAGATACAACCAGCACCTGACGCATAACATGTCGTTTTATTAATAAACAGTGATAAACTCAATCATTCGCTGTGGTCTAAACAGTATTCGAACTCTAATTCTGGCGACCGTTCCAGAGCAATGAAGCATTAAATGTCAGCTTAAGGCTAACAGGCCAGTGTTGTTTTACTCAGTGAAAAGGGAACCAGCAGCGTTGATACCTGAGAATATACAACTTGCTCAGAATAGGGCCGATTAACGTTGAGAACAATTACGTGTAATAATGCACTGACAGAACGCAGCACAATGATGCCTTTTTGCAGTGGGTTTCACGCTCATGTGGCCTACACATGGCCAGTCGACCGAGAATGCACCAACTATACAGAGCGTGTCAGTTTCACCCAGGCAGCACCAACCCTCTATAGCCACAGAGCAGTCGAACACAAATACTGTATGACTCAGGCTTAGTTAGTTAAGTTCATCAATCCAAAGAGCAAAAATAAAAGGAATATAGAAGAATTTTAGGTGACAAATATGTAGCGACATATGCAATGAAATGGTTAAAAAATTAAATTCTGGCCAGAAGATTGTGTTTCAAATTCCAGAATGTGTGATATTCAAATCAAGAAACTGACCATGCTGTAGATTTTTAATTTCATTTGCTGACCGGAAACAGCAATAATTCAAATCTATCAGTAAACTATTGACTTGACATTGAATATTGATATTAATATTGAAGTCACTAAAACTATTAACACTAATTTACATTGATGTTATAAACATTCATAATTACAATTTAAGATTACTGCAACAATTCATTTAATTTAATTTAGTGATTGTCATTGTTGACACACCACAGCACACAGTGCACAACAATGACATGTGTCCTCTGCATTTAACTCATATGTGACAATGTGACATAGCAGGGGGCAGCTAATTAAGCGGCAGGGGAGCAGTGCTTGGGGGCGGTACCTTGCTCAGGGTACCTCAGTGGTGCCTTGCTGGTCGGGGATTCAAACCTGCAATCTTTCAATTACAAGTGCGCCTCCCTAAACATTTGATAAATCTTTAACTGGCACTTTGAGATATCAATTAACCCTCCAAAGAATTAAAAGAGCACAGAACGACCAAAAATAAGTATGTGAGATGGAGGCAGCTCAGAAAACAGAGAAAATGCAATACAGAACTATTATGCACTGGTAATTGCTAAAATTAATTTTATTAATTTCTATCTTCAGAATCTCACATAGGAAAAACTTACGCCACGTCTGTGCCTCTTAAGCTCTACAAGCTGAAGAATCCAGTGGGAAGACCCTAATATCATAATCTACCTATAATACAACACTAGAATTAACGAGTGATGTCGCTGAAGTAACGACAAGAATGAACACTAGGTGTCAGTGTAATGATCCCATGAAGGAGTTACTCATTTCTTCCAACCCACAAGCTACCTAGAGTCTCATCTTTTTTTTTTTTTTTTTTTGCAGAGGTGTCTCGAAGGACTCTATCAACTGATAAACACGGCTGACTTAGGGAGTCAGACAATAGAGTGAAGTACACACTTTCAAATTATGTAATCGACAAAGTGTGGAAATAATACATTTCAAAGACTCAGTAATAAGTCAAGCTGGCTTGTCCTCAAGGAGAGAGAATATATAAAGTTTTAATTGTCTTTGCTAGGACAAGAACAGACTATTGCAGTCTGCACACTGCATACTGTTGGCATCAGCTTATGTGACGGCAGTCCTGGTTATACTGTACTGAACACTTCCCAATTCTCTCAGCACCAGTCTATGGTGATACAGCTACCTGTCACACCTACAAAAGCAATGCATCTAGAGAGTGAAGAACATGGATCTGTGATTAGAAAATACAAGCCTGGGTGGAAGGTGCTGTACCTCCGGTCAAGATATACAGTGCCGTGACAAAGCGCTAATTCTCTCATTTTCGCTTATCCATAACACGTAATCGTGTCCAACCAACAAACAAGTTTAGTATAATACAAGGATACTGAGTAAATGCAAAACGAAATTTTTGGTTTATTGAAGGAAAATAATTCACCCAAGCCGCAACCCCTATGTGACAAAGTAACTGCCCCCCACCCCCACCTGCCGTTCCTGGGCAGATTTGCTTTGTTCCAAGTTTTTTCCATTTGGAGATGATGACTCTCACAGTAGTCTGCTGGAGTCCAAACATTTTAGAGGACGCTTTGTACCCTTTTCCTGACTGATATATTTCAATTACTTTTATTCTCAGGCCTTCAGTAAATTCTTTTGATCGAGGCCTGGTGTGCTGCTGCTTCTTGTGACCCCCTATCCAACTCCATCCATTGCTGGAATGGTTCTATCTAAGACATGGGTAGAATCAACAGGGCTGGCAGCAGTCAAGCTTTGGGCATATCTACTTTCCTTTAACCCGTTATTAGATTTCGTTGACTTGTTACTTTGCCACATGGGTGATATGGGTGTCAGGAAATTATTTTTTTTCGATGAAACCGTGTTTCGGGTTTCGCCCTTTGTTTGGAGATCAGAAACAAGTGTTATGAGTAAGAAAAAACAGAGGGACAACGAGATGTACAACGAAAACACGGTGTACTGTTAGCTACAAGTAACTTACTCTTGAACTTAACATGCCCTTATACAGGAGCATCTATAAGGCTGTTGCATCACATTATCTAGGCATAAAAAAAATATTCGGACCCATCTGTGATTCATGTGGCATAAATCATGTACCGGGAGTCAATAAAATATATTTTCCTGATTTCTTGATAAATAAATTTTCCATCAGAACTATTCTTTTCAAAAATAATTACCCTGATGTATGGTATTTGTGGTATATGGTATATGGAAAGTTATGGAACGCAGACTGGGCTTACACACATGCACAATGCAATATTTATGTTGTCATGTTCACAAACGCAAAACAATCGAGGAGGTACCTGTTGCTGTGATGCACCAGAGGAATTTCACAACACCGGGATTAGTGTAACAATATAGTGTGCTGCCTTTGTTGGAAGAATAAGATGTAAGGGCGTGTACGCCGATATGAATCATAGCTGACCAGAGGATGGTGCTTTGTCAAACTGAGATCAGGACCACGCCGTAGAGGTGGAGCTCTCCTCCCTTTCCTCTACCTAGAAGTGTTTCAAAACCCAATTTCAGCATCTGCTCATGACATACCACACAAATGTAAGACTAATACCGAAGACAGATAAGTGAACAAGTAACTAAACAAACTTCAGCCATGCATTTAATCATGAGGGTAATCCGTTCAAACTCCCAACCCTGTCCTAGATGAATTGTCAGAAGATGGATGATAATCCTTCGAACCTATTCACACGGCTAAGACGTTTATTACTATAATTACTCTGTGTTTTCCAAGCGTGAATTGGTGAACCGGGCACATCGTAAACCTTGAGCCAGGGGTTTTCAAGGCAGCTGGTTCCAATATGAGGATCACGCGTCGCTTTGTGGTTTTGCACACTGCCACACAGGCTTGGGTGCGTGTGCGTGTGTGTGTGTGTGCGTGTGTGTGTGTTCCAACTCGCTCCCTTAGATGTGATGACCCTGGAGCGTGTGGTGATCCCTCCCGGTGCAGGGATTCCCAAGAAGCCTTTGTGCGGCACGCTCACCGACTACTGCGGATTAACTCCATCTCCCTCCCCAAATAACACCCCCGTCGGCTGGATGTGTGGAAATCTGTGAGAGAACTGCGGAGAAGGAAAACGGTGACTGTTTAAACAAGCCCATAAACGAGGCCCATGGCGTGGGCTTCTCTGCACTGAGCGGTAGGGCTGGGGTTCCAACAAGAACCTGGACGAGGACATTTTCATAGCCAATGTTCTGCAAGATTAGCATGAACTGAAGGCTTAGCGTGGAGTTGACCTGCAGAAACCCAAAACCTCCGCTGCAACAAACCATTACTCCCCACTGCCATTCTCATATTTTGCTTAAATGAAAATGAATGCTTCAGAGATCGGGACGGAGTTCAGTTCTCCATTTCTCTGCCATCGCTGTGGTTTTTGATTGATTTCTTCATCTTCTGTTTGATGGGGCACCCTCTGGGGCAGCTACTTTTAAGGAGAGTTTACACATATCAGCAGGGAGATAAAATTGAGGTTCAATTTGCCACTTTAATGTAGACCCCGGTTACCTTACACCATTAATGTCATGTAAATATTAAAGGAAGTTTGATAATTTAGTATTTGCATTTACTAGAATATCTATGCAAATACAAAATGAAGTAAGCAATGGCCACAGTTGTCATCCACAGTTGATCCTCAACAGCTTCCTGAACTGTACATCAATTAAGGGGTTATCAAAACACAGCTAAGCAACACGGTCCATAACTGTGCTGGTAGAGGAAGTAAAGGAATGGTCTAAAATCTGGCGGACTGCAAGATGGAAACAATCTTTTGGCTAACCCAAACATTCAAAATCGCCATGCGCTATGTGACCATGTGTGTGCGTGCGTGCGTGTGGACCTAAGCAAACCGGGACACACTTTGAACACAAGCCGACAGGACAGGGAGATACGTTTGCAGGCCATCTGGGAAGAATTTATTGTGTAATTCAGTTTATTACCACTGCGGTCTTCGCCTAAGTAGCATGCACACAATTATAGTCGACTCGGCACGACTACACCTGACCTAAACTAAGAATAATAAACTCAGGGAGAGGAAACAAGGAATTAATTTAAGGTTATCACCATCATGCTCTGTTTAATACTTACCGGTCCAAAATGCCATGCACTTACATTTGCGTATAAATAAATACCTTTCAGGAATGGATCGAACGAAAAATAAATATCATCAATGACAAACATTATTTCAACAAATTATTCTAAACTTGTTCAAGAATTATTTGTTTAGACCATGATGCGACAGGATTAAGACTAAATATATAAAATGTAGATGATATATATATGCGTTGAAGGATATTTATTTGTCTTTCGATACACTATCCCTGACCCGATGCTTTACACATACTGGAGATACAGTTAACAAAATTTTTATTCAAGTAAAAGTTCAAATACACTGTGTACAGAAATTTCAATGTCGATAAATGCATTTTTGCAGTCTGCATTACTGTTATTAATAATACATCACAGAGGTCTAACTTGCTCTATCAAACATTAACATATTAAAAACACTACAAAATGTAGCATTACGATAAAACGTCAATGTGTACCGTGCATAACCGCAGTATCGACATGCAACAGTTATTCATCGGTGGAGAACAGATCGTAAATTATTTCAGCCTTTCCAGCTTTCCAGCGTTTGGCAAGTAGAGCCCAGAATGGTTTTTAGAAGTACTCTCCCCCCTTTCGACATCTGACTGGAAATAACACTGCTATAAATCTGTCTAGAGCTGGCCACTACTGTCAGGATATATAGGGTGGCCAGATGACAGTTAACATTCATACATTAAGTGAACAAGACAAGAGAGTCCACTTCCGCATGTGATATACGGATGGTGACTTCTTTCTTAGCCAGAAAAGCAGCTGTTAAATGTTTTAATATCAGGAAACAGATGGCAATGGAGTATAAGTGGAGAAAAAAAAAACACTACATAGACCAAAAGCAGGTTATATTTGCTAACAATGCATAGATATTGTCTCAAGTTCTACACAAAATTATGCATACTGAGTAAGTTAAGGGCAACAATTAGTATTAATAATTAAAATCTTTACAAGTTTTGCAAATACTGCTTACTGATACTGACACCGAATAGCAATAAATATGTTTGATTATGAGCTACTATGTGTCCAGTGAGTTCCAGTGAGAAATGCTGAAGGTGTGTGTTCAGCTGTTCGTGTGTCATTTGGCTGGGCGGTTCGCCTACTACTGTAGACAAGGCACTTTCGTTTCGTGATGCAATTCAGCCACAGGCTGAGCAGGAAAAACATTTCACATGGGCTGTGGTCAATGGAAGCCCCCGTTTCCGTGGAGCTTAAGTCTGCCTGAGATACAATCACGTAAAAGCCACAGAGATGTTTTTATGAAGGTGAAAAAACACCATAAACAAGTTTCACATCAAGGACCATGCTGAGTGAGAGGGGAAAAAAGTTTGAGAAGGAAATACAAATATTATATTAGTGTTAAACCGTTATTGCTCTCCTGTGCAACACACAAGGTCTCCACTCTCAGAGAAGAAGTCCACCTTCCCACATGTTAGAGGTCAAAATGATAAAGAGATGATTTCCTTCAAGCAAGGGCACATGATATGCTTTAGGGTCAAAGGTTAAACAAGCTACATGTGTCGGAGCTTGCTGCTTGACCTCGGACAGATAATTCTCCCTGAAGTAGCTAGAAAGTACTTGACATGAGGAAAGAGTCGGGTGGCCCCATGGAACAGACATTACCACCAGCCCTATAGCGTACATTGGTATGACATTTTAATGACTTTTTGAGATACTGTTCTTGCAATGGACAGAACCCCATGCACATGCCAGAAACAGGGAATTAGTCAAATTCAGTCCATAGTTTTATAAAGTACTAATGCAACAACTGTAGAAAAAAACGAGTTTCCTGTTAAGTGTTTTCAGTTTTATGTCACATGAACACGCATGTATTCATACTCATCTGACACATGAGCAAATTTTTGATAATTTTTGATAATTTTGGTAATTTGAGCAATTTGTATGTTGTACAAGTAAAAAGAAGTGCTACATAAATAAAGTTATTATTATTCGCATTACAACTATGTAGACATTCACTTCGTAAACAAGTCCATGCAGTTTCAATCTTCATTGTTTTCCTATAGATGGGGATATGCTGAATTATTTATCAGGCTTAACTGTTGTACGCGGTTTGCTTCATATACGGTTGCGTGCTGTTATTTAAAGAGACCTAGACAATCTGCGTGACTGTTCCGCTTTGTGAGCAGGGACACACAACAGTCCCCAACAGAGTTCTAACGTCACCACGAACAGCTGAACTGGACACCAATTCGGTGAGCAGCGTACGTTTTCTCTGAGTGCAGCAGCCATGTTGTGACACACCCTACAGGATTAAGGCAACGGGCATTCGATTGCCAAGCAAGACAAATGTACAACAACTAAGGTTAATATTGCCAGGGTTTGTAATGCATATTTGCGTTACATACTAAATTGACGAGCTGAGTGTGTACGATGTCTTCCACCAAAGCTGCAGTTTCATGCAGGGGTCTGCGGGCATCTCCCAATGCAAACCTGAAAGACACACAAAAAAAGGCAAAAATCATCAATATTGCCAATATGATTCATATTAAATAAAACTGGAAGATACATGAAAATCTAGCAATTCCAACAGACACAGTGGTCAATGGGCAAAATCTGATCTAGACATGCACTATAAACACAGGCTCTGGTTCTGGAATTAAAAAATGTGTAAAGTGGAACACAAACCCAGAACCGCTTCTGCCCGAATACACAAAGGAACCATTTTCAGTGTTAATTCCTTTCTCTTACACAGAATTTATCGAAGAATTTAAATGAGAGGAGATTCATCACTATAAACTGAGATTTACTTTGGCCGCATCATTGAAACTACTGAGAAACGTTATTTTAATTTCAAAAATAAATGAGGGAGCATCATCCACTTTTCCCCACACAGATTATAAATGTATTAATTTTGCTAATTTTCTCATTGGGCTTAGGCTTTGATAGGACAAGTCACAATATATTTTTAGATTAGCACTTATATTCAGATGTGCACATAACCGGTACACAAATACGCACCAATCATATAAAGTGATATGTGAGGCGTAGATGTGTACTCACTGTATGTGCATTTCAGCTATAATCACAATAACTTACTGTGCATTTTAACCTCTATATGGGTAATGTGCACTTCATTTGTTGTATAAAGGTTAAAATGCATTGTGATTTCTTGTCATAACAGTGCAAATGCGTAAGCACGCGTTTTCACTGCTACAACAAGAAGTTGCCTCCTCTTTATATGCCGAATGTGTACTTACACACCAGTTTTGTAAATCCCTGCTTACATTTAAAGTCAGATCCTTCACACAGTACAGAGGGGCCTCCACTAGAACCCAAACCACAAGACTCTCTACGGTCCCAAATCCACATCTGTAATGTCTCTTCTACCTGCTGCCCTTTTTCTTCTTTGTAATCAGCTTTTTTTTTTTTTTTTAAATGACTTTTCCCACATTTACCATGCCAAGCTTACTCACAGTGCGAGGGCTTAGTTATGGGTGCAGTGGTTGCATCCAATAGAAACTAAAACCACAGCAAGGCCACAGACACTTTCCTCTGACATTGATGACACTGAGGGTATCAGAACACATCAATAATTAAAAATAAAAAAATGCCTGAAAACCAACTTGACGGTTCATTGACAGTTCCTGGGATTCCTCGAGACAAGCACTTCAGGGAAAACAGCCTGAATGTAATTCTCCTGAAAGGCTTTACAGTTTTTTTTTTTTTTTTAAACATTAAACCAGTTTTTCATTTTGCTACTTTGTGGGATGTGGTATTTAAACAGTTTTACTTGAAGCTTACGCTTAAGTAAAATACTCATAAAATAACCCGGACCCAGAGCATTATGCCAAGAGTATTTATTAATTCATCATGTGTCCCTTAAATTAATTCTAAAATAAAATGAAAATTTGGTTCCAAATCTTATGTCTATACCAATAAAAAAATAAGTCTACACCAGCATTAGGGGAAATACAAAACATTAATATTTAACCATTTTATTTTTCTTCCTGAAAATGGTCTATCTATAATAAATAATGTTGCACACTCAAATATGAATTATGTTTTAAAAAAAAAAAAGTTGAAACAATTCAGCAAGCAAGCAAACGTTTTCTATACATGAAACAAAGCCATCGCATGCATCTGGATCTATTAGAGTCTTTTAACACCGGCTGACCCAAATACTCAGGAACCGCATACAAGACAGAATCACTTCCCAACAAGCTCCTGCTGAACACTGCCCTTAAAGCTACTCGTAGCACTAAACAAAGGAAACAGGACCAGCTTAATCCATTTTTAATGCAGCCACCAAAGTCTTGCATGCAGGGGGAGATTAATCCTATGGGGAAAACCTGTCAAGCACATGGCTGATAAGCTGGTGCCTATTTGCCTCAGTTTACGATTTATCGTTTCTCTAAAATGACCTAGTGACTATTTTTATTGCCCAACAAAATGTTTTTGTACTTCTGTTATAATTCACAGTCCCACCACTGAGCAATCTAATTTAATAATTACACATGCCTTATAATAAAATATATATTTTTTACAACCATTTTCTCAGCAGTAGACTGGATGAACACAGATGTGACCATCTAGTAGAATCTAACTATTCTTGTAAATAGTATTAACTGGAAAAATACAACTAAATGAAAGATACACTTTACAGCTGAACACAGAGATCACCCCCATAATCCTGTCAATTATCTTTTATTACATCCCAGTTTCGTTTTTGTTCTTCACATAAATAGATTTCAATGTAACAGATCTAAATCACTTCCAGAGGAAAATCTATAATTTAATCCAGTTACATAAGTCGTTCCATTTGTTTAGTCACAAAGAACTTCAGTTCTGACCAGGAAACTATCGAGACAACAGTCTTTCTAGAACTAGTTGACTGGACAATGATCAATCATTTTTCCCTCTCTGAAAAATAAGGAAAAGGTTTTCCTGTAGTCTCAACAAAGCCTTCAAAATAAAGTTCAGTTTATAGGGCTAAAGGAAACTCTGTTTCAGAGCCCCATCAAAGTCTTTGATAAATGCAATTAGAAAGAATGGAAAGAAACAATAAAATGTATCACATACATACTGCAATAAACAGGAATATAATTGTGCACATATGGTGCACCCCGCACAAGTACCCATGGGTCTGGTCTTACTTGTACGACAACTTTTCATGGGATATTCAGGCACACAATATATACATGCACACAAATAAATGTATCATACATAATGCGATAAACCAGACTACAATACATATACGGATATACACATTTGTGTGTATAATTTATATAATATATATACACAAAACAAATATTTAAAAAAAACATGGTATGTTCAGCATCAAATTCTTTTTATTCTAGCAACCATCATCATACAGTATGGTTCATGTAAACAGCAAATTTCAGGTGACTCTCCTTAACGATGCCCCCAATTAAGCTGAAATTTTATTTTTACTCTCCTAGCCTAGTATATTTCCATTCCAGAATGTATCTGCAATGTTTGCCACCAAATGAGCTGCGTTACAGTTTCCAGGCTAATGTGCTGTTGCATCAACACCGTGGAGCTGGACAGAACATGGTCTAATTCAGAATCGTCTGCTTCATTATTCTAACAAAAGTGGCAAAAGCTAATAGTGTACATGGGTATGGGGAACAAAAGCCAAAACAAACAATAGTTTGTTTTTTTCTTTTGAAATTATAGCCATTTTTAACATTAAGATGATATGCTTCATAATCTGGCATAGCAACAATCAAACTAGAGACAGCATAAGACAAGTACATTGGAAATGTTTTGAGACCTTTTGATTTTTTTAAAGAATAATACATTACATGGTTTCTCTATTTAATGCTAAAACCTTTCATTTAAACCATGCAATTATATCTTATTAAAAAAACACACATATGTAAGTGGTTTTAATCTCTAAGCTTTTTACCATTTAACACTACCTGGAACCAACAGATAAAACAAATACAGCTATATTTAAATGACTAATAGCACTGCTATAAAAAATATATGCTAAGCTGCGTAAGTAAAAATAAATACGCTACATGAAAGTTTTTTTTGATGCAAAAAATGTTATCAATGGAGTGTAGCAAGGCCGTTTCTAGCTATTGAAAAAAATCAGGGGCCAAGTCAAGTTTACCTTAGTTTTGACTATTATTATTATTATTATTATTATTATTATTATTATTAATTATTTTATGGAAGATTGGCATTGGGGCTAAAATAATCGAGACTATAGCCCTGAGTGATCAGACCTAACGACACCCATGGAGTGCTGTCAAAAAGGGTTTTTTCCTCATATGTCAACTTAAAAGGCAAAAATAATTTTGGTTCCAAGATTCCTCCCACATGAAATTAATGAGGAGGATAAATGTAGCATAAATAAATGTAATTAATAATTGTCCGTTTTACTGAAATATCATTTATACAGTCTTTAATCACTGAAGCAGAAATTTAGAAATATTACTTTATTCCCTATTCATGTTCCATACAAACTGCATGTCACTCCAACTTAGGAAGAAAATCACAAACATTCAAAAACAACATCTGTTAACAAGAATCACGCAGGGTACCATTCAAGCACACTTTGACCAAGCTAGGTGATTTGCATAAGGATGATCAAAAGGGTTCTATTAAAAGCATTCTGCCTAAAATTCTAAAAGAAAATCTTAATCTTACACATCAACATCCTACTTTTGGTTGACAGTCCAGAACAAAGAAGCAAAATGATGGTATTTTGCAAAATTGAGTGAAAAGCAATGCTACAGTCCAAAAATATTATCTTTAAGAAACTCAGGTGTGTTTTGATCACATTAATCTGTATATTTGGATTATGATTACGATTTGATTCTAATCAACCACACTAAAAACAAAACGGTTTATGTGGGAGATCACAACTTGTCACTTTTCCCGCAGCGATAATTAGGCCTACTAATACTTGGGAAACATCAGAGGTCAACTGTCCCAATTATAATGTACATTAATGTGCAAAATATGACCACAAACGGATCCCAGCACAACAGTGAACTGGGCTGTTTAAAAATACCATAGTAAACTCCAAACCGACATCAAGGCTGTGTTGCACCAACACAAGACCACAGTAAATGGCAAAATTAGTGTGCACTTAGGAAGCCACGCCCAGAAACCGCTCGTGCCACAGAGGCAATGCCGCTAATAAGGTAACGCTAACACGCCGACGTATGAGTAAACATTCGGCTAAATCACATCCTTCGAGTGGGATCTTGGGAAGGTGAAATGCAGGCCCAGTCACAATGCTGTAAAAATAGCATTCCTTCAATAACAGGATATGGTTGGTGTCCGTAATTTTGAAAATACGCACAAACAGCATTTTAAAATCGACCACAGCTTCTGTTACTGAAACATTTAGAGGAGCCTCCCAGAGCACCCCCCCCCCACCCCATGCCAGTCCCACTAGCTCTAAAGTTCGTTAACCATATTTTCCCCCCATAATGAAGGCAGTTGTCCAAAATGATCCTTGTAAACCAAGGAATGTGCTTAGTTTTAATTAATTGACTGCGCGCAATTAAAAATGGAGAGAATTAAGCCCTTGCTTCTGGAAACCTCCCCTTACCTTAGCAACACAATGTCAAGTATGCAAACATTTAGGTTCAGTTGGGAGCAAGTTTTGTAAAGAAATTAGAAAAGATTTGGAGTACACCTAGAAGTGTAGTGGATGGATTTACTTGTATTCAGCAATATCAAAATCTATTCTAATATCTAAAATAAGTAAGATAGACCAAGTAACCTTGGTTATGCTCATGGATAACGTAGAATACGAGTCTGCCACATTTTATCAATACCATTCTATGTATTGGTTGAAGGGTAGGGTATAACCATAATGTTTTTGTGCTGCAGTTGCAACTAAGTTAACATATGTAAAATTTCCCCAACTCTAAAGGGATTTATTGAGAGCAATCTTCCATTGGGAGCTCAGGAAATGATGCTCAGTCATATAGATCGCAGTTCTTATTTGAGAGCAGCTATGTCAGGAAAATGCGCAACGTGCTTCCCAGTGCTGCAGGAGTGTTTCAGTGAGGAAAACCTCTTGCTCGGACATGGTTCCATCTCAGCCACATCAGAACCACAGATGCCACACGGACCAGTCCGAAGCCGCTCAGCATAGTGACAGTGCAGACTGAGGGACCAGGAAAGGCAGTTGGCTGGGCGATTGGCTAGCTGATGACTGATTTTTTTTTTCCAAATTTTCCATTTGCACAAGTATGGTAGTATAGCTACACTGCCATGCTACTTCTCACATATCCAAGCATGCTCTCCTTTGAGAGACACATATGTACAGCTGAGAGAGAAGCTTGGGGATCCAAGCATTGGTTCAGACCATTTATCCAGCGCCTGCCTGAAGCATTTCATTAAGGGCCTTGCTCAAGGACCCAACGGACGTCTAACCATTCTGCCGAGGATGGAGTTCGAACTTGCGGCCTTCCGATCACCAGCACAGATGCACACTGCTCCTTGGATGGATCCTGAACCTCTGGGTGCTTAGCCAGACAGCAGAAGACGGGCACGTGAGAGAAAGCCAGTCATTCTTCAAGACATGGCGCGGGCGGCGGAGAGCATAAGATGAGAAGTTCGGAGAGATTGGGGACGGTCAGGGCACTCTGACAAGGCGACAGCAAGGCCCCGCCCACTTCTCTTTGCATAGTCAGAGGCAGCCTGCTTCCCCAGTGTCGGAAAATTAGACCCAAGTAAAACCACATCCTAAGCCGCAGGTGGCTCAGCACCTGGCTGGTACCACGAACAGGATGAAAGACTCGCAATAAAATTTGCTAATGCCAGCCATACATCCTCTATATTTGAGTACAGCGCTTTACCTAACAAAAACATACGACAAAAGGTTCTCCTATGACATTTGCAAAGGCTGACCACAAATGGCACATACTGCTGCCTCATCACACCGACAATGAACTTATTTGATCTGACCGCATCCAATAGGAGAAAACACTGTGCAAGCCAATTTCTGAACATACTGTGAGAAACAATTATTTAGCCCAATCCCTCTGTATACATACTAAGTACAGCCAAACCATTTTCTGCCCGCACTTTTTATACTCCAGATTAAGCAGATACATGTGTCTGTAAAGACTGGACTGATCATCACCTGATGTGAATCGTGATTTTTTTTTGCTTAGAATTGAGATCACGATTCTCTGCAACGATTCGTTTTTCCTCAAATGTAAACGCATATTACACTCAAAGTGCAAAGGGAAACACAACAAAACATGACTGTGCCAATCACGATTGATCCAGGACCGGCATATAAATGTCTGACAACAGAAAGGAAACATTCAAAGTCATTCAATTAGGGTAACCAAAACAGATATACCAAAAGTTCCAGTACCAAAAGTGCCAGGGGGGTATTTTATTGGTACTTTGGGGTGGGATTTGAAATGCTTTCTTTGTCGATCGGTTATGCAAATAACTTGCCTCTGAAATGCAATACAACCGCCGTCTTGAAAACAGTTGCGAACTCAGAGAACAATGGCTAACAACATAATAAAATAATAATAATAATAATTTAAAAAATAAATAATGCATGCGTGGACAAATGAAGTGACCCAAGCTTTAACTGCGATCTGATCGGCAGAAGCAGAGATCAGGATAGCATACAAAGTAATAAAGTATTTAGTATAATATACTGTACTAGGACAGCACGGTATTCGAAAATTTAAGGCAGTGTTTCTCAACCCAGTTCTAAGGGACCCCAAGACAGCCCACTTTTTTGTCCCCTTCCAGCTCCCAAGGGAGCAAAAATGTGGACTGTCTGGCAGGGAGCTGGGTGGGAGTGAAAGCGCGGACAATCGGGGGTCCCCAACCTTGAAAAGTCAAATAAATAAACAAACAAAACAAACAAACAAATGACAGTGATACAGCAGATGTCAAGATGATCCTTACAATCAAAAAGTTTCTTACTTGCACAATATATAAACATTCATGTGAAAAAGAAAGTCAATTGTCAATTCTAAGGTTTTACGCATTAGGACATAATCGAAAAAAAATCATCCGGTCCTTAGCAGGTCTTAAAATTAGGTAAACACAACCTCAGATGAACAACAACACATGACATATTACACCATGACATTATTTAACAAAAACGAAGCCAAGATGGAGAAACAATTGTGCGAAAAATTAAGTACACCCTTACTGCTTCCATAGGAATGAAAAGGGTAAGTAGCAGCCAGGTGTAGCTAATCAAATGCACTTGATTAACTGATCATCAGCAGCTTTTTCCATAGAAGGAATTGCTACCCTCTGAGACCACAATGTGCTTTTTTTGTTTGTTCCATGCACCGAAAGTCTGTGTATTGAGAGAACACCCATTTATAAATGTATCCAAACCGTCCCCCTGTTGCTGTGTCCTCCAGAGTGATTCCATATGCACAGGGGCCACGCTGACTTGCTTCTGTGAGTCAGTAAAATCCGGGGCGGGCACCAGCCCATGCTTTCAGAGCATCGTGGTAACCTCCTTGTCATGCGGCCAGCACCTTCGCCAACGTGGAAACCGACCTATTATGGGATGATGTGACTAAAACCAAGCGGCCACACTTCTCTGTGAGCCTACGCTACAGAACGGTCCAGGGCATCAGTGGCATCAGGTGGTTGTAACCTTCTTCCCTTCTTCTGAAAGTACAGCGCTGCTCCTGCTAGCGCTTCAAGCCCAGTCAGGGCTTCGCCGTTTACGCCAAAATCGCAAACTGACCTGGCCTCAGATTTAAATAAGCATATTCAATAACGAAAATGGAGAGCAAACTTCACACATACAGTATATGCTGAAAGACTTTTAAAGGGCATGCATAAAACAATGTTTCCTTAATCACCCTCACCTAAATATTGTGAGAGACCTAGAAGTTTTCACATCGCAAGTGCGTGTATTCACAATGTCAGTTTTGATATTGCATCAATCACTCAAAGCCTAAAACAATAAACAATACTAATTACAACAGCAATAAAACTAATACTAATTATTATTGGTGTGACCAGAAATGCATTAATGGAGAGCAATTCATGACCAGATAGAGAAGTTTGGGTAGGCAAAACCAACACTCTTTCAAATAAAGCAGAAAAAAACTCTAAAAATACTAGAGTACAGCTGTTTGACATTTATTCCTTAGACCATAGCAACAATGTTTGGTTGGATCTGAAACCACAAATAGTAAAACCTACTCCAAATACGGCAAATCTAAATAGCAAATGCACACTTCAGCATTTTATGAGGGACATGGAAATTGGCGGCGAATTTGCTACCTCATTGAGCTTCAGAACATTATGAATTGTGTCTGATTGAAGAAGTGGGGCTCAAGTCCCAGCAGCCCTCACATTACAAGCTTCTCTAGGAAATGCTGCAGGGCAGTGTTTCCCAATCCAGTTCTCGGGGACCCACAGACAGTCCACGTTTTTGCTCCCTCCCAGGTCCCGGTCGGGAGCAAAAATGTGAACTGTCTGGCAAGGAGCTCGGAGGGAGCAAAAACTGGATTGAGAAACACCACTGTAAAAGCATTTTTAATTCTTTCAGTGAACAGTGGAGATGGCCAACGCAAGACACATTACTGCACAATCCTGCTTAAGATTTATTGCCAGCAAAGTGCGGTACAATCATAATTAAGACAAAAGATTAACTAGTTTATTGAGTATACACTCAATTTTTGCATTTTAAAATGGTCCTGGCTAATTAAAATCCATTTAAATGGTGTTTAACAAAAAAAAAGGACAATTACGTATATCAGCAGTTACTGTAATCACAATGCCAAAAATAGGGGGGAAAAAACGTTAACAGCCGGTTCTAAAGGCAGATGTGAAATTACCATTAAAGAGGAGTTACGTATTTATTTGGAACAATTCGTCATATTAAAGCAAATACTAATACAAAAAAAGTGTTTATGGGACCAAACAGGGGAATGGGTGACACATGCAAGGAGTGGGAATTGTTTATGAGGGGAAAAACAGGCTTCTGGAGAACAATAATCAGCCACGGAAATGTCTGAATACAAGTGTAGTAGCTGTGCAGAGCATGCGAAGCGCAACGGAGACCACAGGGACGGAGATGGTACCCCCAGAGATCAACGGTTCATCAGACACCATAGAAAAAAATGACATATATGATACAGTGTTACAACACAAATGGATCAAGCTTAATGGACTAGACAGCTTAGGAAAGCCAAAACTCCAGGAAAAATGATTAAAAACCACAAACCCATAACAGTGACCATATAGAAACTTGCTCCTTTTCCCCAACAATAAGGACTCCTGTGCATTACCAAGATTACCAATTAAGTAGAAGGATGATGTTTTTATTATTTTGCTCCTTTTCATCAGCAAAAATTCAAGGCAGCCCACCTTCTGTTTAGAGTGATACGTCATTATTTGAGAAACAGATGTGCGCAGATTCCTTGATTCTAGACAAACGTGGGGGTGTGAAAGTTAAACCGAGCAACATGGCAAACTATCAAGGGAAAAATAAATCATTAAACTTTTTACTGATCTAGGAAAACATGCATAATACTTGTTTGACTACACCTGAAGGAAATTAATTACTACTGATTCATCTTGGTTTATAAAGAAATTACTAGCATTCTGTCTGCATATATAGTTTTTTTAACAGCTAGAAAGACTGTAAGCACATCTACCAAAGAAATGATCATCATTTTAATTCCTGCTTATTACTATCGTGATGTCCAAAATGGCACTGTACATGTTGTCTAAGTTATTAAAATCAGGTTGCGGCAATATCTAATTTTTCATTACACTGCAGGTGCGGTATTTTGATGGTATTTTCAAAAGCAACGCTATTCCAGCATTTTTAAACCGTAACAAGAAAATCTGCCCAGCGGGTAGTGGGGGTTCCCCATGATAAAATGTAGCTGTATCTCTACAGTATATCCACATTCCATTTCAAGAGATTTTGAAGTATTACTTCAAGGAGTAATACTTGATGTATTACTTCAAGGAGTCCACTCAGACATTTAGGTAAAACTTCATAAGAAATATTCTGTTTGGAGGGCAGGTTCCCAGCAAAACTAGGAAAACTTCAGAAGCAACTTCCCACCGACCATATATTCACACTCAAATCACACTCAGATCATAAAGGCACAGGTTGGCCAAAAATATGTGAAAGACCAGAATGTACTGACAAAATGAGAGTATTCAATGTAAATGAGGGAGTCTTAGAATGCATTAATACTCATGTGATACCAAGAGGCCAGATGGAACCACCAAGAAACAGCCAACAGAGGTATTTAAGAACATCTGCTCATTCATTCATCCAATTCATCCTTTTTTCATTCATTTCCAATATTCATTTTTCAGCTACCCCCCTCAGTGGTGATTAAGATCTATGAACGTACTGAGCATAAGACAGGGAAGACCCTGGATAGCGCATCAGTGTATCCCAGGCAGGGAAGACCCTGGATAGCGCATCAGTGTATCCCAGGCAGGGAACACCCTGGATAGCGCATCAGTGTATCCCAGGCAGGGAACA
>JAODLC010000028.1:19736788-19796875 GCA_026781145.1 Hippopotamyrus pictus
AAAACATATTTAGGTGTAATTTTTTGGGGCCAGGAACCAATTAATTGGTTTTCCATTATTTCTTATGGGGAAAATTCAATCAGAACCCGAACTTTTTGGGATTCGGTCCGGAGTTCTGAACGGATTAAGTTCGACTTCTGAGGTACCACTGTACAGAAAATTAATAAACTTTTCTTAATTTCTAAATGACCATAAATGACAGTCATATTCAACCTGTCATTACAGGCTTCTTTTTCAAGACATTCTAATATTTCCAATACAGGTTAAACATCACGCACATTTTAAAATTCCACACAGAACTCCAACTATTATGTATACAGTCTCAATTTCTAATACAATACAATCAAGGAAAACAATCATGCAAGTACTCCATGAAAAGTATCATCCAAATGTTTACTTGCCTAAATTAACATTAAACTAGTCACATGTCAAAGAAGATAATTAAGCAAATATAAGTATATAATTTAGCTGAAACACAAGGTATTTCCAAGTATTCCAATAGGAAATTCCAGAAATTAAAGATACAGAAGTTAAGCAAGTTGCTATAAATATATATGTACAATTTATTTTTCAAATGTAAGCACTCATGTCTTTTTTGTAATTTTTTTTCAAAACGTTAAACAAAATCACACAAAAGTTCCAACTTGAAAAATGGGAAAAGTTTTATTAGTCTTATTAATCCTTTCACATATTGTTTGTTTCACATACCGTTTGTTTTACCCTTCCAAAAACAGCAGAATAATACACAGATATTTCTAAAGGGCTGGTCTTCAAAACGAATTAACAGAGGGGTAGTTTTGTCTATATATAACAAACGTGAACCGCGTCCAGAGTTGAACTGGAAGAAAAATACCTATTTTTAAACAATTTCAAAATTTCTGAAACTTTGTCTGCCAAACTTTTATTGTATTACAAACATCTTAAAGGCAAGTGACCCCAACAGCTATAGCAAAATCATTGGAGTGTGCCAACAAACTGACATAAAAGCCTTCCAAATAAAACCACAGAGGCTGTCTGACAATGTCGCCGTTGTTCCTCCATTGTTGCTCTCAGCCTTACAACGGCTTGTTTTTCAAGAGGGCTGCCAGCATTTATCAGGGATGCTGAGTTCTTACGAGACTAAACTCCATTTTGAAGAGCATAATGGCGACATTGTATTTCCCCCCACTTTCAGGTTGCGACGACCAGCTGAATTATGAATCGCACACTAGACTATGATTAAGAAATGAATCAGAGGGATCGTATACACCGTGCACAAAAAGCAGGGTTGTTTCTCTCTTATGGCACACCATCAGGAGTCTCAGCGTCCCACAAGGCACTAATGGGTGTTTTTATGTTGTCACAAAAGGTGCTGTCATGCGGTGTTTCCAACATGCTGCACTCACACCGCTATACATTTAATGCATTGCTACGCATGGCTGGCAATGAGTCATGGGACTTTATCAAGATGCGCCAGTCATCGCTCCTCCACAAACGAATGCTAGGAAGGTGGGCAGCTCACGATAAAGGTCAGAAGCGTGACGAGGTGCCCATTCTTCAACCGACGTTACTTGGGATGCCAAAGAGAGCTGAGAATGACCAGTAGCATGAAGTGTAACGAGGTTCTCCCGTGTCCTTCACTGTGCAGACTCATCCTCCCATACAACTTGAACAGCATGTTCATGCACTGGAGCGTCGGCACAGGATTTCCGCATTACCGACATGAGGCCAAAAGGTGGGCAAAAATAAGAACGGAAAAATGGCTTTCAGAGACCCAAGCCTTCAAAATGTGGGCCAAAGCCACAGTGACACGGCACTGGGTGGCCAGAGAAAGTAATATATGTAAAGTAAACATATAAACATGGGGGCATTTCCCTCAGAATTTCTAAGTAGCAAATGAAACAAACTCCTGACCATAACCTTGAAAATCATCGCATACATCTGCGAGCAGCAGTCCAGCTTCAGGGTTGCTAGGGGCGAATTTAGCTTGCACACCACCCATGATCGACCGGGGGAAAAAATTCCAAAAACGAATTCAATTTTCAGCGGTCGGCAACCAAAGCAAAGCATTTCACAAAATCATACTGGAATATTTTTGTCTAGTAATCAATCAAATTAGCACGTTGCAAAATTTCGTAAAATCCCAGGGTTATTTTTAAAAGTGTTTGCAAGGATGCCACTTAAAGCTTGAGTGTTTGTACCAGAAAGATCAGTATTACTTTTCCGGGGGAAAAAAAGAAAAGCAGCTTTAATACCACAAGAAAGAAATTGGGAGTAATTCCTGAAATACAAATACAGACTAAGGCAAGAATATATTTTCATTTCAAATATGCCATAGAAAACTATGTATGTACCCACAATGTAAACAGCCTTGCACTCTGCTAAAACACCCATAATGCCTTGCAGGCTAGTTTATACATTTTATTTCCAAACAGGATTATTTTGCTGCTAAAATCTAGTGCTGCTTTACTAAAATTCATCTGCAATAATATAATCCACTGTTGCTTTGATGGGGAACCACAGATATTAATGTTTATTGAAATTATATATGGAAAAACTCCAGAATATATTCAGTACAAAATGTAACAGTGGAAAGTAAAGTGCATACAATGTCAAAATGACAGCAGCCCCCAGGTTATATTAACTCTTCAGATGTATAGATTTTTCCATTTGAGGCTATTTGAATTTTAAAGTATGTACTAATTATATACTAGAAGACACAGTAAAAACAACCCAGTTCATTTACCGACATTCAAGTCCTCTATGAAATCGTGTAGGAAAGTCAAATCAAGAGTTATTAAAAATAATTATTACCACCCTCCGTGAAAAGACATGAAAAGATGTAGTTTTAAAGTCCACTCGGTTGGTGGTCTGAGGTTGGCATAGAGGAGTCCGCTCAAGCCAGCGGAATGGGTGAGGGCATATTCGGGTATCACCTGTCAGACTCACCAAGGCCAGGATCCAGGCAGAGACCACCAGGAAACTCAGTAGCTGTGAAAGCCGCTGCTCGCGCACAAGCGACGGGATCCATTTATGGCACCGCGATGTCTATGCACATCCCTCTCACATCCCTCGCACATCCATCTCACATCCCTCTCACATCCCTCTCACATCCCTCTCACATCCCTCTGCTGATCACCATGATCAAACACAGACTAAGCGAGACGAGGCCATTTTTGTAGATATTTTAAAATCACTAGGTGGCAGGATATTACTTTTCCCCCTAAAGTGATTTTAATAAATTACATATACACTATTATATTATCATTAAGACTTAAAACTGTATATAAGGTGGAATAGGAAAAACAGTCACAGCAACAATAAATGCAGGAACTAACATCCAGCAACACCCTTTTTAAATTTCAAATGCTAATGATGTCAGTTGGGATTAGACAGAGTGATGCTTGTGACGGTTACTCGGACTAATATGTAAAGGCAGAATCCAGCAGCATAGATTTGAAAAATTTCATTAAAAACATGCATGTTCACAGTTCACTTTATGAAGTGGCAGTTCACCGAATGTTGCATTGTGGGTGAAAACGTTCCTGTTTTAGCAGAGCCACATCCTCTGCAGCCACTGGAGCTGAAGTTTCCATGATTTTATATCCATCTCGACTTCAAAAAGAAAAAAGACGACAAAAACAGAAAAGCCTTGAGGAAATGATGGAGGTCATTTTTTTTTTTTTTTAAAAACGGCAAGTACTCCGTGGTATACTGAAAGAAAAAAAAATCTGAATGAAAACATGTGCATTTCATTTTCATTTCTTGGATTAAATAAAGGTTTTGCATATAGTATACGGTTAAGAAAAAAAAAATCTAAATCACATCTTTAGCTGCAGAACAAAATATTTTTTTAAAATGCAATAATACAAATCATCAGGACAAAATTGTTTCCGTAATAATGCTGTTGTAATCACTTTTTAAAAAAAATGTAAATTTAAAAAATTGTTCAAATAGATATTGAATAAGATTTCATGCATATTTAATATCGATAAAATGAATGAGTTGTCTTCATTCATTCATCTATCAATCAAGTTAAAGTGACCATTTTTGCATTAGTTATAAACCTTGTTAGTCAGTTATTTGAATCCATCACAATCAATGGAAAGTGGAAAAAACAATATTAAATGTCGAGCCTGCTTAATTATAACCATTTATTACTTTTAATTCTCAATTACATAATATCACTGATAAGCAAAGCCAATCAGGGTAATCAAGGAGTATATCTCAAGGCGTAAAGGCATATTAAATTATGCAACAACTAAAATAAATATCAAAGAGAAATACGGGGGAAAAAAATGTCCACAAAATGTCTTGTCGTTTTTGTTTTTACTTCTATGTCAGTTACTAGAGAGAATAGCGGAATTGACGAAAATGTCACACTGGGTCACAAAAATGTCACAGTGCCAAAGGAAATAGCTAGCAAAGGGGGCTCACTAAATAAAGGGGGGGGGGGGGGGGATGATGCATTAAGTCCGAGACGGATCAAAGGGACGCGAACGCGGATTCAACTGTGCGGCGTTTTGAGCATGTGCAGACTTTATGGGACGGCCGTCAAGCAGACATATGGGTTCGGTTATTAGCCTAAATTGACAACACCCTGAATCTGGAGGAAAAACTACTGATGGGCCTTCGACGGGATTCTGAGAGCCATGCAAAATGAAACGATAATTATTATGGAGGACTTGCGGCAAAAGCTCCCCCCCCAAGCATATACTGCGGTGATATCCTCTGGGAGTCACAAGAAGGGAATTCAATTGCAATTATCGTCATTATTCATTTACATTTGGCTGACCATCTCATAACCACATGGCTGAAGTTTAAAAAGGGTGGGGGGGGGGGTTGTCCCTCTTCAAATCCACATTAAGTGTTATTTACGTGTAGGACAGCATAGTGCAAAATGTGAGAGGGTAACTGTTTTTTTTTTTTTTTTAACATTTACACACAGCAGAAAAACTACAGACCAAATAAACATAGAACTTCAAAAGTCCTGAGTTTGAACAGTAACAAAAAAAAAGAACCAGACAAAAAGAAAAGTCTCTATTACGCAATGAAATACCTTGACACATATTTCAGTCGAAAGATTTAAGGAAAGAAAAGTGAGGCCAGAAACTGACAAGCTGCCAAATAACAGCTTCTTTGTAGCGTGTGAAACAGACTGATGAATCACAGTTTCTAATTCTCGTTCTTCAAAAGACGGCGGGGGCCTGAGCCGGCCCCTTCCAAAAAGGTACTTTTGCGGGAGAGAAGGGCGTCCCGTATGGGAAGGGGGGTGGGGGAGTGGGATCTGGGGATCTCCCAGACTTGTCGCCTCTGCCGCAAGGCAGTTACGGAGTGGCGAGAGAGCCGCGACCTGGCCGGCAGAAGCCGGAGGAACAGCCCCCCCATAACAAGCAACAGGAGCGCGGCAGAGAGGGAGAAGGTGGGTAAGGAGAGACGGAGGCTGATCAGCTGCAAAAAGAGGAGGACAACAATTAAAAAAAGAAAAAAACTAATCTAGCCGGCAAATCTGAAGCAGACTCAAGCAGCTGTGGGATGCGATTTTCTGTAACTCGTCACCTTTGTTCAGATTTTTATACTGACACCGCTGCCGACCACAATTCCACTGATACGATAACAAACCGGATAAGTGGCGGCAGCCGGAACGGTAACATTAAAAGGGACCAGGATCAAAAAGAGGATCGGAGAAAAAGCCCTGATTTCCATACGCTCAGACTGTGAATGAGATTGAGGTTTTATTCATTTGCACACCCCTTCTGATGACTCACAGAAATTAAAAAGATGCACTCCCCCCTCACCCCCACCAAGCTGGATGCCAGGAAGAGCTGCTGTACCGCTGTCGAGAAAGGAGACAGACAGGAGGCTGGCCCACTTAACTCCTGTTCTCTGATGTCACGAGCACATGACCCAGCCTCTCCAGTAACAGCACATGAAGGGAAAAAGGAGAGTTTTAAAGCTAATGCGTTTTTGGATTGTGTGAATGCTTCATTCGCCCCACAAACAACCACAGAACCACAAGTGCGGTGCAGGATTTTCTGCACGACGACAGAAGGGAGACCTCGGTGTGTAAATGGTTAATCCGCGCAGGTCAACTCCAGCCTCAGAGACCGAACAAGTCCGTAAGTACTTTCTAACCACAACTCAACTAAATACACCCATCCACGCTGCAAACACCAGTAACACATAGTTACGCAGTCTTCCTGCAACCTGCTTGTTACTTGAGGATGTACAGAATGTCAGCAAAATTCATCTTCATCTGCCTGTGTTGCATGAATGCCTTCTAAACTCCCTGTCTCTAATATGGTCTGTCTTCACAGTTTAGAACTTCAAGGGTTATCAAAATCAAAGGGACAAGAACATTTTGAAGAACCACCAAAAGTGACTATGGCATCAAACAGCCTTTTTAGTTCAGTGGCACCATGTCAACAGAACTTCTACTGGGGTAAGTTCACTTAGAGCTTTTTTTATGTTTAATTCAATGTGCAATATGATTAATTTTAGTGTAAGCTTAAAATTGTGTGGAGACTTTTAACAGCCGCTGAATTCTCTTAAGTCATATTCACTGTTTAAAATTATAGGGCATAATGTTCTGCGGGGCAAAAACAAAAAGCCAATTCAAAAACGTTACAATCCGATGTGTTTACGCTTGCAGTCGTACCCAGAAGATGACATGTTTGTTCAACTTAAACCCACATTTGTAGAACGATGAAAAGTGAGCAAGAGATTTTGCAAGAATAAACATTTGCTCCGTTTCAATCCATGAATTTACATTGAAACAAGATGTGCTGGGGGGGGATAAGTTTCTTATAGAAGGAATGTAAGAATTGCTTGATTTTTCATGTTGGATTTGTACATTATAGTCCGGTAAAAGTCTCAAGACTGGTGTTTTATGTAGTGTTGCAGTATTTACATGCCCAGCTATAGTATTGGTCACTTGGAGATTACCTTAATACTGAACCTTCAGCTTTCACACACATGCTCTGCACCTCTAAAATCAGGAAGCCGTTTCAAGCTGGTTTATTTTAGATTTCCACTCTGATAGGTACATCTGCAAAGAGCTCTTTTCACACGTAGAGAAAATCTCACAGACCACATTTTTAAACAGGAACACACTATTTATCTAAAATGCAAAAACAGACATTACGCATCGGAATTAAAAAGAAAAACATTTAATCAAAAAACATTTTTGATGGCGGCAGAAAACGAAAAAGTAAAATTAGCGACATGTAAGAACAGTGAAATGTCAAAGAGTACGAAATATAACATCAACGCAGAGTGTGACGTGTTCCCCAGACTCATAGTGCACCATAAAATATGACGCTCAGACTCTCTCGATTTTACTGGAAACTCCTATTCCGTAGATAAGCAAAGCTCCATTCTCAACATGCAAAATCATTCATGTGCAAGGGACCCTTTAAATAAACCATGATTGAACTTACAGCATTCGTTCAATGGTGTCCTTCATCGTTAAGGAGTCTTTCCCTATGCTGTACCGCGAGTAACCCGACGTAGGTAAAAACATACGGTTGCCACTTTGCTTCTACTTTTTAATTGGCTGCTCCTTTTTTGTCATCGTTGTCCTTGCCAAATGTTGACTGAAATCCTGAAGCCACAATGTAGCTGAGAGATCCTACAATCCTGTCCCCAGTAATCATTTAAGCTTTAATGCATACTCTGCATGTTCATTAATTATAATTTAAAAATAAAAAAAATGGTACTTAATGGTAAAATGCCAATACTTCTGGCAGAAAAAAAAAAACAAAAATTACCTTGGTTAATCTAAAAAAAAAAACGAAAGCATATTTTCGATTGTTTAGATGTTTATGACCTTAAGGCTATCCTTATTGGCTGTGGAATGTGATCATTAAATACTTTTCAGCCAACTAACATCCCTGTGTCTAACTGTCTAACAGTCAATATTAGTCACAGCGATGAGCCCTGTAATTTACATTAAGTCTATGTAATTTCTTTTCCAAAAAAAAAAAAACACATTTTGAAAACTGCCAAGTTCAGCATTTTGAAGTTGTCAACTATGAATCACTTCAAAAACACTCTCCTGTTCAGTATCAAAATATGGTGTTTTTTGTTACAAAAAAATTACATTACTGTGAACGGTAAAGGCAGTGAGGGTAAGAACAGATAAACTAATCCTAAGATTCCTCTGGCTTAGGGAACTCAAAGCGTTCATAACATCTGCAATCCTGCAAGAGGGGGTACAGATGTCCTACAAACGCTCCCTAGAACCCTAAACCATCGCTAATCAATTACAAACTTGTTCTTTCACTCTGAAGTCCATGTGCTTCTAATTTATAACGCCGGTGGTCTGAAGCGCGGTCGAGCCGCACGGGTTAATTCCTTTAATTTGCTATCACAACTCGACTCCGTAAAAGAAAAACAACATTAATAAAGGGAAGCTAACCTGTGCGCCCAGGTTGAGGAGAACGTGCCGCCTCCTTCAAGATCCCGGCATTTTTAGTGGCCGGGCCAGAGGTTAACCAAGCAGAACGCAATAAAACGGAAATTCAGGCCTGTCGACAAAAGGCAATGAGAGACTGACACAACTGCAGAAACGCCACGTCTCTCAGGTCTTCAGGTGGCTGACGCCTCATATCCTGACCCTGGCTCACCAACCCTGGTTGACTACCCAGGACCTCTGGCACAACAAAAAGGCACAGAGCCAAATGAGTATAAATCCATCCAAGCTCATGATCCTTCAGCATAGATTTAACATCTGCTGGCTCAAACCAATATTTCTAAAAACGCACTTTTTTAATACCTTGGTTCATGTGTATATTTTATTAACTAGTTACAGCAGCAGATATTCAGCTTTGTCATGACAATTTATCTTGTGAGCAAAGCAGTTACCTGAATACATTTATAGCCTCAAACAGAAGTTACGACAGCACAAAAAGTCAAGTAATAACAGAATACTAACAGATCTATTTCTAGGAAGTACTGAATTAGTTCTCCTGCAAAAAATAATTTTTCCTGTAGAAAGTTATTCAAATTTTAAGACGTGTGTTTCTTTAGGAGTATCATGCATAACAAAAATTGAATTAGACATGCATTTTTATGCCAGTCAGCTTAGAAGTAGATTATTTAAAATGTACATAAGAATGGCAGAAAGGAAACCTTTTTTAAAAATATGTATATATCTTTCACCATAATATGAAATGGATGTCAGCATTATTTTTCCTTGTTTACTCTCTTAAAAACAGAGTAAGTAGGGACGTACCCCAAACCGGTGTCATTGGTGGGGTTAGGCAATAGGAACATTTAGTTATATAATTCTCAACATCCAATTCATGATACCGTGGATAGCGATTCTAGCGGACTTGGTCACCTCTCACTTCTGCGGATTCTGAGAGCCAGTGATTATAATGCATCACACACAACTCCTGCCCCAGCCTCTAGACAATAACAGAAGTCATTCACAAAAAAAAAAAAACCTTTAGGGATATTCTAGGGTGGAATAAAATGTTCCTTTAAGGCTCATTTCATGTGAAGCAGCTATGCGATTCTCATAAGTAAAGCTGTTTCCCCACAGATATAAGTGGCAACAATTCAAATGCTGACGTATTTTAAGCCAATCAGAAACTTCATTTAAAGTCTATGCTTATTATATACTTATAGTGGAACACCTTCCTGTAACAGTCTGCTTTGGAAACATTCTTTGTGAGAAACCCTGTAAATAAAAGGTTCTCAACTCCCAAAGCCTCTCTGCTTTCCTTAAAAGCAGAACCCAAAAGCCAAGCTGAGAGCAAATAAAAACTAAAATAATCACATCAATGTCTATGTTGTTTCTTTTCTGGTTCAAAAACGCATTTTAAATATTTATTGGCATTCAACAATCCATTTTGGCTTCTTATGGGAAAAGAAAAAGGAGCTTAATATTCATTACACTGATTTATAAAGGAATCACATAAAGGAAGCTATTATTATGACATATGTATTATAAGTCTGCCGCCCCTTTAAAAAAAACAACAACAACATGCATGCATTTCAAATGTGTTCTTTGACAGAACCAGAGGCACCGATGTCCCGACCGAATCTGGAAGGCGCTTCTTAAAATAATCTACCACTTCACTCAAGGGCTGCATCCTGCCAAACAAAACACTGAACAACTGGGAAACAATAAATAGCAATCTATTGCGAAGAAACAGAACTCCTGTAGCGTGGAAACCCCACCAACAAAACACCAGTAAATCCCTTGAAACTGCGAAGAATGTTTAAAAGAATTCAAATGTTACATGTAACAAAGAGAGAGTCACTGACAATTAACGAACGGCAGCTTGTAAATCAAAAGGGTAGCTGATGCCCAGGCTTCCTTTAGCACGTCGCATGCTAACAAAGCTCATCTGTGTTACGCCTTTATTCTGAGCGCTACTCACACGCACGCACGCACACGCACACTCGGTGTCACTGGACTCTTTCACCCGGCTTAAAGGCTACTTCAGATCATATCAGGGTAAAATGGGACACAGGTTGGTGTATTGCCTTCAACATGCAAGACCAAGTATAGCTCATCCTGATGCACTCTACAGCACATTTTTAAGGGCATAACTGTTCGTTTTATGTTTTATGTACTTTATGGACTTTTTTGCTTGTTGTACAATATATTGGATTCCCTTGTTTCATATCCCTTAGACAGAGTTACTGCCATCCAATCAATATACACCTAATCAATTTTCCATAATTAAAAAAAAAATTGGAAGACTAATAAAAAAAGAGAAATTTAAAAAGAGGGCAAGGTATTAATAAAAGTACATTTTAAGTACTACAGTCGGCCAAACAGAAAGTTCCATGTTCTGCACAGGACTTAATTCACTTCCAGTCAATTGGATATTATCTTTGCTTGACATCAAGAAAAACCTCAACCCTTAAATCACAATGTCGTGTCTGAGCCTTTGGTGAAAAGCTACGCACGCATCTTCAGTGGAGTGGTCCCGAAAAGCATCAGAAAACCTCAAAAAAATAAATAAATAAATAAATAAATAAATAAATAAATAAAAAATCACAGGCTAAAACCGCACTTGTTAAAACCATCTCGTGTCACTGTAAATTTCTTTTTTGCCTGGAAGGTCAAAAATAGGTAATTACTCTATGCCAATTAAACCTAAGTTAAGATACACAAATCCCGGGAGTTGAAGAGCAAACGCAAACTATGCCCACAGTTTACACGCAGGGGGGTCCAGGCCAGTGCCTCGGAACTGTCAAGCGCTTCTGGAATTTTTGGGTAAAAACATCTAGGACTGAATTGGGAGGGGGGTCCAGGTTACCTTCTTTGGCTCTCTAAAGGAGCAATCCAAGCACTAAACAAGGTACTACCTGTTCTGCCCAGAGCAGAAGCAGGCCCAAATATTTCACTCTTATTGATTTAACCTTCACAGGAATGCTGAAAATCCTTGGGTTTGAGGCGCAGTCCTGAAAATATTTATAATTCTACACAAACTCACACACACAGAATCCATTAGCTATACCCGAATGTAAAAACATAAGGAGCAAGATCTGCCCCCAAAAATAGCCTTACTGTACTCAGTATTTCAATGTTGCCGTCCTGCCTAGATATCAGTTAATTAAAATAAAACAAATTAAAGTCTATTCATTCAACCTGAATTAAAAACGAAGCTAATTAAGATAATTTGCATAACAGTAGTGAAATGGCGCTCACTTGACAGGTATTGCCAAACTTTATTCATCCTGGCAAGTTTGCAAGTAAAATGGGCTCTTTTTTGAATTTGCATGAAGATAAACATGGATTACAAAGAAAAACCGTGACCATTGCAAAACAAACATAACACTGAATGTGGCTTGAATTTGTCCGTCTCAGGTAGAAGTGGGCCATTGCTTAAAAGGTTCCACTTGTACAAATCCTGGGTCCTTCAGATAATGGTAAACAAAGGGTCAAAGACAACAAACAACGGCTACAAAAAAGTTACTGGCCATCATGGATATCAAGCGAACTTTGATTAGTGTTTGATCTGGAACTTCAATATTGTGACCTTTAATTGCAGTTTCTATAAAATAAGTGCATGAAAATACCAGCGAACGAACATGTATTACAAAACCTTATAGATTTCAGAATTAAAAGCCATTACTGTAATAATAGATGCACCGTTTCATCTGATGATATTGCATCCGACTTTATCCAGCGCACGTAACAAACATTAATTGCTGCCTCATGGAAGTGAAAGCAGTCCCGTGGGCCTAACTTATGAGCATCTGTGAAGTAAAGAAACAGAGGAAGTGATTAAGTGGTCTCATGTGGTAGGTACCCACGAATTACCACGCAATTGCAGTCACCTTACTCAAAGGGAAATCGAAGAGTGACTCACTAACCACGATAATCAGCATTATCTCGTTCGTACCTAACGGGAAAAGAAAACAAATATGCTGTCACTAAGACAAGGCAAGCCTTCTCAGTCTTTCAAGGTAACATGACCACGATGATGACGCTATGTAAAAAAGATACCCACTTGCAATTTTTGGGGCACCGTATGAGCACAACAGGTGAAGATACCACAGCGCTAGAGGTGGACTATCTGGCAGAAATCTTATCATTTTTCATGCTAACAGACTTATGTTACAGATAAAGACTAATATAAATTTGTCATCAGACAGGCCTGAATCACAATGACACCTGTGAAAAATCCTTCAAATCCACGGGCACACACAACAAGCAAAAACGCTTATCAAAATCTAAGGGGGCGGGCATTTTACATGACGTTATGATCATAGACGTTTTGGAATAACCAACTGGTGGGTAATTCTAGATCATGTTATCACCCTGAGTGATAAGTGTCACCTCCTGGGGGAAGAGAATTATTTGTCTTCTCTTCAAACACTTTCTCACAAGAATACAATTAAAAGACAAGAACCCTAATATAGAAATATACCCGAGACCCCACCCACCAAAAAAAAAAATGCACTGGAAAAAAATTCATAGCAAATAATATGGTGGATTGCAGAGGCTACTGTCAAACAAGTCAACATTTGATGAAATTAATTGATGATATTGAATGTACTGCACAGTGAGTTCCTGTCACTATTGGGAAATTCACTAATTGCAGAAAGTCTGTCAAACAGAAAAAAGGTGACAGGGAGATACTTTTCTTACTTTTACCTTGCCCAAGGAAACTGAGACTTCAAATCTCATTGTTTCCCTCTGTCCTTCGTAACAGTTCAGGCCGTAGGTTGAGAGCTTTTGTGACAATAAAAAAAAAGATTTAAGCCACCAAAAAAACACTGCTTACATTCCTGCTCTGATTAACAAAATGACAGCATAGTCACAGCTGCTAAAATCCTTCTATTGTTATTTTATTGTCTCTAACTTTAAGTCTTTTAAGGCTGTAGTGGGACTGCTTAATCTGCTGGTTCTCTTCGCCAGTTAACAAAACTATAGCAAAATTAATAGGAGGCCTACCAAAGGAACAAACAGTATCTATTAAACCTTTCTTCTTTGATTTTAACTTTTGTCCCTCTAGAGAAAAAGCAATGGAGAAAAAAAAAAAACCATTGAGAAACTAAATGAAACCAAGGATTCTTTGTGTCGTGTACTTTTTTTCTTACAGATTTGTAAATAACTCAAAAACTGCAGTTCACAGAGAGAAGAATAGCTTTCGTGAAATGAATAGACGGCGCTTTGTGTGCAGCGAGAGATCCTGTGCGTACGCACAGAGGCTGCCATTTTGCTGACAAATACTGAACACTACGAGAGTCTGGCTCCTTGTGTAGTTTCCTCAAACTTTGCTTCAGCCCTTATTAATAAACATGATTTTATAACAAATGGAAGAATGTTAAATGATCACGGGGGAAACAAAAGAGCCAGGCAGGCGCGGAGCGAAGGACGAGTCAAAAACGTGTCAAAATAGGTATCCAAGTGTTCCTGAAGATTTCACTTTGTTAAGGAGTGTTGAGGTAAACTACTTTGTGTAAGAAGGACAGATACGTTTATACAATGACCAACGTGTGGTATTTATATTTACTTGACAGTAATTATTTCCTTTTTTGGCATTTAAAAGGGAACTCATCAATTAAATAGTCCACATTTAAAAAGGACTAAATCTTAATGTTTTGTTCACAAAAATGAAAATAACTTCAAACTGTGACTGCTTTTGGCTCCTTTTTTATTATTATTATTATTATTATTATTATTATTTTTACAGAATCTTGTTCACCGCTAAACATAATTCTATCATGTCCTTATGTCAAGTAAAAATTTCATGGCTGAGGCCCAAAATACTGTGATATGTCTAAAAGTCTATACATTCAGTTTTATCGATGAACAATTTAAAGTTTGGTGATTCAAACTAAAATTTAAAAAACAAGGATAGTTTTCATGGGAAAGCCTTATATAGTCAAAGTCAAGTCAAAGCATCTTTAATGTCATCTTAAGCTATTTGATGTGTCATTGGATGTAGAGCAATGAAATAGTAATAAATATGAAGACATTTAAAAACAACAGAGACAAAAGACTGAAAAAATACAGCAAAAAAAAAAAAAGTTGTGCAAATGGGCAAATATGTGAAGTATAATAAAGCATGCTAAAATTAAATAAAGCATGCTAAAATTAAAGCCGTTCGAAACACATGCAAAAAAAGTGGTTATGCAGGGAAAGAAGAACATGCGTACTTTGCTAAACATCAACTTTACCATCCCTGGAATATTTCGTAGGAGACATTTACGGGTTAAAGCAGGCTCCTCTGGTACCATGCAGCCTCAGCAGAAACAGTGGAGTTTAACTTTCTGGTAAACAAATACTCAATGGTGATGAGACGTTCTTCATGGGCCCCAAATTACAGTCTGGTTAACCAGAAAGTCCGAGAGCCAGCTCATTATTGCTGTTTGTTTCCAATTTGACTCTCAACCGAACTCTACAAAAACATTCTGGGGGCCTTTAAAAATGAGGAAAGGCTCAAAAACGCTCTAGCTATGTGGCTGTAAAGACAGTAGCATCAACTGGGAACATACTGGGGGAAGAAAACCCGCAGGGTTGTTTCAAAATGACCTGATAGGACAATTACTGTATATTGACACCGACGCTTAATCAACTAACACACATAAATACACACACAAACACACACAAACAGACAGATCAATCTAGGGCTAGACCAAGGTTCAGTCAGTAAATTCTCAAATAGCAACAGGAACCAGATAAAATCAGATATTCATATATCAATTAAATAAATTATTAAAAAATGACTTGTTGAATGAATATATGAATAGATACAGACAGAGACAGGTAAAAATATTATTCATTTTGTAACATTACTTGATACTGTTAAAGATTTGAAAAACAAAGTATAAAGCACAAAATATCACAGAAGTATCAAAAAAAATTGCTAAATTTAACAAGGCACATATTGACAGCCCATTCTCATACTTGATTTAAAAAAAAAAAAAACGTTTTAGTGAAGAGTCGTAAAATATAGCACAATTACACAGTGGTATTGCGGTCAATGACTAAGTATCCAAGCACAGAAAATTATATTTTCACCTTGTAAATAATGGTGTATTCTTTACTCCGATCTAGAGCCCTTTTCTCTTTGTTCCCAATAGATAATGTTAAGGTATAAGTTCTGGTTATGCTTCAAGTTCAACACCAACCTATCAGCTTCCCTCATCACCATAATTGTCGAATAAGCTGAAAATGGAAGGCCTACATCGCGCAAACACCCCGCTGCGAATCGCATACAACGCAGAGCCAAACATACCAAGGCTGCGCATACAACGAAAAGCATTACCATAATTGCCCTGTAATTACTGACGACACAAATTCTTTAAAAAATGTCCTTTAAGCAAGTATATTTAAACCCCCCAGGGGGGGGGGGGGGAATATCGCTAATGAAGGGTTTCAAATTCGGGACCATACCACAGGCCCCCCAAAAAAAGATGCTGAAAAGTAGACTTTCATGCCAAAAGACCTCCCACACAATCCAATATCCTTCTGATATCCAAGACGGCAAATACGGCATTAACACTCCTTTACTTGAAGCTTCAATAATGCTTGACAAATTTTAGTTAATTCTGCTGATGGTAGAAATTTTATGGTATTAATTATATATTCATAAATTAGCATATTGCATACTTATTCAGTTCATTAGTTTACAAGCCTTTCATTTTCAGCTAAACTACTTGCCTAAGTGGCTTCTTAATGGCACAATAAAAGGGCAAGAGGTCATGCTTGTTAAGGATATAGAATAACAAATCACAATAGATGCGCTACCTGTTACCATATTTACAACACTGCAACATAAACATAATAAAAACCAATGGAACTTCTAAATGTCTACTGTATTTTTAAAAAACCTGGAATCCACGAGTAGCAATATAACTTATGCTTACGCGACGAGGTCTATTGCATAGCACATCATTTGATTATTTTTTGCCGACACTTTGAAACAGATGTGCAATGTGTAAGCCAGTTACTCATGCATGCAACCATATACGTGACAAAATTAACAGAACAGAAGTTTAACAGAACAATGACTGTGCCCTAATTTCTAAACCTCCAATGACTAGAGGACTATACAGATTTTACCTTAGTCAACCAAAAGATTTTAAAAATGTTATCGAGCATCAAAGTAGCATGCAGCAGAATGGTGCAGTGTGATCAGCATGAACTACATTCTTCTATCAGCTTAACATCCAGACATCTGCCTGATGCTGGTAGCTACCTCCATTCCCTGTGTACGATTTGTCTGGTTCCAGGTCCTCAGCAAACATGCCAAAAGAACCACTGCTGTGACATTCAACTGGCAACATTATCACACAGTGGGATCCTAGCTAGGAATCCTCTGGTAAGCACACAGAAAATGGCATGAACTCTGACCACCAACACATTCTTACAAAGCGGACTCCGACAACAAATGGCCCGCATGAGTTTCCGAGTTACTGATATGCGAGACGGTACTGTAGGAGTTCATCGAAATTATTAAAATACATTTTGACCGACTATTCTCATTCTACTTCAGGCACCAGGCTTTAAAACTAAAAACAGCCTTGCAAATTTCCAGCCATCTTCTAGCCACCTACCCTAGTCAGTGTCCCTGAGGGGCCTGGAGCCTATCCAAGGCAGCAGTGGGTGCAAGACCGGGATGCACCCGGGATGGGATGAAAGTCCATCAGAGGGCACAAACACACACATACACAAGGACATACTAAGGGAAAGAAATGCACTTCTTTGGACTGCAGGAGGAAAACCCCAGGACCTCAGGTGGTCGAAATAAAATTTGCACGTGATCTTGCCTCTGTCTTTTATCGAAAGATGCACAAATACATTTTAAACATAAGAAAGCAACACTGTTACTATTGCAAATAAAACAGAACTTGGAGAAGAGCGAAAATGTTTTATTATAACTCTTAAATACGTGGCAACACAGACGGATCACGTACAACGATTACGATATGGGCATTACAGAATTTCCCTATTTATGCCAGTTTGCTCTGATTTTAAACGGGTCTCGTGCCCCTTGTGAAAAGTCAAACGATAGTAATAAATAGTGTAATAGTGAATACCATTTAGCAGCGTTAGGATAACAAATTAAAAAAAAAAAAAATTAAAATAAAAAAAAAAAGTAACAAAAAATTAATACTGGATTACAATGTAGATAAAATACATGTATACAGTTCACTGCAAAAAAAGGATGTTTTACCTGTTTCTCGCTTTAATTGCATGCTCTTTCTAAATTTCTATTCTATAACCATTTTGATTTGCATAAGCAGTAATGTCCAGTGATTGGTACAGGGAGCAATGGCATTTTTTAGTCTTAAGTTGTGACTTTACAGCCCACATAACAACCTATAACTGGGACCCCCTCCACCAATTCATTCTGAAATGTTCTAAGTTCTGCCCTGCTTTGGCACCGCTTCACGCCTTAAAGCCTAAATCAATTTTACAAGTCAATACTGCCCTTATTGCAGCGAGGGTGACACGTTAATAGGCTCCATGCCGTCTTTCTCAATGAGAAAGGTTAAAAAATGAGAGTACCCTCTCCCCCGAACCCAAAAAACCCCCTCATGTGAAAATTGCGGCCTCACACATACCAAACCACTTACACCAGGCCACATATAAATATCCCCAAGTCTATTAATCCATCCGCCAAATTATGTCTTAGATATTAAAATAAAATAACTGTGGGAGGATGCTGAGAATTGGTCAACACTTTGCACCGAAGAAAATAAAAAAAAAATTAAGCAAAAGTAACACATTAAGTACGTTACAGCATTAATTATGTTACTGTGCAGGCACACATCCGCTGGAGTGCCTCGGAATATGACTGAATTCAGGCCCCAAGAAACCACAGCGGAGACGGAGCCTGGAGTTCAGCTTCGAGACACAAACGGACACTGCAATTCAAAGCCACGTGTTTGCGAATGACTACCAGCGCTTCTGAAGTATCGGAAAGGCGTCACTCGCTTCTGCCTCATGTGCGCTAAGAGATGTGTGATTAATGTGATTAAGAGCTCCTCTTAATCAGCAGCAAAAGAACAACGAGAAAAAGCAGTGCTACATAATCCTGTGAATCTCGAATGAAGTCCATTTCCTCTCACCTAGTAAACTTGCTTTGTAACAAAACATTGATTGCTTAATATCAAATAATGAGAAAATTCTTTTGTATATTCTTTATGCAGTTCAATAACTAAACAATTAATGTCCAGGTTGAAGAGAAGCGCAAACTCAGTTTTGCTCCGTCTCTACTCATTTTTATTTTTTTTGGTGGATTGTTTGCACACAGTGGATAGGAATTAAACATTTTAACATATTATGGGGATTGTACTACAGAGACCTGTCAGTCTGGGGTCTCTTTCAGTAAGTATTTCTGCTTTCTGCAAGAGGAAAAATGACGACAAGAGGAAAACTACAAGAGGTAAAATGAAACTGGCAAATTCATCCCTCCATAAACCTGATATTACTTTAACTCCGATCATAAATAATACTTGACAGTCTTCACGTCTACAGAGTTCCTTCTCCTACAGATGTACTATAAATATTTTTCAATTGGTCGGGCAGCTTAAGGGAGAGAACGTAGGAACTGAGGAAGGAAAAGTGTAAAGCATAATGTTGGACTTCTCCGAGTCCTCGTATTATCTTTAGCACCTTATGTGTGTAGTCCAAGGACCCCTATTCCAAAATAAGCACTTTTCAGGGCATATTTGAATATTACATATCAGGAGATTTTGAGAGCCAATTCAAAAGCCGGACCCAATCTTAAACAAACCCTATTGGCTGACAAAAGCGAAATCGCTGACTCCTCCCTGCAGGCTATGTGCTGTACGCATATGCCATTCAAGCTTTGGTTATTTAATTAATTCAAATATCTTTGAAAATTTGTAGTTGTGACTCCAGTCAGCTTGACCCAGACCAGTAGCATCACGTATTAAATAATTCTGACAATGCGTGGGGGAAGATGATTCTTCACGAATAAATACGCTGGAGCACTAAAACAGACAGACAACACAATCCCAATCCCAACTCGTGAAATGAAGCCAGTTCACCAATACTGTTTGCATCACCAGGGGCTGCTACCTCACCGCGTTTGAAAACGTAGGGAGACAATTAGACGTTAAAAAGAGAAACAGTAGCATTTTTGGTTGTTTTCGTTTCAGGAGCATGTGCCACAATTCCATTCCCCTTTCAACCCCCCTTGTGAGCCACAAAGTTTCCTGCTATTTATAAGTACAAGTGATCTCAATTAAGGGACCTCCATGAAGGCAAATGGCGGCAGACAGTCATGGCAATAAGAGCGGGAGGAAATTGTCTTTACATTTTCCTCCTTGGTTTTCCTGGCAGAGCTACCACGCTGAAAGCAGACATCATCAAAAACACATACTCCAAAAACCTTTTTTTTTTTTTTTTAAACCTCATAAAAAAATGTCACTGCTGTTCTTTCATTCTCCCTTAACTGTGGTCGTTTCCTGCAGACTTTTTGCAGCGATACCCATTTTTTTAATTTATTTTTTTAACGTCACGCGCCGGAATGGGTCCTCCAGGTTTTCGCGCCGCAAATTACGGCTACGCTTGGCGAGTGGCGGATCGAAGGCGCCTCTCCCATCACCGTACATGTCGCAAACAAGCTAATGAAAAACAATAATTACATACTTACGATAAATTATAGGCAAATTCGGAGCCGCGAAGATTTGTGCGGCCTTTGAGATGAAGTGAGGAATAGGATTTCTTTGTATCATTTTGAGCTAGACGAAGCCTGCCAAGGATGGAAACTAATCTCTTAAATTGGAAGGCTCTAAGAGTCCATCAAAATGTTCCTCACATAAAGCTATAATTAAGTGTCTTGCAAAATATAAGACTGTAAAATGAAACTCATTCCAAACTCCTACGTTTATGTACTTCTCGTTTCAACAAAGCAAAGTTTGTAGGGATAATACAAAAAAGCACTTTTTCACTTTGTTATATAATTGCTTACTTAAAATATATAAACAACTCAATTATGATACATTAAGGGAAAAATATGGATTTTGAGGAATGTATTGAAACGGTGCATGCATTTGCAAATAATTATAACGTATTTGAAAAATCCTAACTTTAATGAATATTAAAGTCTGTTAAGATCATAATTAAGCAAATTCTAAAGACATCCTTACTTCTGAGTTATGTGCTAAAGCAATAACAAAAACTACAGTCAGCCTGCACTAATTTGTCCAAATAGCACATCACCTGATTAAGAGTTACAGCCCCGCCCCTTTTCCTCCCATGCTCTTTACTGAGCCTGTTACCGTGGCGCCATGCACTTTGTTATCTTCCTGATCTCGCTCACAGCCAAGACTTTAGATCATGTATTCCTGAAGGACTTTGAAGCACCAGCGAGTCTGAAATATCCTGAGAGCATATGGCACTCAGAGTCGTGCGTGACACCCAACCTCCCCCCGCCCCCCACCCACACAACCCTCTGCCTCCGGTTCTGATGTGGCAAAATCTGCCTCCTGGTAAGAGACGACCACCGGCCTTGAACCCTACCTCCCCCCCGATCCTCCCCCGATCTCAGCAATCATGGCTGACACCACTGTAAACACTAATACGAGAGTCTGGCGAGTGTGTTGGGGTGGGGACCAGTTGCATGTATTCTTGCATAATCTTCAGAGGTGGCGCCCGCATTTTTTTAACATACATGTTTGGAAAGACATGTGGAACCCGTAAATGAAAACATTCAAAACGGTTTCCTACAATTTCATTTATGTGCAATAAACTTTCGATGCCGAACTTTACTTTAAGGCATCCAGCTCCAGCGCCCAGACTGTTTTATAAATATTATAGATGTATATAAATATATATACAGACACATGAAAGGGAGAGACAGTTATTGAAAACAAGCTGGTACTTACATCATGCTCTGCAGTTCAGGAATGAAGCTTATGGCTTTCCCAGAAGCCCTTGCTGCACTCAAGGTGGCACTGCCTGACATGGGACTGGACGCATTGATGCTCATCTGTCACACAAATACCAAAAGAGGGCTCAAATGATCACCACACAAATTTATAGACAAAAAAAAAGACACCCGCAACATTTACATTAAAAAACTACTTCATTACAAGTGCTTTCAACACATGCTGGAAAAGCACTTCACTTTAAACCCCAAATCAATCTTTCTGATCAATCTGATGATGATGATGATGATGATGATGATGATTGTTACCATTATTACTGAATACGATGATGATTATTGTTATATTAATATATATTTTTTTAATGAATGCTGATGTGCTGTACAAAAGCAGATGCATATTAGAGTCCGCATTTGGGCAACGCCTTCTATGGAATATTGTGACAGAGATGCCCACCTGAGTTGCTAAATCATATCATCTTGTTTTATGATCCAGCATGGGGCGGGGGGGGGGGGGGTGCTTCTGACATGTTTAATGTGTGCTGAGTCTCCTGCTGCTTACCCAATAAGCCATTTAGGTAAACTGCTTCACCGATCACTGGATAACACTGGGACACAAATCACCACGCCTCCTCAATTCCAAAAGGAGAAAATTATTGCTCTATTTCCATAAATCTGTCCAGTTTTTCAAATATATAGCGCCGGACTTCAGCTACCCACTTTGCCAAAATCCAGGAAAAACTATTTCAAATTGCAGGCTTTGGTTGGTTTTATGTAAGTATTCAGCATATTGCATCCAGACCCAAAACTAAATAAATATTTTTATTTTTTGAGCACCCCAATTAAACAAATTTTACACGCAGGGACTCCAACATGCATATACATTTTAATACTGAAAACACACCTCATTAAAACTCTTACCAGGGCCATATTCGCTGTGTTTGACGCAATAAGTCTGTTTTACAATTTTTTTTTTTTTCTTTTAATCGTTTATCAGTACCATTGGCATTCGTTTCAGGGTACCAGTCCTCCACGACAAAACAATTTTAAAAGTTTCCAATTTCAACATTTCATATTTATCAACATTTTTTTTATTTATTTATTTATTTTGGATACATTCTTTTGTTAATTACACACCATAATATTAGAAACATGCTGAAGGTTGAAGTCAGTATTCTGTATTAAGGGGTATATTAGTTTTTTTTTTTACCCCCCACCCTTGTGGAGTTCTTCTCAGAACAGGAGAAGATGCAAAAGAAAACAATTGCAAAGACCTGGTTCCCCCCTTCTTGGAACGATTCTTTTTGCACAGGCCTCGACAGTCTATTATAATCCAGCCCGAATTCCGAAACGGAATGACTAAGAACTATGTTTTCTTAATGTCACAATGTGCATGACCGTCATAACAAAGGGTGGATTGTATTCAATTTTCCAAAAGCTGTCGCTTGCCTAAGTCCTCACAGAGTCAAACTTAGCATTGCATTACAACATCCTTCAGATAACCACTATATTCAGATCGTAATGCAAGCCTGTCTAATTTTTTTCAACAAAAGCTCAATAGAATCATATCATACAAACATTAATAATATCTTGAACACTGTCTAAATATATACAGATTTTATATCTACATGTTTCTTCACTAGTTGCAATAAATTATATCCATTCATTCATCCATCTAATATCAACAGCATTTTGATTCTTTTAAGGCCAACAATAAATCATATGAATGACAGACAACAAATATCTGAACACAGAGACAGATACATGTTATGTTCAACAAGACACCTTATAGTTCAAACCATGCAGTCAGAGCTTCTCTTTCATGGGTACCTGATTTCAGGAAGTAAGAACAGGATGCTGTACCACCTGCCCAAACAAAAGCAGTCAAAGACACACTACTGACCTCTACAGAAACATTTACATTTGGAAATTAAGTTACTTTTACGATTACGCTCAGCTGTCTGTATTTGAACAATATTACCTGTTCCATGGCTGTTAGCTCTGCTGAACTGGAAACCACTGTCTTCCTACGGTAAGCCCCTTATCTGATTACCAAATCACCTCACATAGGTGGGCATCCAGTTTTTGCACCACTAACAAAACAATAATTGGGACAACCAGTCCCTCCTGCTCTGCGACTCCGACTCCCTGCATCTTGCTCCGTGGCTGAGATCAAAAACATCCTTTGATACTTCAAAGTGCTGAAACGCAAGTGTCCCAATTCCCTTTTCATGGACATAAAAGGGGAAATGCTGTGAATGCGGGATGGCACTCAATAAAACACTGAACATAAAATCTAATAGCTGCCTGTAATCGCACATTCGCTGGGCAAAATTTTCAGTTTGGATTGAGAAGGCAGATGGTCACCATATTCATAAAATGAGCTCATGCGACAAGCTGATTACTTCAACATGCAAAGGCTTAAAACGGCACTTAACTTGATTGAGCAGAATAGGGGTGCAGTATCTACTTAGTGTATATTCCTCTATAATTACACACTTTAATGGAGCTTTAACTCTAAATTTCTCTTTCTACAGATGCCAGTTTGCATTAAAAGATGTGTCATCAACCAATAAGTACCTAGCACAGAAGCTAAAACATCTGGTGCCGGCTTATCTTGAAATATCACTTCCTTGAAGACTGATGAAGGAAAAAAGAGACAATTACATGATTGAGATAAAATGCATTCTATATTATATGTCTTACACACATTTGATTCATAATTTATCAGTAAAATTAAATCTAACCATAACAGCAATAGGCTTACCTTTAAAACAACCCCATTCAACACATAGCACTTCCCCTTACAAAAAAAAATCCTTGAGAAAACAATGGACCCTCAATTATCCACTTTTATTTAAACCCTAAGGAAAAAAACGAGTTCCCAATATATACACATTTCAATCATCCCATCACTTGCTCGTAGTAAATCATTACCTGCAAATTCAGATTTTAAATGTCTATTATTAAACTTTCCTGGAAAGTGCATGCATATAAAACATTTTAAAATGCTATCTTAAAAGTAATAAAAAAACAAAGTATTATTATGGGCGAATTTAGAATAAGGACTGCCAACGTAACATACAGGAGTCACAAACCTGGTGGTTTTTCTACTAATGCATCCTTGAAAAGCAAAGTTTGTCCAAAAGTACACTGTTATCCTTCACATTGTTGTTGACTAAGTGAACGGTAGCCCGAAAACTATTCCATGAGTTCGCTTCCGCTGTTAGTTTACCATTTCAAACCTAGCTTGTTTTTCCTTTTCGATTATCTATTACCAGGCCATCTCTTTGCAATGTTACGTTCATTCCGACTCTTTAGGATGTAATTTGATTTTTTTTTTTAATTCAGATTATATGAGTAAGCGTAGGTAGAGTCACCGCTGTTTCAGGACTGGCTGGGCATTACCTGAGTATTTCATATTCCTCGGTCTTACATATTCCTCTTGCAATTGCACAGTGCTATTTGACTAGAAATGTTATACATATATTAACAAGCAACTATTCAGCGTTTCACATTACTTAAGTCTTGGTTGCAGACAAACACCAGCTTGCAATATTACAACATTATAACAATCTTACCTTAGTCTGATACCTCTTAAAAATCTACCACTGAATCTTGGAACATGCAGAAGCTGCGGCTGAGTAATTGACGTCACTCCGGTTGTACATCAGCCTGCTGGATTTTGTAGTTCTTATTCATTATGTAACCATTATTTTCGGCTTCAGAATGCGTGCTCTGTAGTTCGTTTTCTTTGTCGCACACTGAAATACGTTAATCCTCTAAAGACGGCGGACTATCCCCGTGCAGTTTGCCCTGAAATTGCGTGTCTGTGTTAATTTTGAATTGGCGCGAGTTACTGTCAACTATTATTCACGCGCCACAGTAGGTTATGAATATATTTCTCTGAACTGCCGTGCTTAATAATCATAAACGCTGTCCTTCGTTAAAATCCACCCGATGGACTCATCTAATAGTTCTTTAAAAATACTATGTATCGATAATCAGTGCCAAATATTTCACAAGAATTTATATTACTGTACTATAATACTGTAGTGTATAATGACAGCAACAATACTAATAATTGTTCTAGATATATGTTCTTGTAACTTTTCTGTTGCATCTTTGAAACTCATCTGTTATTTTACATAAATAACGCAGTACTTGTGCGACAGCTCACCCATCCGACCAAATGGAAATATTTCTTGTCTTTTCTTGTAAACCAGACTGAGACTAAAGGAAGTGAGTCATTAATTTCTCCTCGTTTCTGGGCTGCTTTAGGCTGCTGTTTCTTTGAGTTCTCGTACTAAGGAGAATTATTCTTTAAACTTTTCAAAAGAATTATAACATGTATGCTGCTCTAACCTGCCTGTGATATTAATAGAAAACATTTGGTTTATCATTCATTAATTTCCACTGAACTGCCTCAAAGAGAACAGATCGCAGAAATTCCGATGAATATAACTTTTAAATTAAAGTACCTGCTGGTGTATTGTACTCTAAAAGGTGTTCGCTAAACTCTCATATGTGTTTGTAACTCATCGGCTGGGTTACTTAGGATACGCTATTCATACGATCTATGACCGGTTTCATTTTTAAAATAATAGATTATAAGGAATGCCACGTCATTTAATTTGACATTTTTATGTAGTAGGAAGTCAAATTTTGAAATTACGATATCATAAGTAAGATAAGACATTTGATGAGAACTTCTCAGGACAGGCGCACCCTTATTTATTTTAAATGCTCTATGATGACTGCCCTCAGACACCACGTGCTTGCGCCTCATCAGCATAATGATCGCCTAGTACTGTATATATATAAACCACAAAACCAGAGCACTACAAGACCCTGCCTCCAAAGACTAACCACACGCTTTGGACACAAAACATGAGTTTTTTCGCCACCTTCATTCAACCAACCGCAATTCTTCGGATGATTTTTTAACCCTGTACTAAAGGCGCCTCATTTTTTGCGGGGTTGACTACGAAACAATTTCAAGCCGGACAGCTTTATGATGTTTACGTGAAAGAGTTTAGTGCGCTTTTGATAATTTGCATAACCCATTGATTCATCGGAAGACGTTTTTCTATTATTATGATATATATATAAATATATATATATATATTTTTTTTACATTTTGCTGTAGGCCAATTGGATTCCAGGTGTACAGAGGATATTTCGAAAACTAAATGATTTTCCACAGCAGTTCTACGTGTAACACTCAATTGAAAAGTCTGATTTCTTTTTTGGATAAAACAGCCGATTAAGTTACCGAAGGCAGAAATCTTTCTGGAGCTATTTTCAGATACTTTTTAGAACACCTATTTTAAAATCAGTTTATTTTAGAATTAAGGCGCAAACTGCGTCGGTAGCTTATAAAGCAGCCTTTATATGAATTATGTTACTCGGAAAGCGAGTACTTCACAGTCGCGTTTTGCTGGGTACGACTGAAAGGATACACATTCCTTATTTTTGCGCAGTCCTGAAACGCTCTCCTGTTATCGTAAGCGCACGAAATATTTCTTGCGTCGTCTACTGGGACTGAGACTCTCCGCTAAAGGAAAACAGATTTTTTTTTGCAATATTTTCAATTACTTTACCTTTACTAATATATAGTGTTGTGATGCGCATTCCCGTAGATCCCAGCACCAGCCGGAGGTTCAGTCCCCCGTCTAGTAGTCTTCAGCCGGTCCCTGGAAAAATGAACGATTTGAGCTCTGCTACAGGGCAGCAAGAGGCGAGTCCAGCAATGCCCAGACTCCGGCCGCACGATAATCGCACTATGGTGGAAATCATCGCCGATCACCCCGCAGAACTTGTCCGGACTGACAGCCCTAATTTCCTTTGCTCCGTCCTGCCATCTCACTGGAGGTGTAATAAAACACTGCCCGTAGCCTTCAAGGTAAGCTATTTACGGTTCATTTCGAGGTACGCACTGATGTCCTGCCTATTCAGCAAACATACGCACCTTTTTATTTTTTAAATAAAATACTGAATGCTAACCTATGTTGTGTTATGTTAATTTTGATTGCGTTTTTGGAAACTTTTCTTCTTTTCTCTTTCCTTTTTTTTGTAAATGTCCGGTCTGTAACAAATTTGATGACTTTAGGTGCGACTTTCCATTAGGAGTTTAAATGAAATGCATGCCACATAAAGGTACCCAATTAGCTTTAATGCAGGTAAACGCATAGTCCGCGTTTAAAAATAGCAGTCCTACTTCACATGCCTACCGCAATGTTGGGACACCTGAAATCCGAGTAAGCCGCGCTATTCATAGCTACGATCACATGCATCTTTAATAATTTGCACACGGGTGACTAAATAATAGAAAAACTGGTACTATTATTACAAGCAAAACACAAATGCGCATCTTGTTTTCACAGCTAGATTGCTATTGAATAACTCAAGGGGTGATGTCTGGAAGGCGGTGTTTGAAACTTTTTCACTAGGACGGAGCAGTCCTCAAGTTCTCATGAGCTTGCATGTGATAAATTAATCAAGTACGGCTGTTGTATGTGCCTTCGTGATGTACATATAAATTAACAATAATGAAAACTTTAGTATTAAAGTGGTTAAATCGCATTACGTCTTGGAACAAAGAATTAGCCCTGGGCAATGTAGTGTAAGTTATAGGTTATAAAATTGAATAGATACATAGCCCTAATAAACAAATATATATTATTTAATGAATTTGTCTTCCATATGTGTTTAGTTTGTCGTATACGTTTTATATACTTACATAGGCCTACTTGTATTCAGACTATACTCGAGGCATAGACCTTTTCCAGCTGTCTGTTGTGCACTGAGGAGAGGATTAGAAAATTTGAACATGAACAGTAATGGGGAAATTTAAAGAAACTTTTGGAGTTTTCCTGTGGTGTCAACCGTGAATTTGACATTATTCGGTAAATTTTACAGAGAAATCTTGCCTCTTTTCAACTGTACTTTTGTAATGAATAGGAATGCAAACTGTGCTTTATGATGGACAAAAGGGTGATTATCTCGTATATGCATTTTTATGTTGAATTGGTTCACAAAATAGACTCCATCCCGGGAAATTACGTAAACAGATCAGTGAAGACTATTACAAGGGTCTTGAGGGACTTAAAAAAAACCTTGAATCTGAAGCCTGTTGACTGACCCGAATTCCACTGAGACCATTTTGGTCTTATGAACAAAATACCACCTCCTAATTGCTGCAGTAATTGCTTGATGTAAAAGTATGAATAAACATTGTAAGTTTGACTAGTCATCAACACCTGTTTGACAGAGTATTAATAACAATTAAAGGGGCTTTGACTGCATTTTTGTAAAGTTGAATTATTAAATGATTTAGCTTGCTAGTATGTGTCTTACATATCTTTTACTGGTCTCTGTTATGGATCTGCATTGTGTGTAACTGAAAACCCATTCAATATGCCATTGCATGATTCATCAGCTAAATATATATACAGTATAGACCAGATACAAAAAATATGTATATATTTTCTGTTTTGTATTTTTATATAATCTTTCATCCCGTCTTTCATGTATAAGTGTATATAACATATTTAAGAGGATTCAGCAACGTAATGATGTGTAAAATATGTGTAATTTATAAAATGTCTAAATTCATTATGAGTTTTACATGTGATATTTCCTGCTTGTTGCAACAAATATGTATCAATAAGTTTCAAAGTTGGCGGATAAGTCTTTTTTCTTTTCCTTTTCATAATGCAAAATCTACTTTAACAAACTCATAACAATATGTTTTTTCCACTGGGTTTAACACATAAAAGAAGCAGAGTGTGTGTGTGTGTGTGTGTGTGTGTGTGTGCATGTGTGTGTGTGTGTGTGTGTGTGTTTATGTGTTGATCTTCATGCGGCATGTACACCTTTTTTGTGAAGGTGGTGGCACTGGGAGAGGTGCCAGACGGGACAGTTGTAACAGTAATGGCTGGAAATGATGAAAACTACTCAGCGGAGCTTCGAAATGCCTCAGCCGTCATGAAGAACCAAGTGGCCCGTTTTAATGACCTCAGGTTTGTGGGCCGGAGTGGAAGAGGTAGGTTGTTTCTTGATTTTGAGATCATGGCTCAGTTAATTGGGGTTCCACACAGAAGCCATTTTGGGAGTTTCATTGAGCGTCAAGATTAAGTTCATATTATTATGTTATGCTAACCTTTAATGTTACTCAACGCTAACATACAAATAGCTTTAGAAATATATGCGCATGCAAATCGATTTATTTGGTGTCATTCATCTGCACATTGACTATATCCATTGAAGTTATATTTTTTTCTTATTGATTAATAAGTATGTCCTTTTCTTAACAAAATTTATTGTAATTATTAATGTAGCATTAAAGTTATTTTAAGACATAAAACAATAAAGATGAAATCTTTCAGGAAATATGTAAAATATTGATTTGAAACAAAAAATGTATTTTTAATGCTATATTTACATACAGTAGAAATAACTTTGAATTAGCACAACATACTCCATCACAGTATGAAAAATACTAGATTCTAAAGAATGATTGTACACTAAATAGAAACAATGTTTACGTATAATCTGATCATTTTAATTAAATGAAATACACAGGTTGCACGATAAATGTGTAACCTCCTCTACAGGCCATTCATTGTTCTTTTCAACTTCAAAGTTAACCTAACTTGGGAAAATTGAAGCCTCGGGGGTATAATACTATATTACTGACTGTATTAGGTTTCTCAATGCAGCAGTTCAAGCAGTCTTATGTTACATAAAATTAGCTATCACTTGACTTGATTATCTGCTAATGTATAGTTACATATCTTTTTTTGGGATGGTATTATGGTGTAATTTTTGGAGTGAATGCTGTAGAATGAAAGGTAAGTGTGGATGTTGTATTTATATATATTGTATAGGAGTTGATTAGGGTCTTGGTACAAATATATGCGTTGATTTTATATTAAGAAAGTCAAAATTTTAGTCATTTATGCACCTCCAGCTTACCATTATACTTCCAGTATACATACTACTCACACCTCCTTGTATCATTAGCATATGGCAAGTGTGGATGGAAGGACTTGAGATGTTGTAGAATATAAGGAATGAACTTATAAGCGTATGTGGAATTTTTTGTGAGCATCACTGTGCCTTATGTGCCTCTAGAGAGCAGGAGCTTACAAGGCAGTTTCAGGTGACATTTTACCCAATGTTTTACCATTATCATTTGCCCAGCGTATACTTACATATATTATGTATACTTAGTTATGTTTACTTACGATGAAGTATGTAATGGCGTCATTCTCTGTGCCGCACGGGAATATACCATATAAAGGGCCATGGGGCCCCTGAAACGAAATGGCCTGATGTCTCCAAAACATCAGATTGTGGTGAAATCATCTCCTAAATTTAGTTTATTGGTTATGATTAACGTCATTCTAAGTTCATATTCCGAAACGGACACTGGCCCTTTAAGTGGCACACAAATCCCTGGTTTGTACCTTAAAGTAACTAAGCGGGTCTATAAACAGGTTCTTAATGTCAGTCCCATTTTCCCTGGATACAAGCTAAGCACATAAATAGATGCATCAGATCATTTGCCATTTGGATATGTATATATAGTGATATCCAAATAGCTCTATGTATATATAGAACTAGACCTGAAATTTTCCTCTAAATCAAGCAGCCCTTTTAGCATGAGGGGGAAGTCCCAGTCTCTCTTTACTGGCATTATCTAGATCCTAATTATCCAACCTTATGTCATTATATCAAACCTGATAACTCTATAACATTGTATTCATTTGAAAGAAACGCATGTTTGTTAAAAGGCATTTAAAGCTAGATCTATTTAGATTTTCAAGGCTATGCCCTTCAGTCATCTAATAACAGTAACTGTAACATAACTGTTAAGACTCTCTATCCATTAAGGTTGGGTACAGACCACAGCTGCAAAAGATGGCTATGGACAGCTGGCCTAATGAAATACCATCCATTTTTATAATGCATTACTTGGTCAAAATCACGGCTCATAAAATATCGCACAATGACTGACGCGGTGAAGCCAACAAATGCCGGAACAGGAATAACTAAAGAGCAACACATTATAGTAAGCAGAATCTGTGAATTTGTTACGTCAGTTATAACACCAAAAAACACATACAGTAAACTTTATTTATGTACCTCATTATGCCACCCTTAATTCTATAAATTAAGGATCTTTCAGTATTTCAGCAGGTTTTCCTTTATACAGTTTTCCAAGACGATGAAGTCTTATCCCTATCCAAATGCGTATCAAAATAAAAGCGTACACAGTACATAAAAATTTTAAAATGCATTTATGCAATTATCTCACGTTGGTTTGTGTGTGTGTAGTTTGCGGCAGTATCTTTTCACTTACATTTTTGCTTACCTACAGTATGCAGTGTATATAAATAAGATACCAAGGTAGACTCAGTTCACACATAAAGGTATAAATCAGGTGAATGTAGTCAACAGTAAACAACAGCCAGTCGTCAATCAAAAATTGCTACAGTCTGTTTTAATGGCTCTATAGCCTGTCAGCAAAAATAATTAATTCTGCATGTGCAGATGGTGTTTATGCATACAGTAGATAAAGAATGGCTCTTTTGATATGAGAGCTGTTATGTCCAAAACTGATCCACCCACTCCCTGTGATCCCAAGCTCTCCATTACTCTCCGAGCCTTTGAAGGCAGCTGTATATGTTGAATCCCAGGCAGTATGATGCCAGAGGCAGGACGGGCAAAGGGAGCTCAGTCCTGACTTGTTCCCCGACTTGATGTGTCAGATCCTTGGAACTGAGTCATGCGTTGCAGAGTTAAAGAGCACTCAGGTTCCCCTGCCCTCTCCCGGCAGTTCCCGGAATTCAGAACCCGGAATGTTCAACGGTACCAGAATGCTAACGTTATGGACCTGTTGCAACAAAATACTCTTTATTATGTTTATTTCCAAATCTCCTTGGGATGTAATTTGCCAAATAAGGTCTTTGAAAGTTTGAAAACAATACCTAGCTACAAAACTATTAATTTAGCTTTAGTATGTTTAGTGCCAATACGTTGAGCCTTTGCCAGCGATTCACTAAACAATTAAATACCAAGAATAATTCTATTTAGATACCACAAATAACTCAGAATACTGCATTACCAAGAGGGGAGGGGGTTGTTCTAAAGGGACTATTGTTTTTCATGCTAGACAGGTTCACTGTTCAAATGAACTGTAGCAATTAAATGAGGCATTATAACATTACTGATCTCCCTGAATGTTATTGGCACTACATAATATGATCGGAATAGCCCTGCATGCAAGCTATTTTTCCAGTGAAGTGCAGGGTCATTGTAACACTTTAAGCTTAGAGCCGTATGACAACAAGACTAAATGTATTCTGCCGATTGAAAAAAATAGCCCACGGTAAACTTTTAGGTGTGAAAACATGACAGCAATCGACCACACTCAGACATTTTTATGGCAATTGGTCATAATACTACTTTTGAGACTATAGCTAAACAAATGTGTTAAAAATCACTAATACCACTTCTAGCTGACAGGGATATCGCATAGTTAGTTTCAGAAAATGGCAGAGTATAATTACAGGATTGCAAACTGCGCAGGTCATAGTGGCATTATAGTGGCACGGCGGCAATAGGCTTTGTCGATTGCCCTGTTGGGTCGGTTACTTTGAGTCAAGATGGCAACAGACGAGAGGCGCAGTCACGGTCCGGTATGCGCAGCTGAGCCGGCTGACAGACGGGCTAAGATGTGTGGGGCTGGTCGTTTCACTGAGTCACTGCGTCCGCCCACCTTTTCCTGTCTCTGGAAGCGATTACGGCCCCGAGCATGGGATTCGGCCGACCGTCCGCATACTTCACCGATTAGCACGGTTGCTGAGTAAGCTGCCCCACCAAGTTATCAAAAGGTCCCAGGCGCTATACCCAATTTAACCCAGTGTAAATCAACGTACGAGTAGCGCAGCTGCAGATAAAAAAAAAAAAAAAAACGTGTCGCGTACCTCGACCTGAACGGACACAGATGATCCCTCATCTAAAATATATTTTTGATGAGTACATTTAATAACAATTGTGGACACAGACATACCATTGATGGGTGTAACTGTGTTTAAGTTTTAGTCTGTGAGACAATTAGATTAGTACCCATGGTTTTTAAGACATATGGCTCGCTTACTGTAACTGGACACTGTGATTATAAAAGGCTTCCACCCACACCAGACAAGGTTAACCCAGGAGAAGCTGAAACCAGTGCAAGTGCTTGTTTCTGCTTACTCCACTCCCCAAATTTGTTCATCATTATCAACGCTATAGTCCAGCTGATCCCACACTACAGCAACGTGCAAACTGGCTGTAGCTTTTTATTATTATTATTATTATTTTTAACGTTTGATTAAGGCATAGCTGCTATTTGCCAAGGCTCTTGGTTTCAAGCTTGAAAGACAAACATACACAGCAAGTATTTGTTTTATGACATAATGATGTGTAAAATGTGAGCTGACTGAACAGGTATAGAAGCTTTGAGGCTGTTTTCAGGAACGGGTTCGAATGGGAAGATAAGCGCTTCCTTTTATTGTATGTCCTTTATGGATGGAACATTTAAAAAGTATAACAAATCTGGCAGTACAACAGTAATAATGCTGTTATTATTGCTATGCAGTTACTGCAGTATATTGTACTATACTATACTATATTTGCTGTAAAATACTTTCTAGCTCCTTTTCTTCTCAAGTGATATATGACTCCTTCTCGTGTCTGGAGTTTTCTCATGATATTGTCATTGCATGGAACAGGGTTTATATACAGTAGAGTTACACTGAACATACAGTGCTCATTCCCCAGTACTCCAGTAACCATTACTTGCCAGTTTTTTTTGTTTGTTTGTTTCTATGCTGCTGAGTATAGCGCTAATATGGTTTTCAACCTCGGTGTTTACAGGAAAGAGCTTCACTCTGACGATCACGGTGTTCACAAACCCACCACAGGTGGCGACCTACCACAGAGCCATTAAAGTCACAGTGGATGGACCACGTGAGCCGAGGAGTGAGTAACCCCCCCCCACCGACCACCACCACCCAATCAACTGTGTCATTTAATAGTAACGGCAAAGTGTTACTCTTACTGCATTTTTCACATAGGGGAGGTTCGGGGATTTGAGAGCTGGGAATGCCTGTTACGATGACGTTCTGCGTCATTCCTTCGCGTTATGAAATGTGGGAACTGTGAAAACAACACAAGAGATTTAGCAACAGGACACTGGGGGGCCAATGGTACCAGAGTGACTTTGGAGGTTTTAGCATGTTAGTGCACACGGCTGGAATGAAAGCCGCCCGGATCGAGGCGGACGTTCTTCTTCCGTAACACATGCCGTTCGTCATTGAACTTGTATGATTTACAAATATGACAAAGACCAAAAAAGAGTAATAATGAAAAGGCTCATTGTGAAACATGATGCATAAACTACATTACACACCCTTAGATGGAGATGCCAACAGAATGTGAATTGTTAAGCCCTTTATTCTTCCCTAATCCATTTTTTTTGGGGGGGGGGGGGGGTTGTCTCCACTGGAGTTAGAACCAGACAATGAGGTGGTGCTGATGGTACCAAACGTTCAGACTTTCTAAACCAAAGTTACCTGCTATGTATAATGCAAGGTGTCCCAGTCTCTCAAAGCTTTCTTCGACATTCCTCTACAATACCTTGCTGTCGGCCTAATGTACTACATTCTGCTTTTGGATTATCCATATTATGCGATGATTAGTTCATTAGATTGGTAATTAGTCATTCTCCAGAGATTATTTTTTTCTGGACAACATTTCTGAAATGCTTCTAAAGGAAACGTTATAGTAACAAAAATGCAACAAATGTACAGCAGCAACTGTATCTTATTCAGAGTCCTGTGTTTTGAGCAGCCATGTCACATCATCCCGTCCTGTAATGTGGCAGCAATGCGTTTTGCATATCTGTTTTGTGAACTGAGCAGCTTATGCGATTCTCATACATTCTTCTTCGTTTGTCATACAAAGATGGCAAACATTCTCTGTATCACATTGGAACTGCAAATGTTTACCCTGAAACACAGTATTAACTGAAAATAAGGTCACGAACGTATGAAAAAGATTCATCTTAGTATGGTTGCAATCTGAAGGAAAATTTCACTCAAAACTTTATACACTCACGCATAAATAAGAAAAATAACAGAAATATCTGTGGATCTATGTATGTATGGGATTTTATGTTAAAGCTTGCAGGCTGATGTCAAATTAAGACAATGCGTGCTTGTCTTTTAGATTTATAGCCTGTGATATAAGCTAAATATTTATTTTAGCTAGGAAGGATTCAGTTTTATGCGTGGGTACACATTGAAGCATTTGTATGTGTAAATAAATGAGTTGAAAACCTAATCCTCATTCCTGCAGGAAGAACAAAAAAAAATGACCTCAATATGTTGATAAGATGGGACTAATGATTTGCAAAAAATATTTAACAAACAACAGGCAAGTGAAAAGGTATATTAAAATATTATGGCATCCTTAGACTCATGTACCAAGAGTTCCACCCCTGCTACAGCATGTGTATCACCTGAATTCACTTGTGAGTACTTTTTGGTAGCGTTTTACATTAAGTGTACCTTCATAGTACATTCATAATGCATTCATGGAACATTCAGTGCACCATCATAATGCTTTCACAAAACACTGAGTGTAGCTTCATAATGCTTTCAGGGAACATTCAGTGCTCCTTCATTATCCATTCATAAAACATTCATTGCTCCTTCATTATGCATTCATAGAACATTCATAATCAGCATGTACTGAAGGTATACCTTAACATCTAAACATACCTTAACAGCTTTAATATGCTTTTATAACAAATGTTACACAGTTATAATGTTTGTTCTGATCATATAATGTTTATTATTGATGGGAGTAAAGTTGTTAAGGTATGTTAGGATGTTAAGGTAAACTTATATGCTACTTATGAATGTTTTGTGAATGCATTATGAAGGTGCACTGAATGTTCTACAAATTTATTATAAAGGCACTAAGAAGGTATAGTTCACGTAAAGCGTTTGCTCTTATTTTGAATTAGTTCGATGTTAGGCAGATGCTGTTGACTATGTGGCTCATATGACTCAGTTCAATGCTCTTAAGGAGACAGTATACACACAGTGAAGAATTTGCATACTTGATGAAGTTTTCTTGCAGCCAGTGGTAATTCATTCCACACATAAATATTATTCAGCTATGTTTCATTAAAATACAAGCCGGATATCAATTTACTTTCTCAATATCTGCCTTTAGTTCACAGTTTTTTTGTGATTATCTTTCGTTTAATTTACTATTTAATGTTTTTTATGTTAACTGTTAAAACATCAGGTCAAACAATAACTTTATGCACAAACTATATATTCTTGAATCAAACAGACGGTATTCTCCTGCTACAAATACCAGCACCAATAACACCCAGAAAATGTCCTAAGGGATACATAGAAGCATTGTCATCATCAATATTATGGTGTGGGGAACTCAAGCACATTTCATCCTTGTTGAGATAATCCATCTACATATGCATCTATTGCTTTTCTATGTCCCATGTGTACTGTGTGTTAGTCAAACCGCAAATATTCCTATTAAAATTGAAAACATCCTGAGAATAGAGGCAGCGAAGAGAATGATATGTCGCTGCTAATTTGCTGTTACGGTATTTTTCGATTGTTGCTGTATCCATTCATCGTAGTACATCATAGTGCATCATCTTTGCAAGGTTTTGAATCAAACGCTAACGGAAATAAAAAAATCAGTAACTGACTGAGGATGATGGTCAGTGGAGGAGAAATCCATACAGAGAATGTAGGCAAAGAGCAAAATCGTGTGATTTTGTTAGAATAGTAAAAGGGCGTCCATGATGTCGGCAAATGAAAAGAGGGGATTTATGGTGTTAAATCTGGTCCTTTCTCACTTCCCAGTCAGAAATTACAGCCTTCTCCACCCAATGGACCATGAAAATACTGTTCCAGAGTTACACTGCCTATCGTAGAGCTACCATCAGCTCATTTTAATGGGGCTTATATGAACAGGAATAAAAAGCTTTATGATATTGCTTCATGCCAACTGGTCTGGCGTCGGCCTATTCCCAGATGTTTCTTATTCATAAAATATATTTGCCTTTCCCGTTTTTGGCTCCCGAATCAATGCTATCACATCACAAACAACTTTTTCTTCTCTCCATAAACACATCTGGCACCAGGAACTGGAGTCGCTTCATACTAGCCCGAGCTCATCCTTCATTACTGGATTAAAAGGATCCCATGGAATCACCAATATTCCCTGCTTTTGATCTAACCCGCTTCTGATTCATCATATCTGTCTGAAGGAAATGGTGGAAGACTTTCCAGACACCCACGTGGCTCAATGGGAATCCCTCCTATTTAATGCTTTGTCATCTCCGTTATGTTTCGGCGGAGAATCAAACCCGTCGAGGCGCCCAGTGGACGCGCTGGCAGATAAATTGGGTAAATTACCAGACATAAACACTAAAACTAGCGGAAGATGTCAAAAAATGTCAGCTCTAGGCATTATGTACCCAAACCTCCCTGATCTTTTGTTGCCGTTGCTAGGAACCAGGCAGGTGGCCAAGCAGGAAATGACACATGCGGAGGCATCTGCATTGTGCAACCTCCTGCGAGCCTGCTGTGAGGCTGCTACTGCCTGTTTACGCATTCCTTCAGACTGAACACAGGGCCGAGAGTGTATGAGTCCAGATGATCTCAGAAAAACAATCTAAAGCTATCATCCCCTGAATCAAAAGGGCTCGTATATGTTTTATAATGGTATAATCTCCTTTTGTTGTTCTTTTCTTTGTTTATGGCACATCTTGTTCTGGATTTAAACAGTAATTTATTAAGTTTGGGGGGGGGGGGGGGGGGGGCGGGGGGGGGGAGTGCAGAAGCCCAAGATCTGTAATTCATCCCAGAAATAACTCCATCTTCATGCCGGTATACAGTCATACAGTAGTCAGGCACTCTCAGATCACAGATGCATTAACGCATAGGCCCAGACAGTTTTGGCAAATTTTATAACCTTTTTGTTAGGCAGTTTTTCCCAGTGAAACCCTTATATACTATCCTGGGTATGTTGGTCATGAAGATGTTAAGAACAAATTTTGAGGTCCGTAAGTGTCTGCAGAATGAATCTGAATGATTGATTTACATATATACAGTGCTGTGCAGAAGTCTTAAGCAGCCAGAGAAAATGATGTTTAAATTATCTTAGTGTTGATGTAAAACTAAAGTATTGTGTCCATACAAGTGTGTCAGCTTAGCCATTTCAAAACCAACGCCGAAATCACCCCAGAATTTGCAGCATCCATCCAGTACACCCAGGTATTTCTTGACTCGACCACTAACACACCTTGTATGGCTAATCAATACCTTCTAATTTGTCTTTTTAAGTAATTAAATTAATTAAGTGAGCTGGTGCTTAAATTCAACAAATACATGGAATGGCTGAGGTGCCCCTGAGCAGAGTTTTAGTGGCTGATGGGGTGTGATCACCTAGCCATCCAGCAAGATATCAGTAACTTTTTGGAGAATTGAAGAAATTCCTGTTTCACTAATTTGCATATATGTTCTAATGTTAAACTGTGTTTTTTTCTGAGTAAATATACACTTACTACCAAGATAAATAGCTTTAATCATTTAAACTTTGACTGCCTAAGACTTTTTCACAGTAACTTGTGTTTTTCATACAGCCTGGCTGAAAAAATATTCTCACCCAACTTGCTACAAGTCTTATGAATTATCCATCCATCCATCCATCCATCCATCCATCCATCAATCTTCTAAGCACTTATTTTGATCAGGGGTGTGGACAGGTCTGTTAAATAAATCTTGATGAGATAAAAGAAAAGATGTAGGCTTTGGTTATGATGAGAGCGAGCTCCTTTTCAGGTTTAAGAGTGAGTGAGTATTTGGAGGTACCATCTTCCTGCACTTTTACATTAGCTTGATGAAAGGCCAAGACACAGACGACAGTCCGGGCCAGAGTTCAATGACCATTTATTTTTAGGTCAGTGGTTGTCGAGTAACATATTCTGCTTGGTAACAGTTCCGAGTTCAGGAGGAGCTCTGCTTACTGGATCGTTTCTAAGTGAGCTTTCTTGCATGTATGCTCAGCTGGGATACAAAGCATATTGTTTTCTTGTATGAGGCCAGTTCTCTCATCAGTCAGTGAAAAATTTTTATGTGCTTTTATTATAATCTCAGAGATTAGATTAGAAAAGTCATGCTGTCGATATATATATATATATATATATATATATATTTTTTTTTTTTTTTTTTTTTGCCTTGGTGCAACTGAATATCTCCTGTCTCATCAGTTGCCACATGCATTTGGCATAAAACAGCTTTTGCGTTGCTTCCTTGCCTCTGAAAAAAAAATGAATGAAAAGGAAAAAAAAGCTATGTGGAGTGAATCTATATACTTGTTTTTTGCCAGAATGCATAAACAGTGTCAGCTAACAAGGTCTTTGCCATTTCTAGCACAAGGAGGAATTGTTTTCCTTTGTCGCTGTGCAATAAATGAAAGGCCCTGATTATGTGTGGCATGACACTACAGGGGAAATCTGGTTTCATGCTGATGTCATTAGGTGAAGCATTAATAGGGGTTTTTTTTAATTAATAGATAGGGGTGGGGTACTTGCATGCAAATACATTGCAACAATGCAAGCAAAAGATTAGTGTCAGAGGAGTCAGGCACAAAAAAAATATATATTTGTGTTGTAGCTAATTTAATCACCTCACACACCCATACACTCACACCCATCTCTATTGCGTTATACCCAAAAACTTTTGTTTGCTAAACACCATTTAAAATTTTTAGTTGTAAATACAGATGCTTTAAGACCAACCACTGGAATCACAAAGGAATTAGTTTAATTTTATATATTTCTTCATATTTAGTTCAAAAGATTGCTGCAAAAATTTCGTTTTGTGATTAAAAATGCAGGCCTCCTATGTTTCTTTTTAAAATATCATAAATGCCTCTATGAATCTGCAGCCGATCCTCTTGCTTGCTGCTCAGTACATTTGCATTAAGAATTCCCACGTTGGCGCCTTCCTCGTCCCACTGTATATCAGAATCAGAAAACTTTTTTATTCTGGTGGAAATTGCTTATCCCAATGCATTCTTTTTTCTCTTGGTTTATGAAGAAGTAAAATATAAAATGTAAAGAAGTACAATATTTGCATTCCAGCTGAACTCTGGACTGAAGCTACTGTGTCAGTGTAGAACGTTAGCTATTGTGAGACTGTCAGTAATATAACCACATTATTAATATTATTATTATTATTATTATTGTTGTTGTTGTTGTTGTTGTTACTACTGTTAATTTCCAGCCCCAGATAATGTATGGATATGGCTAGAATAGAATAGAATAGAATAGAATAGAATAGAATAGAAAACCTGATGATTTTAGTCCTAAACAAAAAGTCAATGAAATAATTGAGTGAATGTACAGTTATGAGGTAAAGACATGAGCATGTGAAATTCCTGTTCAGAAATCAAAATTAAACTTGTCGTTCTGGAAAATGGCTCTTCCATGGATACTCCAGGAAACAAAAGTTTCCAGTCTGTACAACGGCAGTTTGCCTGTGGGGGGGCCGGGGGGGCAGTGGATCGGTGAGGCTGCGGCTGCTGTGTGTGCCCTCTCCTGGCCGGATTTAGCTCTCTGATGCCTGACACGCAGACCACACAGGATTCTGGCTGGAGGCCACAGTCCGTCTCTCTCTCTCTCTCTCTCTCTCCCCCCCCCCACTCACCTTTCCTCATCTTTAGACCCCCCAGTGGTCGATCAAGGCCTCCCCTTCACGCATTTTCAATCCCTCATGTATCATATAACAGAAAAATTCAGGTGGTTCACTGTTTCATTTCAGTCTTCTGTGACTAGTAAACCAATAAATCAGAAGCTTTCGACAGTTACCCTATTCATGTATCTTTGTTTATAAATTGTTATATTAGTATGTTGCTATGGTATTTTCACTTTCAGCATAGTAATATGAAAGGACTGCTGTTTTGTCCCTGTCAAGGCTTTGCAATTTAGGTCACATGACGCTTCACGTTTCACATTTATCGGCAAGCACTACGTTTAATGTGAACTGCGCAAGCTGTGTGTGTATCTTAACTCGAACCTGTCTCCTGATTTGGCTTTGGATGCCGAGCACTAATGTGATCCGGATCAACACCTGGTCTAGCCATAACATGTCTGATGCTTGTGTTATGGTTGTGGTTCAGTTAAGATTGCAATAGCCCTCCTGCCACCCACACAGAATGGGGCTGTAACTTTGCAGTTATTAAACATTTGATTCATGTGAAGCCTCCCTGAAATGAAACCAGTATATATTTTTGCATCAGAATGTATGCTAATAGGAAACTAAACTTCATAATGTAGGTCTATTGCACATCCATTGGCATTGACCAGTAATTTTACTCTTTTGGCACTTTACTGGAAAAGTTTGACGTTCCGCACTTCTTGTAGTTGCATGTTTCTTGACAGTGATATACAGTAATATACAGCGCACCTGGGACTCGCATCATCTCGTATCATTATCTCATAGTATCTTGTATTATATTCTCAGTCCCATAATGACTGAATATTATAACTCTCCAGTATAAATCTACTGAAGCATCTCCAGATTTAGATGTCTCAGACAAGTTAATTTAGTATGTGCTATGGAAACATGCCACATTATATTTTTAATTTCATAAAGAACAAAATGTGCAATCTGCATATTTTTAGTGTTACTGACTCGTCTTTTGCATATTGTGTTACTAAGTATCAATTAGTATCGTGAAATTTTCATAGGTGTATTGTTTCATTTGTTTGTCATGTAGACTGGCACATGTGTGATGGTTTTTTTATTCCATTGTGAATAAGTAATTATTATGGTTTTTGATGAAAGATGGAGAAACCACTTACTATATTTTGGTGAGGTTAGGGCAGCTATAGATAAGAGGATTTCTGCCCTTTATTTTCTCAGTCTTTCAAATGTGATATAGAATATATACCTATATCCCGTTACCGGAGTGTAATGGATTCCTCAGACAGCTGTCAAAGTGGGGGTGCAATATGGGGTTGCAATTTCCATTATTTCTTATGGAGGAAAATTATAATCCCTTCCAGGCCTATTCAGGAAGCACCATTTAATCCCTTAATAATATCCCTAAAACTCAAAAATAGCTATTTGAACATGATAAGGGACTGGTTAAATACAAATTATTTAATTACTGAACTGTTAATGAGGTCATAAAATGGGGTTCAAGATTCAGGATCGTTTATTTGTCACATACACGTTATGCAGTGAAACGTCTTACCTAAGTCACTCCTGGACGGTGCAGTAAAAAGAATAAGCAGAGTAAGAAGAGCCAACAATAAGATTTTAAAAGTAAAAATAACCATTAATGTGCTAAGGCAATCAGGAAGATATAACATTTTAAAAATATGAAACATAAAAATTTTATTAAAAAGTATATACAAGATTAGATTAGAGGTTGGACTATGATACATAAGTGGGATAATGTGCTTGGACAATGAAGTAACAATGTACATTGTTTACAGTAGTGAACATAGTGCTAACATAAAAGATGAACTACGTACCAAGTGGCATTGGGCGTGTAAGTATCCAGTTTGTATGTTAATGTGCATGTGTTTTCTTTTTTCCAGTGCCATGCATTATGTTTCAAGATAGTAGCAACAGAGATTTAGTAGTAACATTTATGTAAAAGAATAAAAAATGAAACCAACATGAAAAAGAAATATTAATAAAATTTTGCTACTGTAATGGACTGTAACTTGTATTGATTTTTACAGGGAATTAGTGAGCACGTGAACTCGCTCGTTATTCCGATACTTCTTAGCTCTGATATCCGATATGGGTATTAATATATACGGCTCCATTAGGTGGCAAGTCAGTGTATCTAAAACCCAATAGCAATATTTACAGAAAGTATAACTTTCCTTCTGAAACCACTCCTTCATGGGGATTTCTGTAAAAAGACCCATTATCAAATGATTAAGTAGTCATTAGTCATTCACTGAGTAAAGACCATACACCCACTGTTAAAGCCGTATACACTAACCACAGCTAAAATTAAATGCACTATATATTGTATATAATTTTTAGCTTGAAAACAAAAGCACATAATTAACCTGAGATTTTTTTATGAGGACTCAATAATTTAAATACAAATCTGTTTTTTTTTTGGGGGGGGGGGGGTTGTTTCATTCAGTCAAATTATGAATGAACCCCCTGGTTCGAAAGCCATACATACACACACTACTTAAAGCAGTCATATTAATTCATTATACATACCTTCATAAGGCATTATGTTGCATTCATAAAGGATTATATGCATTTATGCAGTTTAGGAATTAAGGATGCTTCGTACTGCACTAATGAAGGTATCAACAGTGGATTATAACTGAGAGCTTCATAGAGCATAATGCATAATAAACATCGCTATAATGTGTTATGCCTTTATTTAAATAGTTATAGCCGTGTGTACAGTACTTTATGAATGCATTATAATGCATTATGAAGGTATCTATCTCATTAGAATTATTATTATTATATCATTATTATTAAGGTATCTATAATGCATTATAATGACTGCTGAATAATGAATAATAATGAAGTAAAGTGTTATCTGCTTGGTTTCAGCATTGGTAGGGACCAAATCAGCCCCGAAACTCACACATGGCACTCCCACAGTAGTAGTAGGTACATGTACTGTACTTACCATCCATACCCAATTCTACACCCTTGGACACTACAGTAATTACCAAAGTGGAAGCTGGTAATTTTCTTAAGAGCTCAAGTGTTTCTGGCCGATTTACACTTTGTGGTTCATCTACAATTGTCCTTGCACCAAACTCTTTTGTACACCTGACTTCCGTTTGGATGAATTTGTGTGGAGTAGTTGTTGAACATTATCAGGTTTTGCGGGGCTGATGGCTGCCTGTCTAGTCTTTCTAGTTGGATGCCTGTAAACTACAGGGAGCCTGTTTCACTTCTACTTCTGTTTGTTATTTAAAATACTGTAGAAGAACTGAATCACTTAGACAGACAGACAGACCTGCTTCAGTGATGAAAAGGCCCAGAAGTTCGAGCCTTGATTTTCCTTCTTTTCTCCTCCCAAATGAATATAAAAGTTGGACAGACGAGGTTATGAGCTTCTGTGGAATTTATGGTATCATTTGTGCTCCATGGCATCTGCGGTTTACTGTTGCTTTTTATTAGTGTTACGTAGAAAATTGCTGTCTCAAATAGGTAGCAGTTCATCCATTTAGACAGATTTCAGTTTTACGTATGAAGTTCTGGCTGAACATCTAAAGCATCGGTAACAGAGATGTTTACCTGCTTGCTTCGTTGGCATGAGCTTTTGTTCTGCCGTTTTTTCTACAGCAAAACAGGCCAGGAGTCCTAGTTTGCAAAGCTGGAAAAATGTCCCTGAATAGACACAAATAACATATTTATACAGACACATATACATTATCCAGAATAATAAAAGAAAGCATTTGTTTCATTATAGGGATAAAAATGCTTTTCTGCTCTCTTTTTTCTTTTTGATTCTGTTTCAGTTTAGCCACATGAAAGATCTTTAGGAGAAAATTTTCACCAGGAACAGACTTTTTCCAAATGTGGGAAAGCTTAGGTCTCAAAATACAGTGGAAATTTTAGGTAGTGGATCAAAGTATATGATTTGTTGTTGTAGACAGTGTTTAAAATTTATGCGGAGGCGATTATATTAGTGGAATTACGGTGATCCCATTCAAAAATGTTCATTTTATTTATGGCTAGGCTATGCATCCAAAGGAAAATGTATTAATTACATTGTATTCCAAACTTTTTTTTTCCCAAAAAGGTTTTTTAGCTGATGTCACCAGGAGCCATTTACAATGCAGTAAATACAAGGAACAACACAGAATTCTTAAATATTTGGTCTCTTCAGGTGCTGGAGGTTCGCCAGTAACTAATTTGATTCGTTTGGTTGGAAATCACATGTGAAGTTACTGTCATTTCAACAAAGTCAAGGAGTTCTGTCTTGTCCTTATTTATTTATTTGTGTTTTGCAGTTTTTTTATTTTGCCACGGTCTTTTTTTTTCAGCATCAAAAGCATTTTCTGATATTGAAATATAAATTCCTTAATGTTATACACACATACACAAAAATTCATGCATGCGTAGGCTTTTGCGCTGTGACATCATGCTACCAATAACCTGAGCGACAGTAACCGAGGCGACAGATTCTTGTTGTGATGCGTCTTTATAATTACACAGCTATGCAGTATTAAACCATCTCACCCATTTCTTAATGATGTTTTCTTTTTGACCGGGAAGGACACAGACAGAAGCTGGAGGACCCGCCAAAGCCAGGCTTGTTTTCTGAGCGGCTTAGCGAGCTGGAGCGTCTCAGGCAGACGACCATAAGGGGTACCGTACCAACGCAAAGCCCCCGTCCGTCGCTCAACGCCGCCCCGACTCCCTTCAATCCTCAAGGACAAACTCAGATGTCCGGTAAGAGAGATATGGTTGCCTGCATGGTGGACTGTCAGCACGTCCCCCCCCCCCCCATCCCCCCCGAAAAGTTTTCTTAAACACGCACGGTGCTGTGGTTGACTTTGGCCACTTCTCATCCTTTAAAAAAAAGACTTACAGGCTTATGGGTGTAACAGTGATCATTAAATTAAACTTTTGGCCCACGTCAGTTCGGGGGATCCTTTAAGGTCAAGCGTGGTCTGGAATATGGTGAGTGTGGTGTGGTACGGCCTGGGAGAGCAGGCCGTCACACGCATCTGTTTAAAGTAACCACTTCCTCAGTTTCACAATTGGCACCATGACCGCTGACGGTCTTTTAGGAGCTATTGCGAGGATTTATGCACTCAGCGCACACTGAAGCCTATATAAAGTCAGTAGTTATTGAGGTGACATCGTAAAGAAGAAAAAAAAAAAGTATTATTAATCACATCACAGAATTATTATCACTACTGTAATGTGAGCTTGCAGTTTTGTCTGACCGTGATTATCTAATACACTAGCTCGCTATTACTGTAATATTTTACCAGTAATATTAAATACCTAATTTAAAAGCATAAAAGATTAATTCCTGGAAGTGCTGTAATCCTGTTTTTACACAGCTGTAACCCAAACGTAGGTCAACTAAGTATGGTAAAAATTAAAATCGTCAATGACTTTCTGACCTCTTTCTTTTTTCATTTTACATAGAACTGTTTTTGGCAACTGTAATTCAGACTGGAAAAGCAACAGAAAGCAAATATACAAATGTATTTTATTCAAATGATTAATGTGTCTATTTGTCGTTCCCAGGCCAGATTCAGAGAGGAATGCAGTCAGTGCAGGCCCTTTGTTTATGAGTGTAGGAGACAAACAGGAAACAGAATTGGCTCTGGGGCTGTTTGCATGCTGTATTTGCATATTGGGGGCGCCGAGTTGTATATGATACAATGTAAAAGCTGATTTAGGTTGTCTGCACATCATTTATCAGCGCTGCATGTTTTACATTTGGCTTTGTCACATCGCTTTTACAGCTACGGTGTCTGTTAGTACAGCGTCGGTAAAACTAAACAGTCCATTTTAAAAGTTATCAACCAAAATGTATCAAGATCAAATGATTAGGATAAGGGGAGCTGCATACTGAAGCACCTTTATAGTTCCAGTATTCTAAGAAACTCATCTTGTGCTGCTGTAAAACTGTCCCTAAACACAGAGGGTGAGCGAATCAGTTTCACATAACGATGGATGTAAGGAATAGGGGTTTTTGTTTTGGAGACTTGCTTAATGAAACAGCAGGGAAGAACAGGCCCAAAACAGAGCCTAATGAAAAACGTATGGTTATAAATTGGGAATGAGATGTAGGGAAGTGGTGCATCAGGTGGAGTATCAGTCGCAGCATGTTCTTAGGGGAAGTAACAAAGGCCATTTTAGGGTGATTAGTACTGAGGCACAGGTGAAGTGAACGAATGCGTTTGTCACCTGACATCACTTCACCCTGGGACATCCACGCGCCCCCACCTTCCCTCTCAGCTACGCTCTAATTTTAAACGCGCCGTCTTTGATCATTTTAATTGACACTTAATACAAAAAGTAAATAACCCTTTAGCACTTTCAAGACGTGCGCACCGAGCACTTGTGACTTACACCGTGGCACGCAAACTTCTTTTGTTTTCTGAATAGCCACGTCGATGTATCCAAAGTTCACAGGCAGAGGAGCGATAAAATTAAGCGCGCGGTGAATTAGTGCCGCTTCGTAGGTCGACGTGCCCTACCAGAGTCGTCTAGATCCGTTAACCTGAACTCCTTTCATTTATATAAATCGAAAACAGAAAGAATTGTAAATCTTTATGCTACAGCGTTTATATCCGTCCATCCATCTTTCATATTGGTTATCCCAGGACAGGGTCATGGTGAGTTTGGAATCTATCCCAGGAGGCACAGGCCATGAGACAGGGGTACTTTATAATACCCACCCTAAGGTTTATAATTATATATTCACTGGTTCCTCCCTTGGTCTTATCTTCACAGAAGCCCGACAAGCTCAATCCTCACCCCCCTGGTCCTACGAACAGTCCTACCCCCCGTATCTGAGCCAGATGGCTTCACCCTCCATCCACTCTACGGCACCGCTGTCATCGACCCGGGGCACCGGACTACCTGCCATTAGTGACGTGCCGCGACGAATCTCAGGTAATGGCGAGAGCGGGCAGCCCAGTCTGCTCCCCAATCTAATGCTGAGGTTGCACAAAACACAACCCCCGCCGCCCGGCCCCACTAAGAAGACAAAAGCCCCAGTATTCAAAAGAATGCGTCTCTGTCAAACGGTGGAAAGGGAGCCGCGCCACGATTATCCTAAGCTGTTAAAAACAGCCTTCCTCCAGGAAAGAAATGTCAGATCTGCCAATGAAATTAATGAAGAAATCTGGCAAATCGACGCTACCTCAGTCCGTCGGACTCCATCTATGCGACGTCCTTAAAGTATACAGGGGTTTGGTGTTTGTAAACGGCAAATGCCGTGCAGGATACTCCAAAGGACACAGAACTTGCCGTCTTTAAATAGGCACTAATTTGAGAGATTGTTTTAAGATCTAGTGCAGTCATTAGAACAGGTTTCCTTTTGTACACCTGTTTGATTCAGTGCCAGGTTATTTTATGATTCTTTTTTCCCCCCGCATCGCCCCCGCTCCGCACCCTCCCTCTCTACTTTGAGCCTAGAGCAAATGGGGAAGGTTAAATTACTTTGCAGTGTTGCTGCTTGTTGGCAGTTTTGAACTACAGCCAACCGCCTTGTTGGAATTGATTAGTTTAGATTTCATCCCCCTTTCATCTCCGAAACCTCAGGCTTTGTTCTTTCCTCAAAGAGATGCATGTACTTCATGGTCTTAATGTCCCCTCCCTTTTTTTTGGACAGAGACGCCACATTGCTCAAGTACTTCTGAGAGAGGTTTACGACAATTTAGTCTGACCTTCTGCTAAGCTGCAGCTCTCAGTGGCTTCATTACAGAACAGTGTACCATCTCTGCTGTTCCACACAATCACCCAACACTGTTAATAATAGACACATAATAGTGATAAGTGACTTTATTGAAATACATTTAAAGAATTAACCTACTACTAATGAAAAGGAGCGTTTACTTGTTCAATTCTCTTTCTTCTGGAGAAGCTGGAAAAGAAGGTAGCCTATATTTAAGAGCTTGGCAAATTTCTCTCAGTGACTGCCCTCAATTACAACTGTTATAATCATCTGGCCACAAGTTCCATATTTTTTGCAGATGTCCCAAGCTTGAGTTATACCCCTTTTAACTTCGCTGCTGGGACTTATAGTGTAACCCAGTGTTTCCCGATCCAGTCCTCGGAAATCCACAGCCGGTCCGCATTTTTGCTCCCTCCGAGCTCCCTGTTAGACAGTCCTACCAGGAGCTAAGAGGGAGCAAAAACATGGCCTGGCTGTGGGTCACCAGGGACTGGATTGGGAAACACTGCTGAAACCTCTCACTTTGAACTTCTAAAGTGTATAGGAAGGTCATAATCCTCATTTCTGAAGAGGTTGTTTTGTAAGTTTATGATGCCTCAAGAGCAGATGTCTATCAGAAGACAATCTTGAACCTTCTGCTTGTCTTCAATATATTTGGTTCTAGCCATTCAGCTCTGTGGACAGAGATCTTTGCTGTTATCCTAGTAAGTGACTGGAACCAGTAGCTTCCTGAGGTCCAGAAAATTCAGCAATAGCTCTGTGGTTGTTCTGGCCAGCATCGTGTTGGATTTCATTATGAGAGGCCTGAAGCTAGCTCTCGTGCTCTACACTGAAGAGTCTGATACATTAAATACTGATTGGGATGGACATTTTAGAGGAAATGGGCCAATTCTACCGTTGCCTAGAGCCCCTGTTGAATCATATTGTTCCATTGCTGTCATGTACAAAGTGTTTGACAACAGTAGGCAACAGTTTTATCTACTAGCCCTATTTTATGTATATTGCTGTAGCCTCTGGGGAAGTTACCCGTTTGTGATAGCCCAAGGGTGGTCAATCTTGTCCTCATAGAGCCACTGTTTGTGTAGGTTTTTGGGATAAACAGACCTTTCTGGATAAGATTGCCCACCCCTGTGATAGCAGAGCAGTTCAGTGCTGGTGGGTTATAGTACAGAAGAAACATGAAAATATGTATTAAGTGGAGCTGTCTTTATCTGACAGGCACTGAGGAGACATTCCTTTCCCTCTGGTACTTAATAATAAATGTGACTGATATTTAGGGACTTTAGTGAATCAAATACAGACAGAAAACAGAGTTCAACCCAGAATAGCCTCCTAGGTTGACCTAGGATTTCCAAGGCTCCTATATGATGATTTAACACTGGGTGGAACATGTCGGCATTTGAAGTAGCAATCTCACCCCCACCCAGAATCCACATGAATCCTCCATCCATGGTCCAGCAAGACAGCTAAACATCAGCACTAGTACACAAGAATCGCAAAGACCCACAGAACTAAGAAAGGCACATATATAAAAAATATTTATGGTGATTGTAAAACAAGTTGCGCAAGGAATCAGCTGAATTCAGAACAGCAGTAATATGTAATTGAGTGGAACGAAGGCTCGAGTAGATAAAATATAGCACAATTCAGCTTAGTAAGTATTATTGAAATACGGATTTTCTCACAAAGTAGACTGCACAGGAACTTTTAATACAACTCATTTTGTCAACATATGAGTGATTTACATGCAGTGTGTAGATTTTTCTCCAGAAGATAATTCACCTTGACCCTTTTCTTAAAAAGTAATCCTCCAGAATCCCTTGAGGACTATTTCCTGTTGTTTTTTTTTTTTTATTTTTAAAGGCAGATCTCACGGAGCAAACACACGAAACGCCCTAATTGGCTGCACATGGTTATTGAATGCGTGCCGACCTGCCACTTGCAGGCTTTATAAACAGAGGCCCCTCGGATTCCCAGCAGCAGACACGGTGACATGGAAGATGCCTAGTGATTTACGACAGGGATGCGATGGCGTTTCACGAAAGAAGGCCTCCGTGTCGTCCTTTCCTTTTCATTCCCGTTTCCACACTATCGTTTCAAAGGCCTCATTCTCGTTATACCTTTTTTTCCTTAATTTCTAAAGAACCCAGCAGAGGGTCGGAAAGAGCCGCTCGCTCCGTTCCCCCAGCTAATCGCAGACACGCACCCACATCTGAGCCTACCCTTACCTCGTTATGTGTTTCATGGAAACTGGTTTTCCTTAAACCGTTTCCATATGTGGGAAACCTGATTTATCTTTTTTCCAGTATTCATACAAATGTGCACTCTTGCATGACCATACAGATAGAAATGTATGGATTTATTTTATTACAATTAATTAGAACTTCCTAAAGAATTGCAGAGGTCATACATATATATTATAGTATTAACTTTTTTATTTTTAAAAGATATGGAATTAACTATGTTTTTTTACAGCTAATGTTTTATTATAACAGTAAAAAAATATTATATTATGCTTGGTCAGCCCTTTCACAAAAATATCTCATGATTCTATATCTTTATTTCCTGTTTATTTTTCAGTTTCTCTGCTCTTTGGCTTATATTAAACTTTTCACAACTTTCCCTTGCGTCGCGTCGTTGGATTTGACTGGTAAAACAAAAGTCATCGTCCATATTTTCAAAAAAGTAGCAAAAAACGATTTAACTGAGACTCAGAGTTTCTGGCCACAATGTTCAGCCAACCTAAACCATGGCAGTGAGTTAGCAATGATCTGGAAGTAAATCGGGCACAGTCCTTCATGGTAGAAGTCCTTTAGTTCATGTCGGTTTGATACCAGCAGAAATCTCCTCTGCTCAGGCAGTCTGAAACCTAGAGTCACCACGGTAACTTGGTCCTCTTTGCTACCAAGTGACTCACTGGCAGCCAAGTCATGAGGAACATTATGGAAAATATTCTTTTCAGCTTGGGAGAGTCTGTGTTAGAGCATGTGGATGAGCACACAGGAATGAAACAGCTTACGTGTTGGAAGTCCCCCTTGTAAAAAAATAAGCGAGCTCTTATACGTCACACGTCAACACTGAAGAGCTGTGTAATGGCCTTATCATCTTCCTTCAGAAGTTCAAAATCTATGACTTTGGGAATGAATGAGTGAATTAAGCTATTATCACACAAACAAAGGTTATGTATGTTATTCTCTGCACGTGTCTCGTTCCCATGTGAATTTAAGCAATGAACATCTGGCCATTAGATATTTAATAGCTATGCCTATGTGTCTGTATTTGGAGCACTGACAAAATACTTATTATGAAATTCATTCAATACCTAATACTGCAATTACCTGGCATCCCAACCAGGGTGTTCCCCTGCCTTGTGCCCTGGGGTATTTGGGATTGGCTCCAGATTCACCCTGACTTGGATGGATGGATATATTCATAATATTTAATTGCGTTGTTATTTCTCACAAATTTTTCATACAAATCATACTGTAGACATATTAAGGATGAATTTCAGTCTAATTACTCATGTTACCTTTGAGCAAAAATACTTAAAAGTACTTACATGTGATTTATCAGATTAATTCAGCTAATTTTTTTATTTTATTTTATTTTATTTTATTTTAGGTACCTCTGACCTTAGCCCGTTCTCTGATCCCCGGCAGTTTGACCGTCAGTTTCCTGGCCTTTCCTCCCTAACAGAGGGCCGCTTCCCAACTCCCAGAATGCACTACCCAGCCACCTTCACCTACACACCGACGCCAGTCACATCAGGGATGTCTCTGGGTATGTCCACTACCACCCACTACCACACTTATCTGCCGCCGCCCTACCCTGGCTCCACTCAAAACCAGAGCGGGCCCTTCCAGACCAGCAGTACGCCCTATCTCTATTACGGAACATCCTCTGGGTCATACCAATTCTCCATGGTGCCGGGGGGAGATCGCTCACCCTCTCGGATGCTCCCTCCTTGTACCAGTGCCTCGACAGGCAGCTCTCTCATCAACCCCAACCTCCCCAACCAGACAGATGGGGTGGAGGCAGATGGAAGTCACAGTAGTTCACCGACCATTCTAAATTCCAGTGGGCGAATGGATGAGTCCGTGTGGCGGCCATATTGAACACATTGAGATCCAGCTTTTGGGGTTAACCAATTTTTGCCATTGAGAAGAGCAATAGATAGAAGTCAAAGACCAGTGTCTTATTCTTAATTTATATTTTGTAAGCACAAACACTCATGGGAAAATAATGTTTCTTTTTGCAGGTGCGCTGCATCATTTAATGTTTCTACATTAATTTTTATTCAAATTAAAATTGTATCCTTCCGTTCGATATTTATCCAGCATGGTACTCATCTTGGACATATTCTCTGAGCAGTAAAGGAGGACCTAATGGGAATAAAGGCATTACTGAAATATTTTGAAATTCCACTGCAGAATCAGTGAGCAAGCAAGATGGTCATTTGAATTACTGAACTGGCAAAAAAAAAAAGAGCTTCCATATGCATTGCGACGAACATATATTTTTATAGGGCTCTTTTATGAGTATAGTTTTTATAGCAATTGAATTATTCGATAACACTGAAAGATAGTCTTTGCTTCTTTTATATTTATGCGTGTGACAGAAGTTCTGTTATATTCAGTGGTACCAGCAATACGTTCTGTCAGTGTTTCTGCTTTTTATTGTTTAATTTATATGTTAAATGGTTTGCTTAAAACTTGGGACTTACTGAAAAGCAGTATAATATAAAGCCATAAATTATATATTGTATGTGGAAATGAACTCTTTGACACCTGAATTATATTTTTGGAGGATCTCTTAAGTTAATAATTTAAAATTTAAGTTTTATTTTCTAAGTACCCAAAGAAATGTTGTTTTTTCTTGTATTAAGTTAAGAACATTATAAATATAAAAATGACAAAATGTCAAACAAAACTTTCCAAGAAACCGTGTATTTAAAGCTGCTTGGTTGCGCATATATTGTCATTGTTGGCTAATCTGAATATAAATTAACAGGATGGAGTTACTGACTTCCTGGTGCTCAGGGGGAGCAAATGGCAGCCACTGGCATCAGGAATTCTTGTTTTTTCTGTTTGATTTTATAGTTTATTTTTTTTAAACAGTTGGTGCAATGCGTACATCTGAAAGTCTAGAACATTAGACATTTTTTATGTGTTTAGGTTTTGTATCAACAATGCAGTTCAGTTACAATTGACTATGCAATGAGAATCCGAAACCAAACAATTTTTGTTTCATGAAATATTGAATTTATTGCATAGCGACAATGATGAATACATTAATATTTCAAACGCTATGTTTCAGTTTCATCATCATTTGCAACAAATGCAAACATCACCCATTCGGGGTGTCACCCTTAAAATTATGATTTAAAATCAATAAATATCTCACATGGTACAGTACACATGCAAGAGTAGCCAGATTATGAGTACTCAGACAGGAGGCATACCAGATACTTTAAGTATCGTCAACTGATGGTAAATTTACTTTATGTTGGTTCCGGTACATAACATGTTTCTTGACCGATTGACTTGTCTCAGATACTAGAGGGTACATTTCAAATAAATTTTCTTCTACATGCTCTGGGTGTTGTTTTACAGCTAAATTGTTTAAAAACTATTAAACTATTATAAAGATGTCTTATTTATTTGATGCAAACAAAGGCATTTCTCCCCTCAAGAAATTTGAAGGAACAATTTGAAAAAGCAGAAACTACTTCATGTTGTATTTTCATTTTATTTATTTGCAATGCTAAACAGAGGTGCCCAGCTTCATGTGTTTGCATATATATATATATTCATGTGCACTTACTATTAGTCCAGTTTCAAGATTTGCATAAAGGTTGCAGCCATTAAACTATTTAAAATTAAAGGTACAATATTTTTAATCTGATGTTAAATTGCTGGCGACAAGGGCTTTGAAAATATGTCTTTGTATTCATATATAAAGCACTTGTTTTTGAGATGTTCTGTATAGTGTAATTTAATATGGCTGCAGGCAGCACCCTGGTTTATCTCATTACAGTTTTTGTATTTCTGTATCACGTGAAGCACTTCCATATTCTAATTGTTTGCTCAATATCTAAATCGGAAGAAACAGAAGCTTCTGGAAAAGGCCGTGGATCCATAACTGTGGATTCGCACTTTAGTGCAGACAGGGATGATCAACCAAAGCGTTACAGTCATATAGGCAATGGGGGCCCATCTAAAATGCATTAAGGGCTTGTTAATCCCCTAAGTGTCATCACACTGGGGAGGGGGGGGGACACCATCATTATCAAAGAAAGCAAACACCTGCATGAAATCTTAAATTACCCTTCCACGACCTTGTTAAAGAATTCAGATTCAGGATCTGCCGACTTTTAAGATCTCTCCATCCATCTTCTAACTCACTGTTTCCCAATCCGGTCCGCCAGAGACCCACAGCCAGTCCACGTTTTTGCTCCCTCCCAACTCCCTGTCAGACAGTCCACGTTTTTGCTCCATGGGTCCCCGAGGGCCGGATTACGAAACACTGCTCTAACCGCTTAACACAGTGCAGCTGGGGTTGGGATGCTTGTCCATCACAGGGCATATTCACACTCATGCATACAGAATTGTATGATGTCAGAAATGGTGTGTTTTAAGCTTTGTTGGAGAACATATCTAAATCAAAATAATTACAGCATACAGGTACTAGAAGACTACAACACTGTACCTTACACATTTATCTGTGATCTTGCAGTGAATCTGGATTGTTTAATAAGTTGCAAAGGAAGGAAATACTGCGTGTAGGTAATAGGCCTACACTGGGTCAGAACTGCTTACCTTCAGAAACAGCACAGCATATATGTTTGACAGAGATATAAGTGATTCAAATATACATGTGTCTTCTGAAATGCAGCACAAAGAAAAGCTCAAGGAATGCCATTCTATTTACAGCATGTAATTACACGGAAATAAAGCATTTACTTATGATAGCACATGAAAGCAATAAACATCAGAATGGCTATTAATTCAGCCTTAGGCTAGAGAGCAATATGTTTTTCCAATAATCTGAGAATATTTCTGCAATGTCCACATTGGTCTAAAGAGGTGTTTCTTGAATGCAAGAGGGTGACATATTAGGCGTCAGACATTCGTGCACCAACAAACAGAGTCTTCATAATACTAAAGAACAATATCTGGTATCAAGAAATGAACGAGTAAACTCATTCAAGACAGGATGTTTTCATTGTATTTTGCTATGTAAAGGTTTCTTTTGGCTGTGAAAAGAACATTGTTTACAAAATGTTTACTAAACTGTAAGCACACAAGCATAACTTTGTATTATAAATCTGTGTCGATATAAATAATGTACGTCTTATTCCGCAGTCATACTTTCATGCAAAACATCTGTATCTTTTTTTTTTTTTTAGGGGGGGGGGGTTCTATCCAATAGCAGTGCATTCTGTTTTTCTGTTTTTGTGAAACTGCTGTAAAACAAACAAACAAGTACATTTCTTGTACTCTCCCCAAAACTCTTTTCATAGTCTTCACTGCTTGTCATGCACATACTGTACAGAATTTGTATATGTTTTCAGTTGTTTCCATTTGTTTTATTGACTTTAAAACTTCGTTGATTGTGAGAATGTCTTTTTTCTGGATTATAAGGGACTAACAATTGAGCAACAGTTAGTGAGATTGTCTGGAAATTTTCTCATGATTGTAATATTTGTTTTTCAAGAATAAAAATGGCATTTTTGTTATAAATGCGCCCGTACATTTTGTGTGTATTAATTCAGTATCCTACAGGGAGTGCTGTAAAAGTTGCATTGGTTATGAGACACAAGTCAGTAATTAAATATAACATCAATATACAATATATATAATTCAATAATTATATTGAGCTTTAAGAGTTTTGGAAAAACTAAAGAAGTACAACACACAATAAATCATGTTTTTCAAAACAATAAAACTAAGACAAAAAAGGGATATTGAATGTAGTACCAAAGGTGAGGATATAATTTATTTACAGTTTTATTAAATAAATGTTGTGGTTAAACAAACCTCACCTCAGATTTATAGTTTAACACTTATTAAACTTCAAATTTTTCTATGAATATCTATCCATCTTTCAATCGCTTATCTGGGGGGGGCACCGAATCCCGGACTGCATAGAGCGGCGTTTCCCAACCCAGTCCTTAGGGACCCACAGACAGTCCACATTTTTGCTCCCTGCCAGACAGTCCACATTTTTGCTCCCTCCCAGCTCCCTGCCAGGCAGTCCACATTGTTACTAGGAACTGAGAGGGAGCAAAAACATGGGCTGTCTGCGACTGGGAAACACTGGCATACAGCAAGAGTCCAGGGTACACGACTGGTCGCAGTGCCAGTGCACACACAGATGTGAAATTCAGAGACAGCAATTCACTTAATGGCAGCAGGAAACTGGAGGAAGCCCATCCCACCCACAGAGGTATGAGGCCAGGGTATTACCCACTGAGCCACCGTACCACCTCTGTATGAAAGTCCTTTTCATAGGACAGCACTGATGCACAAATTCTGTACATGCATAAAGGTACAAATGCGCTCACCGTCTGATTCTTATACAACTAAAATGCAGCTGCTGGGTGAAGGACTGCCTGAATTTCCTTTTCTTCTCCATGGCTGTTCTGAATTTAAAAATGTGTCGATCACGTACTTCTGTATGAATTATACATGTTAAGATATTTAGGTGAATTATAGAATTATAAAATGCATGGCTTCCACATTTGCAGTAGGACTTTGACATTTGCTGCATAGAGTAACTGCGAAAAACATTCCATTCTGTCTTCCTCTTACTGTAGGAGAGGTCAGCATCTTAACCCAGGCCTGCCTGCTCTATTTCTACAACCATTCACAGAGCCAAAGAAAATATTCAGTGTGTGTTCAGGTGATTTCCATGCCACAGCGGTGTGGATAAATTTGACCCGGGTTTCAAAATTCTACCCCGTCAATCGAACCAGGAGGACAAAAATATGAATATGTCTGCTCATTTCTTCCTGCTCGAATGTTTATTCTTGGCACATCATTCTATAGAGATATAGAAATATATACATGTAGATTTGCAGTTACAAAGCAAAAAAGGTTAGAAAACAAGTAATAAATGGCAATGTTTGTGTGTTCTGTACTTATTCTTTTTGCTCAAGACACTTAGTATGACTTTCAGAGCACTGCAGCACTTACATCACCATTGATTTATTGATGCTGTCCTCTCGTTCCTTAGCAGTTAGTGACATAGCCGCCGTCATTTGGTCTCATCTTGCCTTGACTTTGTGAAATAACAATAAAGGGCTTTTTCGGTGTCACATCGCCTATCCACTTTGTTCTTCACTGGCGAGCTTTGGCTGGGACGAATCATGTAATATGAGACAGATATATTGAAGTTGCTTTTAACAAGAAGCAGAAAACAACATGGTGCTTGGATCATCCACGGCTTTTTGTGAAGAACGCTGTTAAATGCCACGAGCAGAAAAGCACTGGCTGCAAGGCTTTGTTTGTCTAACAGTAAAACTGTCATCAAAAGAAAGTCACTGATCGTGACATTAGCGGAGGGTGAAATTCATATTAATGCGCAGTGAAAAATCCATCTCAGCATGAGAATTTATTGCTGAAATTCTATGATGTTTTGCTGTCTGGATATCACACATTTTATCTCACATTTGTTCTGTTGTCACTTAAGCTTTTACGGCGTATCCTTCTGCTTTATACTTGATCTAATAGACTCACTGCACTTATCCAGTGCAGATGGATAGATGGATATATAATTCCATTTATTTGTTTAGCAGAAGCTTTTATCCAAAGCGATATACAAATGAGAATACAGAGTCAGTCCCTGGAGCAATTGGGGTTAAAGACCCTTGTACTAGGGCCCAATGGTGAAACCAATCTAACAACCACAAGATTTGAACTGGAAACCTACTGAATGCGATTCCATGGTGCTTTTCTACTGGCAGACAGAAACCAGGCTGCACCCAACTCATACCACAAAGAGGCAGTAGTTACAGAGCAGCTCCTACTCACTTCAATTTTCCACTGTAGAAGATCCGTGAAGAAAGGGCGCTGCCCAATTTGGAGAGCAACAGTGACGTAAAAACCAAAGAGATGCTTATTTACTGTTCACATCATGATTTACTGTGTGCTAATTTCTGCTAGCAAGTCTGTGTTATGTTAGGATCAAACGCTAGCATTAGCTTGCATAAATTCATATTACGAATCAGCCGTTCAGCTGTTCTATAGTACGTTTTCATGTAGGTGGCAGGAAATTTTCAAGTTCTGAGTTATGAGGGATGCATCAATATATCATGATGTGTGATACTACTAATGTCTCTGTGCCTTTTGACCAACCTGACGGTGGCGATGCCACCAGCCGAGTTTAGTAATGCTTTCATCCCTGCCAGGAAACCAGGCCATGTCGGTGTGCTTATGGCTCAGGTACGGCTAACATCCTACAATGGAAAACCGTCTCGTCGTGGTTCAGCTGGAGTACAGCTCGGTCCTTGAAAAGTAGTTGAGAATCTCAAAATATGTCAAACACTATGAAACCCCAAACTCATTGCAGGCTTATTTGTAAAGTAATTGAATATTACTATTAATAATTTACAAAAAAAAAAAATGAATCATGTAAGCAGGCAGCATCCTTGACATTCTTTTAAAAGTGTGTTTATTTCTGCAACATGAGCAACATTTTTATTACTAACCCCAGAGTGACTCTTAAAGTTTACTGATGGTCATCAAATATTCCAATCTTAGAACCCGTATAAATGAATTGATTAATACGCAAGCTAAGGAAAATGCACAATGTAATAAACCGAAGTACAACTTGTTACTCAGCTTCGACGAGGACTTCAGCACTATAACCTCCCAATAATCCGGGATCCTTCGTGCCCAAACTAACAAGAAGCCTGTGTATTTTCCCTTCACCTCTCAGTCTTTATTTTAGGAATGCTGATTTATGCATCATTTCCTATATTTTTCTTCTCTGTTGAAATATGAGAGCTTGGGTTTCACCGAATGTTGACCGTTTTTCATACTTAAGCCCGTTTTCTTGAATAAGGTCGCAGCCAGCTACAATCTATAATCTGCTGTCCCAAACAGCCTGGCACACGTCCAGACACGATCTGCTGGACACATGTCTGGGGATAATCTGCTGTAGCAGAATTCTAGAAGTTGATTTTTAATTCTTTTTTTTTTCTTTTTTTTGGGAGGGGGGGGGGGGG
>JAODLC010000028.1:19804161-19853931 GCA_026781145.1 Hippopotamyrus pictus
TTACAGATTACCAAAAAAATTCAATCAGATAATGTAAAATATAATGTCAGATGAGGACATATAATTCAACAGATTACGTGATATGTATAGTAAAATCGCGGAATTTCGTCCGACGGAATGATCTTTTGGGAATCTGTTCCCACACGTCGGTGATTTTTTGAGACACCGCTTAAATAAGCGAGACAGCCTGGTCCCGAGCAGACTTGTTCCGGGGTGCAAGCCATGGCAACTCAGCGGGGATTCATTTAAGACACGTTGTTGGAACGGAACTCTCACTTAAATCAGACAGACTTATCGATATAAGCCAGACTTTCCCTTAATCCTGCTTCGTGGAATACCCCCCGGGTCTGTTTTGTATAGCTGTATGTTCAGAGCAAGATGAAATCTGCTTTTGTCTAATTTCGCTACCCTTAACCAAATGAGTTATCGCTGACCAGGGGAAATATTACTGCTGAGGGTTTATCAAAAAGAAACTTCTGATTTGTTTACTGGCATATTACGATATCTGCAATGTTTCCATTATGTTTGTAAAATTAATGAAGATGTCTAAGCCAGTGTTTCCCAACCCGGTCCTCAAGGACGCACAGACAGTCCATGTTTTTGCTCCATCCCAGCTCCCATTAGGGAGCAAAAATTGAAATCCTATAGAAAACTACAAGACCAAGCAAAATTCTGTGTTCTGGATTCAAAAGCTTTCCAAGCAATTTTCATAGATGATTTTAAGAAAACACACACACACAAAATGCAAGCTAAGGTAGAAAACTGAATCTAAAAAACAATTTTTTCCATTACTCTGGAACTCTGCTTAACGGTTACTTCTTTTTCCTTGCCAAAACTAATGTTGTTAAAAGTGCTTTAAGGAGTTTTACGGTAAAACACCTCCTCTGCAGTCTCTGAAGAGCTAAGTCTATCTGAAGCGGTTAAAAAAAAGGGCTGTTTTAAAACTTCAGCCAGAAAGTCAGCTAACACACCGACAGATTGTACACTCCCATGATAAGTCATCAGAAGAGCTTATAATTAAAATAAATATTAACAGGAGATCGCTGCACCATCATCCCACATCTTCTGTCTATGGAATATCTACGAACTGTGTGACCTCTTCCATGGAAGAACGGCAGCCTTAGCTCCTAGCAGTAGCAAGGTGCAAAATGTCAGCCAACAGAGTCTGAAAGAGGCTTTCGGGGACAGGTCTGCCACCCAAACGGTCCGATACATGAAAAAGCCCAGCATTGACTAAATGTGGCACGACGCGTCAGCAAATGTCAAGTCAAAGTCAAAGTAAACTTTATTGTCATTCGTACCACACAGTTTGAGAATGCATGGTAGAACGAAATTGCGTTTCTCCTGGCTCCATGTGCAAAACAAATAGAAATACTACAGGTTACACACAATACACACAATATAACACAGAACTACACAGAGAACAGAACTACATGGAGAACTACTATTCAGCACAGAGGTAAATCTCGTGCAGAGTAAATAGTGCTCAAAGTTAAAATTTGCAAGTCAAAATATTGCACAGTTAAATATTGCACAGTATCTCACAGTTACCGTATTATAGCAGAGAGTGTAAGTGCAGATTACTAATAGGTAGTAGCAGCAGAGTATAGTAAATATGAAAACATGTTTTAGTGTGTGTTATGGAAATGTTTCATTATATGAATATGTAGTGCATTGTTAACAATAGAATATGTAGTGCAATTATTAAAGTGAGTTTAGAAGTCTAATGGCCTGTGGGAGGAAGCTCTTGTTCAGTCATGCAGTCTTACATCCCATACTGCGGTAGCGTTTACCGCATGGTAGCATGTTGAACAGTCTGTAGGCTGGATGTGATGGATCCCTGACAATCCTGACCGCTTTGCTGAGGCAGCGAGATTGGTATATCTCGTGAATAGATGAAAGGGGGGTCCTGATCATTTTCTCTGCTGTCCTCACTACTCTATGAAGGGTCTTCTGGTGGGAATGGGAATTGTAGTGACAATTGGGTCGTCAGCCCAGGATATATTAAGTTTATGCAAAGGTCAAACAGCAACATACCAAGTACAAAACTATAGCTGTAGTCTGAAAAGGATAGCACAGTTAAATGATAACCAATCGAAAAGACTGAAAAGGGAGTGGGAAATTTTCAAAATTGATATATATATATATATATAGATATATATTTCAAGATTGATATATATAAACTCATATGATTCATCCATCCATCTTCTGTTTATCCTGGTCAGGTTTGTCATGGAATCAGGGCTCTGCATCACAAAGCCAGATTCCTTGTTTAGACAGATAACTTGTCAGTGGTACCCCATTTAAAACTGTCATTTTTCACTTACATATGGCCCAGACTACCTTAAATCTAACAAGTTGTCTGGCTAAGCAAGAAATCCTGCTTCGTGATACAGGCCCCTGGAGTCTGTCGCAGGCAGCAGGGCACAAGGCTGGGGTACAGCGTAGATGAGATGCCAATCCAACACTGGGGATCATATAATTCATATTTCATGAACTCTTTGTCTGTGCGATAGAATGACATGGCGGAGCGTAGTGCAGAAGCTTATATGAATTATCGCTTGCCTCAGCAAGAAAAACAAAAAAAATTTTAATTCATCTATGAAAATACCTTAAATTTAGACGGCAAATAATAAATAAAACTGCCGCAATTGGATATGTCACAACAAATTGTCTGCTTGCAGATGCAATCACAGATGTTTCAGAAAATATTAAACTCATATAAACCCACAGAGATTTTCTTGTCAGGGTTTGTGCTGAAGATAAAGATGTGTGGCTGAGCCATTTCAACTCTATTTTTTCATGATCACAGGAACCTGCTGCTTGAACATAGAAATATGATTCAGGGCAGAGGAGTTACTGCCATATGCAATACAGTACTGCATGAGTCCCAAGCTATGTGGCTAAAAAGGTAATGATTAAGGGGAGACATATGTTAAAACTGGTACGCAGGTACGCATTCACCTTTAAAAGCGATATGTGCGGCAATCGATTTTGGTAACGGCGTGAATACGTGCGTATTTCACGTGCATTTGCGTTGATATGTCAAAAAATTATATCAGTATTTTAACCTCTACACCGCGAATGTAATGGAAATGATCATTTCTTTGTCACATTGACGCAAATCGAAACAATCGATTGCCGCATGTATCGCTTTTAAAGGTAAATGCGTACTTGCGTACCAGTTATGTCAATAATAATAATAATAACAACAACAACAATAATCTGCGTTGGGTTGCGTTGGAATGCTTTCCATGTTTGTGAGGAAAAATCTATTATCCATTTAAAGCTCCTGTTACAAACACATTCATTTCTTCAATGAATATTATTCGTCTTCTTTATGTAACTTGTAGTGTCTTGTTAAATGTGTTTTTGTTGAATTGTAAAGTGTCCTTGAGTGTATGAAAAGCGCTATATAAATAAAACTATTATTATTATCATTAACAATAAAGATAGTAATATTAATGATTTAAAAAAAATATACATTATTACACGAATCTTGCTGCTTGGTGGATGAATATGTGCGAAGCACAAGTGTGGCTATAGATCAGACGAGAGATTATAGTAAGAAAGAGAAAAGCATGGTTTATGTACTGTGTGGGAGTTAAGAAACTTGAACAAGAGCTCTACTTTTTCAGGAGCCATGACGACTGAAACATTAAATAACATTTACAACAAAGTCTGCCAATTTGGCAACCCTCCAAAGCAGTACCACCCATCCATCAATGTCACGCAGCTGCTTATTGATACGGGGTCAAAAGTCATCGACAGCATTTGGGTTAATGTACGTGGGTTACGTGCTGTATGGGAGGCTGGCTGGTCCGTCACCGGGAAACGTGCGCATGTACAGTATTACAGTGCTAAACCCAATTTAGAGTAAGAGATTCACCTTAACGCCACGTCATTGGGAGGAAATGGAGACACCCAGACTGAAAAGCGTAATAGGCAGAACCTGCAAATTGCACAGAGCACAAAGGGTTCAGATCAGAACTATCTTAGCTTAATTACCTGCTGAGTGACTGTACTGCCCACAAGCTATTATTATACGGAAAATAATTTGCTGGCATTTCTGCAAGTCATTTTTTCCAAATTTGCTAGCGTTAGGATATTACTATATCCTAACTATGTAATCATTATATTCTTTCATTCCTAAGAAGAGGATATGTCATGACAGTACCGGTACTTTTCAAGTGATCTCTCGTACTCAGTGTAATGGCTTAAATTGTACGAGTACGACCTATTAAAATGTACATCTTTTTGTTTCCGTGTTTATTAAAGCCCAACACAGAAGTGCGTGGACCGCCGGCGACTTGAAAGAGTCGGGCACAGACATTTCAGCGAAGCGAATGGTGCAATCCCACTTAAATAATCAAGGAAGCGGGGGCCAAGTGCAAGTTTGACAGACTCCTCTGAATAGAGTCTGCAGACATCGATGCATATGGTTTAAATTTCCAGTGAAAGAAATGTGTTGGAACTGAGCAACTTGGTGAAAAGGCTTCCTTTGCAGGAACTCCAATAATTAAGACCCCAGAGGCTCGGCACCAGTACACCAACATCGCAGAAGTAGGCTCGTGTTTCTCTGTTGACGTTGCCAATCTGATCGCTTAACTGGGATAATATTGCTGAAACATTATTCTCCTCTCTAATGAACGTAACATGCATAAATCACAACTGGGAAAAAACAGAGAACTTGATTAAAAACGCTAATGCCATTTTTCATTCGATTATTACTTTTTGACTTTTTGCGTCGTTCTTATAAGTTATAGGCTGTTGTAGGATCCTATAGAGAAAGCCATGTGTTTCCAACATAGTTAAAAAAAAACGTATCAGGTTTTTATTAAAGTCATTTTAAAAGATACATTTATTTTACACTGTGACCCTCACCAGGAAAAGCAGTGGGAATAGGATGATGATAATAGTGATGAAAAATGTTTTGCATATTTTCGTTTGTTTAAACAGAGACAAGATATTTCCCTTGGAATTATATGGAAAGAATCCATGTTTACCAGAGGTTAAAACTGCGGAAGTTGCAAACTTAAAGTTTATTGCATAATGAGATGATAATGGTGGGTTATTGGTGGAGTCTTTTTATACCATGATTATGATGTAAAACTGAATTTAGCCAAGACCTTGTAAAAATGTTTCCACTTTGGAAACTTCTAGACAATTGACCTATAGCACATGTGGAGGTGCTGAGGTAGTGAAAACCATAAGATGGCCGAATATCTTATATTAAGTAAAAATATGAGTTATGATTAACTGTCAATATTTGCAAACAATGATTTGTAACCAAAATACTTTGGTTTAGTGCCAGGCTTCTCGCTTGCGATGCAGGAAGTCTCGGTCCGAATCCTGGCCAGTTGAGCTTTTGGAAGCGGTGTGTGGCTCACTGGGTTAAGATGCTGTGTCTGTGATTGGAAGGTTGTTGGTCCAAATCCTGCGGTTGGCAGAGAGATTTCACTGTAGGGCCCCAGAGCCAAGGCCCCTAAACCCCCATGGCTTCTGGGACTGCCTGACCAAGCTCTCTTATTGGTACATCACTTTGGACAAAGGAATACACAAAAAAATGAAATGTAATGCAAAATACACACACAAACAGACTGTGGGCATAACAAAAACGCCGAACAAAAAATTAATATCAAAAACCTGATAGGTAGTAGGGCCACCCTTTCCTTCAAAACAGCTTCTTGCAATAATGTTGTTACAAATCTTGAACTCTGTGTACTGGAATAATGGACCATTCTTCAAAAAGAAAAGCCTCCAGCTGTTTGAGGGATGACCGAGTTGCAAATCTACGTTGCATTCTGTTCTCCAGAACTTCCCATAAAGGTTCAATGATCTTTAGATCTGGTGTATGAGGAGGCTATGGGAGGCATTTGACTTCATCCTGATGTTCATGAAACCGCTGTGTGTAAAGGGCCATTATCATCTTGGAGCATAGGAACATCATGAGCGAACAGTGTCTGCATCATTGGGTCCACTTGGTCCTGTTAAATGTCCTTATATTCCTTGACTGTTATAAGGCCATGGAGAGCAATCATCAGACCTAATGAATCCCACGGGATACCAAAACATATTGTGGGCTGAAGGCATCCTTTGGCTTTTTTCATACATAAACCTGCCCAGATGTTGGAAGATGAAAGACGACTCTTTAGACCATATTACTTTTTTTCTTCACTCACAGGTCCAGCTTTTGTGCTCCTTACACCAGGTTATACATCTTTGCACAGTGACCTTGGATAAAAGTGGTTTCAAATGGTAGCCCTGTCATAAATTGCAGCATTCTGATGCTCACAACACACAGTTTTAGTTCAGACTGGGTGACTGAAGTGCCGATTCAGTTCTGTGGTCATTTTTGAAGCTATAAACGGGCACTGTTTAGCTCCCACTGTAGTTTGTTCCTGTTTGTCATATGCTGTCATGATTTTTGAGACCATTCCCCTTGAAATAATTTAACGGTTCTTTTGACTGATGCACCTGCAGTTCATATGCCCACTTATTGACTTCTCTGGAAGCCTATTTTTGCCTCATGCACATTTGACAACTCGTATATCAAAGTTTGACTGCCAGACTGTCAGGATCTGTGCCCATTTGGCCCTGTCCCATGTGTCTTTTCCCCGTTTGACCAGTAGTTCCCACTGGCCGTCCCATTTGGTATTGCTCAAGTGTGTTTCTCTGCCTCCCAGGCCGTCGCGTAACTCTATTGGGTCGAGCGTGTCCTTATTAGAGGTTACCCAGCCAATTCCTTGTTTAGTTATGTTCTATTTTACTTGTGTTCCTAGTCTCTCCTTGTGTAGATAGCCCTCGGTGTTTTCTAATGCTTCTTAGTCTCTAGTGCCTGATAATTATAATACACCCCACCTGTTCCTTGTTGCCCCAAATCCTCAGTGATTGGTTGATTTGGTTATGGTTTTCACCTATCCTTCGTCTTCTTGTTCGTAGTGTATTTAAGTGCCTGATCTTGTTCTGCTTCCTCAGTGGTCCATTGCGGCTGTATCCCAGTGTTGCTGTGTGATTATTAGTTGTAGTTATCCCACGTCACTTATTCTTGCTTGCTGTGTTCCTCGCTACCATTGGTACTGTTGTTCCTCTTAGCACTGACCCGAATATGATTCACCTTTATAGCTACATAAATGTGATTTAGGTACTTCAAAGTTCATCAAAGTCCTTTCTCATGTGGCATTTCTCTTATTTTGTCCAAACACTCTATACACACACACGCCAAATATACAGGCAGTCGTACTTACAAACAGACTGCTAAAAAGCCTATTTCACAAAAATTTGAGTTAAATAAAATGGTTTGCATTAAAACATTCCGCGGCTTCAGTGGTTTGTCGGCTACTTTTATTATTACCGTATCATTATTATTATTATGTTTTGTATTATGGTTAAGCAGTTTTAGTATATTGGTATATTTGGAAGTGTTTCTGGAGGGTTTTATATGCAAAGAAAGATCAAATATATGCTATATACTAAGAAAACCATTTGACTAATTGATGTAAATAAGGACCATGTGTACCTGCCCTGACTTAACTACACATTCGACTTACAGACAGGCTTAGGGAACAGATCTTATTTGTAACCTGGGTACTGCCTCACACTCCTCATTTGTGCGATGGCACAGAAACTCTGAACACTGAGAAACAAAGTATAAGTTCCTAAGTACATCCATTAATAAACTAATTGAAACATTGGCTTTTCAGTTTGTCTAGGATAGAGATATGAAAATCAAGCTTTATATGGCCGCGTTTGCCAGTCTTTACTCCAGCTTTGCGTCCTTGCCATTCTTGCATCAGATTTGCACCAAATGTCAACAACATCAACATAAAAGAACTTACAGTAATCAACGGACATTATACCGAAAAATCCACCCTCCCAGACACAGTACAGATTACTTAAGCCAGAGTTCCTTAAGCCGATCCTTGGGGACCCACCAGACAGTTCACATTTTTGTTCCTTCTCAGCTCGCTGCCAGACAGTCCACATTTTCATCAAGACAGAGAAGAAGAAATGGAGGTATACAGTGTCAGGCAGATTCTGATAACTGACGCCCATTAAACAAAGAACTTAGACTATATTTGAGTTCCTACAGGCCAAGCATGAGCAAAAACCAACTGAAAAAGAAGGAAAAGGGCTGTTTCACCTTAAAACAAAGCTGCCTTCAGATGCTATTCCTGCTATGGTTCTTATAAAAGCCAGATTCATAGAAAAAAAGCAGACCTGGGGCTACAATTTCTAATAAATCAGAACAAAATAAAAAAAGAAGCAAGTCTTGCAGGAAATGACTCCGAGTCCGTTCTACCAGCCTCAGAAAGAATTATGGTATTAAATCAGTTTTAATCAAAAGATATAAGAATCAATTCACTTTTGCATATAAGAAGACTGTGTTACAAACACACCGGCAGAAAATATGACATGAGCTTTTTTTGTAAGGTATTTCTCTTGCTGTTTCCTTCCATACCCTGGAGCGTCGTGAATGGGAATTGGGTCAAATCCCCCTGGTCCCAAGTATTATTCTCGGGTTGCCATTTGTACTGGAGGGCTGCACTAAGCTGGACTGTACCGGGGACTCGGCCAAAATCAATTTCAACATCTCCCACTGAAAACGGCTCTATGAAGGGACCAGCAAGCAAACACTTTGATCACGCGGTATTTCCCCAGCCATTTTCCTCCACATTAATGTTTGATCCCCCCCACGGCGAGCGCCGCCGTTCCAATTCAAAGGGCGATTCTAACGCCAGTCACTCCATTAGCTAGCTTTACGTCTCATGCCAGTACGGGTATTTACGGCCAATCCAGGAGGACCCAAGGCACCGCTGGCCCTCGTTAAGTTGCACAATCGCCGGTATTCCTGACAGATGCGCGTGGGTGTTCTCTCCGGGATAAAAAAGTCAATGAATTTAATTTGAGGCCACTATCATGCCAAACTGTAGACGCAGGATGCGAGCGTTACGAACATTTGCAGAAACTCAGCTAGAATAGTTTTGTGGAACTGATTTATAATTTCCCCCAGATACAGAGCATGAGTTTTTAAGAGTCCCAACAGCCTTGCATACTCTGCAGAGTCAATTTTTATTATTATTTTTATTTTTTTCTTTTCAGTCACTGAGCAGACTTGCAGAACGTGAGCATGCGAATTAGCGGATAGCGCAACACACCTGGGATGTCCCCGTGCCTACAGAATCCGTAAACTTGTGTCAACTGCACATTTCTAATTCTGACAGCCAGACTTTAGACACACCTTTGCCATTAGCGTCCACATTTCTACAGCTGCTTAGCACCTATTTTTTGAGTATTAGCGCCTCATAATGTGTGGGAGCCTGTGAATATCGTTCACGTTTCGCCGGTACATGGGTACCACCCCGCAACTGGGTGCCACAGACATCTTGACTGGTGACAATACAGGAGTCCCAATAAAGTCCCCTGGAATTTCACTGAAAAAGCTGCCATTTAACATCGAATGTCAAGAGCCAATCAGGGAATGTCATGAGCCAGTCAGAGAACGCCATGAGCCAATCAGAGACTACCATGAGCCAATCAGAGAATGCCATGAGCCAATCAGAAAATGCACATTGTTTGGCTTATTTTAACATTTTAAAAACAGAGCTGTTACTACATAGTAATAAAAGTAAGTAAATAACAACAAAAATTATTCTGCTTTAGATTTTCCCCAGGATCCATACATCAACTGCACTAACAGGAGTAATTTAAACCTCTGCAGGTGTCCTTTAAAAATTAAATTAAAAATGACTGAACCATAAAATGATTGAAACTAGTCAGGAATGTGTCTGTGTCAGAGACAATGTAAAACATAAATGTATGGTTGTCCCTGCAGGTCTTATAACATGAACAACTATCAATGTCTGGAATGCTTCACAGGCTTGCATTAGATTAAAAAAACTTCTGCAAATTTTCCACCCATGTTCTTTGCATTCTACAAAATCTGAAATTAATCCAAAGAGTAATGATGATCAAGTTCTTTCAGACCAAGACAGGGAAATATCAGCATAACCCACCAAAAAACAAATTACAGAACAGAGCTTGATGAAGTTTTAAAACATCACAGGATTCATTATTGCCTGTAAACACAATATCTAAACCGACAGATGGGGGGTGAAGAACATTTTGTGTAAAAGGGAAAACTAGAATAGCTCTCAAAAACATTTCCATGAACAACACATCATCGAAAGGATAAGAAGAACCAATGTGTTATACCTCATCTAACCTGGGCACTACGTTGCTGAAACAAGGGAAAGACACATTTCAATACATTTACGGAATGTACATCAATTAAATTATCGCATGTCAGTGCTATCTGAGCCACAAATTGTGAAATACTTCAAAACATGCCTTAGATTACACTGTAAAGGATTACAGTGAAGAAGTTCAAGCAAAACAAACTGAGGAATGTACTGTATTGGCAGTGCCCAACTGTAGTCTATCTCAAAGGCTTAACTTAACCATTGACCTCAAAGATTTAACCCAAGAGATACGGGCTTTTAGCATCAGCATCACTAGAACACTTCAGGTTTCAAAAAAGGTACCAAAAAGATTATGAAAAAAATCCCTTTAAATGAAATATATGCCATTATGAAACCTTGCAGCTGGATGACAAAAACGTTCTGCGACTAAGTACTGAATTAAAAAATGTAACATATATGGAATATTGGATGAAACAACACACAACACAACAGCTTCTTGAGATATATTACACAACAAGGTGAAAAGATACACATTACTTCTCGATTCACCTCTTGATATATGTAAAAAAAATTATAATAAAAAAGGACAAAGCCCACAGCTTTGTGGAGAGGGAGAACGTCAAAGTACAGGTACGTTTTTTCTTAAACAGAAGTATGCAAACGGCCTGGCCCTTGAGTTCCATCCCAATGAAACGGAATGTGTTTCTTAATAACACGCAAAACAGGGCGGAATATGCAACGTGGGAAAATAGAGCCAGAATATCCAACGGAGAATCAACAGCAGAAGCAAACCAAATAAACACATGTCAAAGGCATTAAAGCCACGACTTGTTGACAGAAGCCACAGGATAGGAGGAAACATTTGATTCCTTGGCCCATTTTTATGTATTTATTTTATTTTGTTTGACTTTCGCTTTTTTCTTTGCGTGTTGAGTATTACAAAAATCTGCGCGTACAGAATAATTCCAATAACCGTGTCAATACCTCAGCTACAATGTTTATTTCCACACCGGGATTTACGCAACAGAAATAGACAAAGGGAGGCAGGATAGAATTCAAAGACCGATTCAAAATATTACATTAAGCACTCAATACAAACAACCTGTGCTGGTTGTTACACATTTGCCTTTTATTGTGGTTGAAAAGCTATTCATATCGAATTTTTGTTATCGATTTATTTGTGTAAGAGCTACATGTAATCTGTCATGGACTAATTAAGAAGGGAATTAGCAAATACCTGTTAATGATCTCAGGCGTAATTAACTGTCACGGGATGTTGTTTCAGTTTTGTCAACTGGGGATCAATGTAATTAATTGATTTGTTTGCATATCATCCTGAATTTTTGCGAACTTGATTAATAAATGTACGGTCTTAAATCAATGAGCAAATGAATATATAAAAGATGGAATAGAATTTGGTCAGTCTTACCCAGCCATCATCTGCACCCACTTGTCCTATTCAGGGAAATGGGTTTCCAGGCCGTATACCGGAAGCTATGGGAGCAAGGCAGGGAATAACCCTACAGAATGGGGCACTGACGCCTAGCAGGGCACGCATACGGACACCTACGAACAATTTGGTAACTCCAATTCACTTTAGCGTGTTTTGGACTGCGGTAAATCAGAGTACTGAGATACAGGAAGATCATGCATAGTGTTAGACACTATGCCAGCGGTCAGCCTTACCTCCAAACCAACTTAAGGCTTTTTGTTTAAGGCTGGCCGTACTTTGTGACAGTGACCACTAGGTGGAGCCAATGATATATTGTTTGAACTAGATGGCTGGCCCATGTTACCATGCTTACATATATAAAAAAAATAGCCATTTTACCCCATGGCGTGAATAGATTACATGCAATCTGAATATCAGAAATTCTGGTTTCTAATTACGACAGAAACAAGTCATGTGCATACATATGCATGTTGCAATTTAGGTTTATTTAAATCCTACCTTCCTCTCATGGAGGTATCAAACTAGAATTTACATTGTTTATGTTTGAATATAGCTTAAAAACGCCCAATTTAGTAAACAATCTGGTGACTCTGTCTTTTTACTACAATACAATAAAAGAATCCATGTAGAAGAAAAGGCACTAATTACAGGACATCCATTTTCATCTGTTTATCCAATTCCCTCTTCACCTCATCTTGCATAGAGGCTTATCCAGCAAAGCCACGTCCCGCCCCTAAGAAACCTGCCTGAGGCGGGGAGAACATGCAGACTTTAGACACAGAGCTTGGAGGTGGGATTCAAATTCGCAACCCTGGAGATGTAAGGGAACAGTGCTCCCCACTGGACCATCGTCATATCTAATTTCCAATCTGAAGAATAAAATACCAGTGATCACCAGCAGGTTGTGCTGTCTGCGTTTTTTTTTTTTTTTTTCTTTTTAATAAATATACTCCCTTACATTTCAGAATCAATACGTTCTACCCTATTATTCACATTCTTCCTTTCCTTTTATTTATGTGCATAAATTATATACAAAGTATCACTATTAAAATACAACAATAAAAGAATCAAATTAGTAGAATTCAATATTTTTATATCCCATTCGTATCTTTAAATCAAACAGCTGTTAGTGGTGGTCAAACTGGTGCCAGTTTGCACATATGCATGTATGTTACAGAGAAAAGGAAGATTCTGTACTATCACACATTCAAATTAAAAGAGTATTTACATGCAGCAATCAGAGTATTTACATGCAGTAATCTGTCCACTTATCCTGGATGGGATTTGGGGGCGGAGCCTGTCTCTGGAAGCAAAAGGCAGAAGGCAGCAGTACTCCCTAGATGTGATGAGAGTACATCGGAGGGCATACACACCCTCGTGTGCCAATTTATCTTAGTGTGTGTCTTTAAAAAAAGCAGTACCCAGAGAAAACTCACACAACATGGAGAGACTGCACACGCATAAACTTGGGTCTGGATTTGAACCCCAAACCCTGGAGCTGTAAGACAACAACTCAACCTGCTGTACAGGAATATTGTTCATGCTAAAAAGTTAAACAAAATATTTTCAATGGCCATGCATCTTCTTCCCTATACATCACATTATATAAAACCTTGAATGAACAACAAGATGTATAATAAATTTGTGCAAACCTGCTCCTTGTGTATTATAACTCTAATAATAATAATAATAATAATAATAATAATAATAATAATAAAAGTCTATCCTTCCATTCATCCATCTTCCAACCACTTATAATGGTCGGACTCATAAGCTAATAAAAATCTAGTAAGCTAATATTTCTATTATGGTCTCTCTGTATTGTTTGAGTCACCTGGAAGGGTGATGAAACATCTCATTCGTTGCATGTTCCACAAATAAAAATGTCTAACGTTACAAATGGGAATGCGGCAGCTGCTGCCACGGTCCCTGGTGGCCTCGCTAAGCCAGCCGCTTTGCGACGTCCACGTAGGCCAGCTCCATCTCCTGACTCGCCGCACACGTGTTGATGAACTCTTCTCGTTCATAGGCGTTCTGTAGGTACCGCCGCACTCCGACCATGTCCTCCGGGATGTCAAAGTCACGGTACTTCTTAGCAACAATCTTAAACGACAAGCAAGCAAACAAATTTAAGTATGTGACTACTCAAAATGCACAAGCACAATCTCCTATTGAACAAGTTTCTCCAAAGAATAGCATCAAAACTGGACTAATTAAAAATAAATTTAGGTGTTTTATTTTTATCTACATTATTTGTTTTTATGTACATTATTTGTCCCTACTAATCTTATTTTAAGCTATTAGCTTTGAAACAGAAGCATGAAGCTTTATATAATGTGATATCGACTGTTGGGTTGGTAGATTATGTTCATCCAGTACTTGCACCCAGGTTGTGGAATGAACTGCCTCCTCACATCAGGCTGGCTCCTAGCCGCTCTGTTTTTAAATCTGATCTCAAAACTTATCTTTATTCCCTGGCTTTTAACGAGCAGTGAGACTGTATATTCTGGTGGTCCATATTTATTGCAGTTTATTATTATTATTTATCTATGCATTTTATAAGTTCATGTTCCATGACTTAATAGAAGTGTAAAGCACTTTGGTCAACATTGTTGTTTTTAAAACGTGTTCTATAAATAAAATTTGATTTGATTTGATTTCGATCCATCCATTTTTGGAAACCACTAGTCCTATTCAGGGTTCTGGGGGGTCTAGAGTCTATGGGTGGAAAGAAGGGATCAACCCATGGTGGTATGCAAACCCATCACAGGGCACCTTTACCCACAATTCACTCATACACCTTTCACTCACACACCATTCACACACGCACATGCACACCTATGGGCAATTCGGTAACTCTAATCAGTCTCAGCATGTATTTGGACTGTGGGGGGGGGGGGCAACTAGAGTACATGGAGGACACCCTACGATGAGACAGGGAGACCCTGCAAACTCAACACACATGGAGCCATGGCAGAGACTCAAGCGCTGGTCCCAGAGGTGTACGGTGACAGTGCTAACCACCGGACCACCCCACTTACAGCAGTGTCGTATACAGTACGTAACTAGTGAAAGTCATTAATCCACCTTGACAATGTGAAGTTTTGGCAGGAGGTTACAATCAGCCAGAGTCAAGTCATCCCCATCCAGAAACCTCCGGCTGCTGTTGGTATCTTCTGTGATCTCATCAGGAAGGGGGGTGTTCAAGTAGACATCCAGTTTCTTCAAAGCTTTGACCAGTCCCTTCTCCAGAGCTGTGTGGTGCAATTGGGTTACTGGTGCGCAAAATCTGGCCGTGTAACATTACTGGTTGCGGTATCATTTTTAAAATATTCCTTGATGCTTACAATCAGAAAACGGTCATGACGGAATGACTCAACGCTGTATTGAACTAAACGTTCAATATTTATAATGCATGAAGGAAATAATGTGTAAATAATGTCAGGTTCACATTTTCTTTGGCACTCAGACTATGACTGTCAGAAAGCACCGTGAAAAGAAGGGAAATTAAACACACAGCTACTAAATTAAAAGTTCCTATTTCAAACAGTCTTGCATCCAATTTACAAGAACATTTTGAAAAGAATTTAAGATATAGGGAAAAGTGAGACATATATTATCCCGTTACTAACCAGCATTGGCCTCTGGTTTTGTGTTCTTGATGTATGCCGAAAATTTGGCAAAAATGTCATTCCCAGCAATATTTGATTCCCTCTGCTTTGCGGCCAGTTTAGGATACCTAAAGGAAAATAATCGCTTAGTTATTTGTCTGCTGGTGAGTTTTTTGACAGGTAAATCGAATGGGATGTACAAGTTTTAGGTTTAGGTTTTTGAAGAAGCACACCACCAAACTGCAACAAGTATTATACATAGTCCAGTGTCCCTGGAACAACTGGGCTTAAGCACCTTGCTTAAAGGTCCAATTGTGATAACACTCTGGTAGACACTGGATTTAAACCCATGACCTTCTGATGGCGAGTATAGAGTACAGCAGCCCAAAACACATTTCCGGTTGGTTTGCGCATGGGCATCGCCGCCATTAAATCTGAGGGGGACGTGTTTCCCTCTCATTTCATAATTATTCGTTTGGACCCCCCCACATTAGTTTTATACCAGTGTGCCCCCCCCCTCACATTCAAAATGCTTCTGACGCCCCTGGGTTTACATACTTGGGAGGCGCTAGGACTTCTTCAAGAAACTCCTCGATCTTATTGATATCAGTCTTGACCTCTCCATTAAATGTGAGGAACGGTGGATTAGTTCCTGGGGCCAGATTATTCAAATCAGGCGGTTTTCTGCAGAAGATGAAAAGGCATTGATGCAGGAGAAGCTCCTTTTCTACCAGTGTTTTTCAACTCAGACTGACTTCGTTTTTTTGAAAACACAATGCATAATAAACAGCTCAATGTGCCCTCAAGGCTGAACTATGACATACCTCTTCATATCAATGGTGGTGATGTTGAAGACCACACCTTTGAGCCACAGGATCATGAATAGGCGTTGGGAAAAAGGACAATTCCCAATGCTCTCTCCATCACTTCCTGCCTGACAAAGACATAAGCATACATATATATTATGTGAAGACCCCTATTAATTAGAGGATTCGCCCAAGTAAGCCACACCCATTGACGACACAGGTGCATAATTAAGCACACAATCACGCAATCTGCTTCAGCAAGCATCAGCAATAGAATGGGTGGCCATACAGCAGAGGTCAGTGACCTTCCACTTGGCACCATCATAGGATGCCATCTTTCCAATAAGTCAGTTCATTGCTTGATCTGTCCTGGTCAACAGCATGTGAAATTACTGTGTAGGTCAAAACGTCTGGGAGTAAGTTCTGCTGAGAAGTGGTTGGCCAGACAAGCTCACAGAAATAGAACTGATGACCCAACATTCAACTGGCCACAAATCCCACCAGCAATGTTCCAACATCTAACAGAAAGCCTTCCCAGAAGAGTACAGGCTATTATAGCAACAAAGGGTGCAGTAACTTCATATTAATAACTTTGGTTTTGGAATGAGATGCTGGTCAAACTGGTGTCAACATGCCTTTGGTCATATAGTAAACCTATGTGATTCTCCAGTAATTCTTACCTCCATTCTACTTAATGAGTAATGGTTTTATATTTATATAAGACAAATATAACTAAGATAAGATACAGGTAAATATTTAAGACAAATATAACTATATTTTTCTGGGACGTCTATTTTTTTCTATGCACGTATTTAATAATTTCAGAATATTCATCTTTAATCCCTCGTTTAAGGACAGAATGAAATTAGCAGTATAAATGATGTCTCCGGGCCTTGCATGAAATAACTATCGATTTTATCATCATTGGCGAAAAACATTCGATGGAAAGCTTGAATGGAAAGCATTATTTCACCAGCATGGATAAAAACATCCAGGATTAAGAGACCAGATTGATATGAAATGTGTCCAATGGGATTACAGCAGTGCAAGGAGGGTGTTAGATTACACCGGTGTGTGGGTTCGGTGTTGAAACAAGCGTGACCTCACTGCCAAAATATCCACATAATACCTGCAAAATATCCACATAATACCTGCAAGTGACCACCCCGGATCGAACGGAAGGCAATTATGCGTAAAGCTAGCTCTGCAAAACCAAACGACATGGTTCCCTTACATGCAGGTAAGTTCACAACACACACATTCAGAGGCAGGTTTTTTTTTGTTTTTTTTTTTAAAATATCCATCCATCCATTTTCTGTAACCGCTTCTCCTATTCAGAGTTGTGGTGGGTCTGCAGCCTATCCCAGACGTCATGGGCACAAAGCAGGGAGCAATCCAGGATGGGCTGCCAACCCAACACAGGCTAAAACTAACATGTAAATGGTATACAAAAATGCAGGGCTATTTTTGAGATACATATCTATAAAACCGTAGAAAAACACAAACTCTATTTGTGCAATGAGTCATAAGCAAATTTGCATACTAATCAAAGGGTATCACATTTTTACAAGGGATAAATTTGGAAATCTAATCCTGTCACTGAAGACTGAAGAGCACTTGAATTATTCATGAAAATTCCATTACTTGCTATGTTAGCCGCTGGACAGGTAAGAGTTTTCAAAGAGCAAGGTTGTACGGGAGAGCTTATAAACCTCTCAAAGTTCAGTACTATTTCAAACTAGTTTTAGGGCCATGGCAACAAAACTAAACGCTTCTCAAGCTGTCTTAAAATGTACAAAGTGTTGCTCTTTGTATATTATGAGGTCATCTGAATTCAGACAAGTGTGTAATGGTAAGGCAGGATATGTTTAACTGACATAACTAAAATGTCACTGAGAAGACTGGGTTTTAAGAAAGGCATGGAATTAAAATTTTTGTATGCTGCATTTTTGCAAGAAGTTTGTCAGTTAAAAGTGTTTTTCATCAGTTTTCCAGAAGGAATTATAACACAAAACTTACAAAAATTGGGAAGAAACAGAACTTTATTCCCCGAGCCCTTCAAAGGAAGACTAGAAATTGGTGACTTTAAACAATATTGGCACATTCACGTTAGATTAAAGAGTGACTGTTATTTATTTATTTATTTATTTATTTATAACTGGACACTAGTCATCGTGCATGGCAGGAGTGCATAACTGATGAGGTCACAGACCAGTCCACAAATGTCATATAAACTTGCTTCAAAGGAGAACTGAGAATTACAAAGGACAACTGCAAGTCGGAGCTATCAGGCATTGGCGTCTTACATACGCACATTCTCTGCTGCGCAGACGCACAAACACCTTAATAAACATAAACTATACTACCACTGCAAAATGATGGACAGCCACGGTGCAGAAAAACGCAGGTCAACAGGTATGTGGGTGGTTAATTGCAAGCGCCTAAGCTGATCTTGTTCATTATAACCCAGTCAATTACAACCATCCATCTTCATAGAAACGTTTACTCTTCCAAAATGGATAAATTGAAACGGATTATTTACGATCATTCCATTTTCATGCAGAAGTCATCACACTTGTTATTGAGTAGTGCTTAAACTGCCAAGCTCTTTTGGTTTGCAAATAAGGACCTGCATCCTGGAAATGTATTTCATTTAATTAACAAATTTTATACTGTCTTAATTTGAATGGCCCCTTGCCTCCAGATCAAGTCATCATCAAAATACGATATATATATATATATACATACTAGATATAGATCTATACTTTCTTTACTTGTGTGAAAGCTTTAACCCGCGGAGCAGAAATAAAGATACATCTTTAATTAATAAAAAGACTCATATTTAATTAGATTAAATATCGAAATATGAAGAAAAAGAATAATTCTATCAGATTTATTCATTATATAAAATTGATGGTGACCTGTGTTTTTGTAGTTATCGGACATCTTCCAATGAATGGCGTTCATTCTTCACACAACATCAGGAATCGGGCACTGGGCAAGGTGCGATAGTAACTCTATCACAAGAGTCACGTTACGGGAGCCTTATTTTAAACAGAGGGATGCCAGTTCAGTACCTAGAAGTTTCTTGCGGTAATATAAAAACGCACTGGGATCTCAGATGGCTTATAACATTTCTGTTATGCATCATTTTAAAATAGATGAATTTTGTTACTGACGAGTTACACGCAAACTCGTCTTACCTTCACAAAAAGCTCAATATCAGGGTCCTTGTCCTCGCCGTTTATGGAATAGTCGTCTGCCATGCTTAACTTTACCGGCTTTTATCGGTTCCAAGATCGGTGGCGCGTCAGGTCTCGTCCGTTATTGTCCCTTTTGCGTACATTCTAAGTTTCCTTTTGGACAGGCAATCTGACGGTCCCTGTCTTTTTTGCAGCACTATGATTGCTTAAATTAGCTCTAGCAGTAGCCGCTTCACCTGGAGCCCAGCTGTCAGTGCATTTGGGGACTCGATGTCAGAGGAAAGAAATAAAATATCCAGGAGGGTGGAAGGATGCCTGGCAGGTCAAACGTGGAGGAGAGGAGGAGCTTGCCGCTTCCTGAGCTGTGGTGCATGTGGCCTCTTCCGAAGCTGGTTTAACGGCACATTTTTAAGAATGGTTTAGGACACAGTAGCGTAGATTTTGTAGGTTAGTGTAGGCAAACTCTTACGCATGACTGACGTCATAATCCCACATCGCAGAGTGGTAATTAAGCAGATTTTTCATTGCAAGCTCACTGGGCTCCAAAACACCAGGAGTGATTTCAACCAGATAGGAGTAGGTCAGTCATTCTCCTATAATCAGTTCAAATATCTGCATAATACTATTCTCATTCTAATTGTGATGTAAGGAAGATCTATATACTATATACAGTGATGGACACAGCTAACGGAAAAGTTAGCTTCCATAACCGCTAATCTGCTCACTCCAAGGTTTAATTCAATAACGCTAAACTGATAAACCACAACAAAATTTAGCAGAAGCTACCAATAACTGCTAACTTTTTAATATTAATTTAGCTTCGGTTAGGTGTTTGGCTCTGAAACCCTGCAACACTGAAGTCCCAAATGTCGGACTAGAGTGATTACCAAGGGATATTTAGGACTTATCATTGGATTCTGTAGAGCAGGGGGTCTAAAACTACTCTGTCAAAGACAAACATACAGCAGGTAAATATTCAAGGGTTTTTAGTAAATCTTATACATCAACACATTGTACAACATACGGGAATTAAATGAGTTAAGTACTGCTGTATAAATAATTTGCACATGTAGGCAATCAACCATTTTCTTAATTGGAAAATTAAATTCCAATAAATTGATAGTAGCATGGTGGTGCAGTGGGCGGTGCTGTCGCCTTACACCTCTCAGACCCGGGTTCGAGTCTCCACCGCGGCTCCATGTGTGTGGAGTTTGCATGTTCTCCCTGTGTCATCGTGGGTTTTCCTATGGCTACTCTGGTCTCCCCCACAGTTTAAAAACAGACTGAAGTTGACTTGACTGTGATGGGTTGGTACCCCATCCTGGGTTGTTCCCTGCTTTGTGCCCTGTGATGGGTTGGCACCCCCTCCTGGGTTGTTCCCTGCTTTGTGCCCTGTGATGGGTTGGAACCCCATCCTGGGTTGTTCCCTGCTTTGTGCCCTGTGATGGGTTGGTACCCCATCCTGGGTTGTTCCCTGCTTTGTGCCCTGTGATGGGTTGGCACCCCCTCCTGGGATACTCCCTGCCTTGCACCCACAGGCTGTGGATCCCCTTTGACCCTGAACAGGATAAGCAGTTACATATCTGGTATATCCGTGGCAGGCTGAATCTCTAGATGACTTAAAAAGGACATTGCTGCCTTAGAAAAGGTTCAATGTAGGGCTACAAGAATGATTCCTGGTCTTAGAGGAATGTCTTATGATGAGAGATTAGCTGAGCTGAATGTTCAGCCTCACGCAAAGGAGATCAAGGGGGAACATGATCCAGGTATATAAGATTCTGACAGATCTCGATGCTGTTCAGCCAAACGTTTTAACATTTTAAACTGAATTTGAGAAAACGCTTCTTTACACGGCGTGTAGTTAGAGTATGGAATAGTCTTCCTGCTAGTGTAGCGCAAGCTAAAACCCTGGGTTCCTTTATATCAGAGCTAGATAAGATTTTAACAACTCTGAGCTATTATAGTTAAGTTCTCCCCAAACAAGCTTGATGGGCCGAATGGCCTCCTCTCGTTTGTAAATTTCTTGTGTTCTTAAGATGGATGGATGGATGGATGGATAGCAGACATATCGATTACATGGAGGTGGATGAGGACCATCTAGAGGCAGGGGTCAGGTGGCACCAGGCCCAGACACACTGCTCGTCTAACTGTTGTGCTCTGCTACTGCAAGCCTGGTGTATCTACATTGAGTTTACCTTTGATAATGACCGTCAATAATAGAATGTTTGGTGTAGAAATCTACAGACCATAAAGCTGACCAGATTGAATCAGCAAGCAATCACATGATTTTTGTTTACCCTCATTCAGAGCGAGAGATACGTCTATGATATATAGCCTAGACGTTGAAAGTATAGTGAAAGATGTCAGTTATGTAATGTTGTTGGTATGACGTCAGTTTGACTATCAACAGATCTTGTAGCTGTCTGCTTCTCCTGAGGACCACTGACCTCACGTATGAAAAATAGCCGGCGGCAGGCCAGATCTCTAGATGACTCGCCGCTGCTGTGAGGCGTGCGCCGTGTCGGACATACGTGTCTCCCGCAGGCCGTGCGGCTGCTGTAACCTGTCAACATGGACGCCGAAAAGAAAATCAACACATTCCACGGCCGACATGCACATGCCACACGGCCGGTGTGTGCCGGGCTTAACGGTAACACCGTATACCACGATATTTATGGTATTTTGTGCAGAGCGTGGTATTTTAGTTCAAATACCGTATACCACAGTATGGACTGTGTTAATGTCAGGATGGTATGACGATACTAAGAATTCCCACAAGATGTGATGCAATTTGCCAGCCGAGGTGCTGCCGACTGGACCGGACGGGGTTGTGATGGTGAAGCTGGTTGCTGGCTGATGTTACTGCTGCTGAATAGCGGAACGGCATTTTTACAGGACATTGTGCATCCCTTCATTCCAAGAATAATTTGGCATACAATCAGAATTTCAATCAGCCCTACCCAATATAAATCTGACTGACTTTGGCCTCAACCATTCCTCCATTTTCCAAATCCTTATCTTGTTTGCAGACACAGAGAGGCCGGCAGTGTCTTGCAGCCTAGAGGAAATGACTGGCACCCAGCCTGGACGGGACGCCAGCCCATTGCAGGGTAGATATACAGTACAGTCACAAGCTACAGGCAGCAGACACACCAATTAGATTAACTGCATATCTTTGGACTGTAGGAGGAAACCAGAGTACCCAGGTGGAGCACACATGACAGTGACACTATGCAAATGTTTCACACACTCACACACACACACACACACTCACACACACACACACACACTCACACACACACACACACACACACACACACACTCACTCACACACACTCATACACACACACTCACTCACACACACACACTCACACACACACACACACACCGACACACACACACACACACACACGTTTGTCTTCACATCTTTATGGGGACCCTCCGTTTCTATGGGTAAAACCCTAATTCCAGCAATGGCAAACTTAACCCCTACCCAGCCCTAACCTTAACTGCAAATAAAATAATCGTAAGTGACAAAATCACGTTTCCACAAAAATGGTCCCCACAACATCAAAATAACAGATTTTATCACATTGTGGGGACATTTGGCCGTGACTATATATTGTAGACATGAAAAAAATATAAATATTGTGACACCGTGGGGGCTGGACTGTAAACAAATTTGGTCCCCACAATGTAATACATACACACACACACACACACACACAGCGCAGAGGGGGATTCAAACACCAACCCTGGAGGTGTGAGGTAGCAGTGTTCTGACATCACAGTGAGGTCAGCACACAGAAAAGAGAAGCTCCGGATTTTTATGCTCATTCTACATGCGCAGTTGCACTAGTACAATTAGATGAGCAGCTATTTCCACTGATGCATGCACATGCATTTGTGTAAAGAAATGTAACAAGAATAAAATACATTAGTCACGCATACAGAAAGTATAAAACAAAGTTTGTTATATTTGATGTTCAAGAGAGACAGCAGTCAGGATATTGCACTGGGTTGAGCAGGCATGTGGAGTTCTGCATCTTTCACCAGGATGCAGTATGAAATTAAATGATCCTTTATTTGTACAAGTACAGGTACACCAGAATGCTTATTTTCACACATTTCATCTTCTCTCCTTTGAGACATACTAACATGAAGCTAAGCTTCGTCTGGGGGTGCAAGGTGAGAGCCCAAAAATTAGTAAATACATTCAATTTAAAGCCCCCCCAATAAATTCAGATTAAATTATTACTATACATTGATACGATTAACACAATCCACATTGTCAAATATAATGTTACAGTACATTTTAATTTCAATGAACGTAATATGTGCAAATAGCATTTTTATCTGACCTTCTACACCCGCTGTATAATCACTTGTGTTTAAGGTGAACAGACCACGCCATTTCCCAAGGTTCACTTAAAAGAGTCAGAATAAAGAGCCAACTCGCTTTTGATTTACCCTTTTGCCATTGGTTTCAGACTTGACCTTCTATTTTGAAACAGGCAAATGGAAACTAAATTCAATCAATAAAGAATCAGGACTCCTACAGGTCCTTGTTTAGATAACCATTCGTCGATTTTCAAAAATCAGGCGGTTATAATGTCACATTTTCAAAGCAATTATCTTTTTCTTGCTGTATTCTCCAGAAACTCATAGGGAATTATATGAATAATACCGACCGGGGGTGCAGTAGAGGGGGGGGTGGAGTTGAACTTAACTGTATTGGTCTGGGTTGGGGGTCCAATATGCTTTAATGGGGCCCAAAATCTCTAGCAACATCCCTGCTTTCAATTTTATACAGTACAATAAAACTATATGCAATGAACAATGATCCATCCCAGAATAATATATATTATTATTACGCCCCTCCCCCTCGATATTCAGACGTGCTCAGAATGGCCCCCTCTCCCGCCCAATATATATTATAATTACGGCTTTGCCCCCCCCCCCGTTAACTACATGGCTGCAGTGTTGTCCAGAACAGACTTATGCAACAAATATTCTACACTGCAGCATTTTCCGTACGACAGGAAGGTAAAAAATATCGAGGAAAAGGCGTTTGCTGAATAAACAAATATGCATGGAATGAACAGTATTTGATCAGAAAGCCATTAAATCGGACGGCTTTAGGACAGCACCATTGCGCTGTGAATACCCACTGCTTGCTGTGCCATATGTCTGGTCCTCTAATAAATCCTTAGATGAGTCGCACATTGCAGCAATTCGGGCGAAGCTCGCAGACTCGCGGCGCATCACTGCATCGTCTGCAGGCAGCCGGCACCTGACAACGCCCCCTCTCCTCTTTTCCACGATGCACAAAATTAGGCATTAAATTTCCCTCTGAATGGGGAGAGTCAATGCACTAACGTTACTGTATATGCGAATCGTGTTGGATGAAATAATGGACTGTCAAGTCAATTAGGAAAATCGTCTTTAATACGGAGGCGAAGGAAAGCTGGATCAAGGGCGCATCAGCGAAAAACAGGTGAGTCAGCGCACTTGCACTTTATCATTGCATTCATTATCCAATCACTGAAAAAACAAATTAATGCTGACTTGTTTTAACAACACAATTATTTGCGTTAAAATAATAAGCATAGGCTCGTATTCTTCGTGTTTAACGAATCATTACGATTGAATGACCATCGTTAAGTATTCGTTTAATATTTTATATATTTTTTATTTCATATTTTACAATGTTTGAACGTAATGTGTTGTCAAGCAATCAAAATGTTGTAATGCTGAATGCTACATTTTGGTAGCGAGCCGCGCATGTATTTGTAATTATAATACTGTGGATTTCCATATCATTTATTAAAAATTACTGGTCCTGCCTTACACGCCAGATGGCACGCCTGTCCTGTTTATGTGAGCTGTAAGCTACCAAACAAGACACTAGTCTCAGCCTATCACTTACAGTCTCCGTTTATTCTGCAAGACGTCTGGGGCGGCTTAGGTTATGCGGTTCGTGGGAGTTTCGGCGTCCATTCACCGACTACATTACCGCTCTCTTACGTGGCCTTGAAGCGGGTCTTTGCAGTGTAGCCCTGTGCACAAATACTGCATTGTAGCGTCTCCCGGATGCTTTGGCCCGAAATAAAGCCTTTACTTGAGGTATCGCTCCTTGCTGCGGTAAGGATCTAACCGAGGTAATGTGATTAATTAGTACACTCCAGACGGGAATTTGAAAAGGTACTTTGGTCCTGTCTCCCAAGAGATTTTTTTCATTCACTTATGTGGGACAAAGTTTCAGAAAAGTATAAAATGTTTCCCATAGCCATGCATCGTGTATAAACCCACACTGTAGTTTTTCATTTAAAAAGAATATATAATTACCTATTTTGCGAGACATATCCTAGATATAATGTTCGTTTCCCATGGTATTGAACTTTTCATTGCATTCTGAGTTTAAATAAGAGGCACCTGTTCTTCAGGGCATAGTAGGGGTATGGATACCCTGGCAGATTCAGGGGGGGCAACACTTTACAGGGGCCCTTGAATATGTAAAATCATATGTAAAATTTACAGGGGGACCAAGGATGACATTTGTCAGGGGCCCCAGAAAGTCTAGGTGCCCCTGGCTGTGTGAAAGGACTCCGGCTATGCTATGAAATGTCTCTGTTAAGCATAACATTTATTATATACTTTGACAAGTGAGCTAGATGCAAACAAACTTTTAGTTTTGAGTGGGGGGAGGGAAGGTGTTTATTTTAATACGTGTACTGCTGTGTCTACTGTTGAATAACAGTGGTGATGACAGATTCATGTACCTGCTGAAAAGCCCCCCCCCCCGCAAAACAGCCCTACTGACGCCTCTGATCACGGGGCCATTGGACTGCGTCCCCTCTGAACTTAAGCTCACACCTGTCAGCAGGGATGTCTTGAGATTTTGGGCCCCCAAAAAGCACATCATTTTGGACCCCCATCCCAGACCAGTCCAGTTATGTTCCAGTTATTTTGCACTTGGAATCATCCTAACCTCCCCCCCCTCATAGCGCCCCCTGCCTGTCAGTGATATAAAAACTTCCCCAGCCTCATGAAAAGATCTGTAGCATTAAGTTTATATAATGTGCTTATCATATACTAGTGCTTTTGTTATAGATATTTGACAAAATAATAAATGCAATGTCCCTAATTCCCGAGACCCACGACGTATGTATAATCATTAAATGAACAGACATTCCAAACAGAAAAAGAATATGCCCTGCATTCTTATGTATTATAGCAATATTACAAGTTCCGCCAAATGTTATTCCAGCTGAACAAATTCAGAGTGTAATGGATTTTCCAGAGTGAACGATAAATTCATAAAACACAACGGCTCTTCTTATAGACTGAACTAGACTTGGATGACGTCTCAGGTAACACTGGCCCTCTCAACTATTCCAGATGTTAAAGCTGAATTTCAAAGTTACCAAAAGTGTGGCTAGAGGTGGAAATTTCAGGTCCAGAAAGTACAAATCCAGACCGTGATTTAGTTTCAACCAACCAGTTGAGCATAAAGAGTCACAGTCACAGAGTACTCAGCTGGTTGGTTGAAACAAAATCCTGGTCTGGATTTCTACTTTCTGGACCTGAAATTTCCACCGCTGAATGTGGCAAGTATTTGTAGTATTTGAGCGGTGTTGACATGGTGGTCGAGGAGATTTGTTAACTCTCATTAACTAGGTAGAGAACACTTGTTGCACTGCCCCCCTCCTCTAATTAATTTACCTTAGTACTTGTTATCTAGTTAGGCATTCAGCCTGTGTAATCAAAGTAGCGTGACCACCTAATCCTTGTCAGAGGGACACTATGAGCTACTTCAGGTTTTACAAACTACTATAAAGCTCAAAGGCTCCTCTGCTCGGCTAATTAGTCCAATTCTTCTTGTGCTTTGACTGGTTTGTTTCTTTGATTGAAAGACTCATCCAGCTGTTTCACATTAACGTTAGTAATACATTCATGATTATAGGAGACTGACCAATCAGCACACAGCAAGAGTTCAGTGCTTAAATTCAATCTGGGTCCTTTTAATTGAAATAGCTGAACTTGTAGTACACAAAAGCTGCCGTAACTCATAGGATCCCTCCTGATATGGATTAGGTGATCACCCTAAATCAAGGAAGTTAACATTGAGTTGTTGTACTGTTCATTAGAATCCAAAACCTTTTATTACACAATTATGGTTTGGTCTGTGGAAACCATGTCTTTTCTGTTGCACGGACTTACAGAAATGATCTCAGGCAATTCAGAGGCTTGGATGCAATCTGGTTGGAAAGTCTGGAGAGTGAAGCTTATTCTCACACTCAAACAAAGCAGCTCCAGGAGCAGCGGGAATGTTCCTATCAGGTTAATATATCCCATTATGAAAATCATCATTGATGTCTCCAAGGGAAATAATGGTTTCCATGGTTTTTTCAACTAACAGAAAGCATTTTGAGTGGGGATAAAGTAACGCCACAAGATATGACTGGATCCACACTGGACATGTCAGCAACCTTCTGCATAGGAAATGGAGTAGAGGCCTTTATTCATTTGGAGACACCGACCAGCTTGGGTGAAGCACGTCTTATAGATGCATCTGTTGCAATGCTAGAAAATTCTTTGAGCCCTAGAGAGGTGATTTTGTAGATGCTGTGCCCACTCATGGTAACCCCAATAGCTTGTATGGAATGTGACAACCAAACCTTTGTGACCTTTCTGCCTTATGATTCCAAGGCCTCCTGCCAACACCCGCCCCCCCCATAGAGACCATTCTGGGGGAGGGATTAGTGCTGAACTTTATCACTGGGAAGGCAACAGGTCCACAGAGATTATTCATAAGAAACTGGTTTATAGGTCTGTAAAGTCAGCCGTGTTTTCTGTACCGGTGAGGTATCCTTCAAAAGTATATATAAAGTTAATACCTTTAAATTTTCCCATGAGGCTGACCAGGATAACTAGAAGGGAGATATATGGATGGATGTGTGGATGATTAGACAAAGTGTTGGACAGACATTTAAATATAGAAATGACATGGCATGCATAATGTAGATGTGTTATTGAATTTGGATGGCAGTAATATTTGCTGACTAATACTCAGGCACCTACCATATTACCATTTTGAAGTATCTGTTTGGCAGCTTCAGATTAAAATCAGTATATCTCAGAACTGTGCTTCAGAGAAAGCTATGTGCCAGTGAGGTCAGTGAAGAAGCAGAGATGTACCAGTTGAAAACAAACTTCACCCCTTGAACTCGTCTAATAAATGATCTTTTTCTTACTGACAGAAACCAAAAGGCCTGCGTCATTTTGGAAGCTATTGTTTCTTTGCAGCGTGAGCTTTCATCCTGGAATAGCGTGGAGTCAGTCTAAAGAATGAATCCATTATTTTGTTTCTACATGCCCCCCATTAGTGTTCCTTGTCATTAATACCGTTTCCCCTAAAAAGGCCATGTAGTTCACAGGCATCTACAAACTGCATCCTTTAGTGAGTGGGGTGCCATCTCGGTTGGACAGAAAATGCACCAGGCGACAAATGGAAAAGAAAACTATAAATGCCGGCACTCTTGGGGTTCCCAGTTTAGCAGGCAGATGGTTGTCCCAGATTCAATAATCATTTTCCAGCAGGGCAGCAGAAACTTGGAAACACATGGCTGGGGTCCCGCCTGACAGTCTCCGGAATAACCCCGAAAATAAACCTTGAATGCGCCACAGACATGATTATAATTTTAAAGTTATGAGGAAGAGTCAAGAGCAATAATTACGCAATTGTCTGGATGGGAAGACCGGAAGGTTTCACAATGTTTGGCTTGCGTTGCTCAGCCACACTGGAATTAAGGCAGTTGTTGGACCAGGAAGTTTTCAAGAGTAAAAGTGATGATGCTTCTGGTCACGTTTGTTGTTATGGAAACTTCCTGCTCTTATACAGTAAGGATGTAAATTTTGGTGGGAGCGGGCTACTTTTTTGCTATGATACATGATCATCTGAGAATTAATTACACTTTCAGTGTTTTCTAAAAATTTGGATTGAGGCACGGATTAAGTTACTGGCTAGTTAGTATATTTTTATAGTTATTCTCACTATCAAATCACCTGGTTAATTTAGGTTTTCATTAGCTTGTTGTATGTTCATATTTATCTGTTTTATGAATTATCAATTTTGAGAATGTGTCATTTACTGTAGGTTGTGATTTATAGGAAGCCAACAGAGGGTTCCGGCAACCAGCAGCAGGAATGGGCCATGGTTTCCCATCATGCAGTAGTCAGAACTGAAGCATGAGTGAATAGCCTGTGATGTTAGGAATCCTACAGTGTTTAATGATGAGCAAATATATTGCTGCTACAAAGCATGCATTGTGGAAAACAGGCTTAACAGAGGACGTTAATAAGTGGAAATTCTACATTCCACTTATATTAAAGGAGCTGAAGAAGCATGAACTGAAACTTACTGTGCCTTACTTTAAATGCAGACTCAAAACAAGGAAGAATGTTTGCATACTTTCCATGAAGTTACTAACTTGCAAACTGACAACAAAAAAAGTCTTTTCATGAACAATCATGAACACATTTTTAAAAAAATCTTTTACTATCCAGGAAAATGGAAGATAGAGTGTTTCATGTATGTCTTTTTCTCTTTTATAGAACCGGTTTGGTACACGGACATCCTCTTCATTGTCTGGATTTTTTTATTTTCTCTGGATGTACATCATATCTAATACGTCACAAAACACAATAAGCACAATGAACTACAATGGCTTTAATTGGATTTCCATCATGCACTCTTACCTGTATCCATACTAGTATTTAATTTCTGAATGAAATGAAACAAGTTTTATTTTGCAAAATGAACTGCTAAATACTAGTGAGACCTGCCAAATAAAGTACAGGATGAACATTGATCCCTGTCTTGAAATCCATTTCCATGTTTTGTCAGCTTAATGTCAATTAAAACATCTCATTAGTAAATGCTGGAAGGCACAACTACGACAGATAACAAGAATGATCTGAGCGAGTATCCAGTTACTGATTTATTGACAATTAGTGAATTCTCAGACATTTTCTAGGGATCTTTGGTGTGTTTTTTTCTTAAATTGACCAACTGACCATGGATAAAGTGTCACCCCCACAAACCAATACTAAGGACAAAAGTCAAAATGACCAGGAGGATGTTGCTGTTGCTCATGACGACCACCTTAGAAACCTGAAGGCTTTGACAGAGAAGCTGAGGTTGGAGATACGGAAACCTTCTTATTTGGAGTGGAGGGCTCAGCTGGAGGCTAAGAGCATGAAGGGCCTCAAAAGTCAGGAAGAACAGGCTGGGCCCAAGGACAAGACGCTGTCATCCCTGAGGTGGCCAAAACGACCGCTCTACGGCTCTGCAGTCATACAGGATGCTGGTCTGGCTTCAGGGGGTCTGAGAGGGTTTGGCAGTATTGAAGAGGCGCTGATCTGGGTCAAGAAGGAACTGGTAAGGAATGGCCAATACCTACAGTTTTTTCTGATTTAGATAATAGGTTAGAAGTGGTCCTTCTAGAAACAATAATTTGTTTCAGCTGTCTACACTAAAGGAATGTTGAGTGACTATGGTCCAGTCCTGAAAGTTTTATATCTACTACAGAGTATGCTTTGTTTGTGTGTATTTAAAAAATGTGATGATTCTGATATACACAGCTCTGGAAAAAAAATTAAGAGACCACAGCACAGTTTTTTGTTTCACCCAATTTATGGATGTGCATCTGTGAATAATATATATTTTTTTGCAAACTGCAGCCTGCAAACTGCTTCTCATTAATGAAGGGCTTCTCCTTGCTTTATGGGATTTCAGTCCTGCTTCTAGGAGCCTGATATGAACTGTCCTAGCAGTGCACCACACACCACTTAATGTTTCCCATTCCTTTTGAAGGTCACTTGATGTCATCTTCCAATTCATGAGAAACTGTTGGATATGTTGACCGTCATCTCTGGAAATAGAACATCACTTCCTTCCTTTACCTGCCTGGTTTCTGGTCATTCGAAGTGTTTCTTGCTTCACCCTGTTCTTGTGTACTGCTGTCTTAGAAATTTTGAACCTGGAAGCAACCTGCTGCTCAGCATAACCCTCTGCCAGCAGAACTAGGATTAAACCAGAATTTAAAAATGCACATTTGTTTAAAAATGTAGAGTGGTCTTAATTTTTTCCAGAGCTGTATATAGAATGAAGTTCCACCCATGGGCCTGTGTTTTGTAATCTGTGAGAGTGTCTCCGGGGTTACTGAAACACTGCTTTGAGTAATTGGTTATGGAAAATGCACCGATGGATCATTTGGTGAACTATTCACCAGGGGGCTTTTCCACAAGGACTTCCCAGGATTTCCCATTTAGCTGGATAACTTAAGCCAAACATGGAGACTGCCCAATAGCAAGAGAGGTAAGTGACATTCCTTACATTTGGCTTAAGTTACCCGGCTAATAAAGAAGTCCTGTTTCGTGGAGTGTCCCCCAGGATTTGTATTATTTCCCCAGGAATACATTTAATTCATCTTCAGACAGTTTTATATAAACAGTAGAAGGAAGGTTACAGTTTATGTGTGCTGCCTGGGATTTGAACTCACAACCTTTGTGTTGTTAGTGCAATAGTTCTCAATCCTATTCCTGACATCCCCTCTGCCAGAATGTTTTCATTCCAACCCATGCTGCTTTCAACCTGCCACATTCATCATTAGCCTATTAAGGACCATCTGAGCCTGGGAAGATAGGGTTGGAATGAAAACATTGTAGCGGGGGGGGGACACCAGGAACAGGACTGAGAACCACTGTTTTAGTGCAAAACTCCATTTGTTGAGCTATAATAGATATGATAACCACTCCTTTACAAAGCTTGGAACCATAGACATAATCCTAAGAGTCCTCAATAACATGCTTGAGATACGAAGATGTTGTTTCACGCCGTAGACGGAGATGCGAGTACAGGACCAGCAGCTGGCCCGGCAGCTGATGCGACTGCGCAGCGACATCAACAAGCTGAAGATCGAGCAGACGTGCAGCCTCCACCGGAAGATGCTTAACGACGCCACGTTCGAGCTGGAGGAGCGCGACGAGCTGTCGGACCTGCTCTGCGACTTCCCCGTCAGCACAGGCTTCAGCCTGTCAGCGCCCCTCAAAGTCATCGGCGTCACCAAGATGAACATCAACACCCGTCGCTTTTCTCTCTGTTAGTGTGCTAAAGAGCGGCCCTAGAGCAGTGGTTCTCAAACGTCTTTGGACTGTGTACCACTTTGGATCAAATCAAAGTGACCAAGTACTACATGGTTAAAGAACTCTCTTAGTCTGAATACAATATGTGTGAGCAAGTGTGAGGTGGAGATTTCAGTACAAATCCAGAACCAGATTTTGTTTCAACCAACCAGTTGAGTACTCTGTGACTGTGACTTTTTATACTCCGCTGGTTGGTTGAAACAAAATCTTGGTCTGAATTTTTACTCTCTGGACCTGAAATCTCTACTACTGGCACACACACAAAAGAAACACCATTTCAGTGTGAGGGGTGAGCTTGTTTGGAATGCAAAAGCTTTGAAATGTCAGGGATACTTGTGATAAGATTTGAGCCAGCATTCATGTAGCTATGATATTTAGTTTTTTCAGTGCACACAACAAATTACCATGGTCTTCTGCTATACCACCTGCTATACCACCTGGCGGCGCTCTGAGTACCACTGGTGGTATGCATACCACAGTTTGAGAACCAGTGCTCTAGAGAATTGTCCACCAAGCAGTAGATTTCACAGCATGTTCCTTTAGGTCCACATGCACTGGAAAATGCTTAGTAGTTCTGGTCTCCCACTCAGCTTCAGAAGTGCCAGCTTGATGTGTGACACATTGATGACTCTGGAAAATTCCAGACCTGTAGGCCCCGCTAACCTCTCTTTGCCAGCATCTTGGAAATTATGAAGTATGTAGAACATGCTGTCAGCGTGGTTATTTCCTAATGTGATGTGAGTAAACGCCTTAATGCTGTGTGACAATGATTGTGTCTGAACTTGTGATTGTATCAAAGCGTAGTGGCAGGGTTGATTTTAGTTGTGTGGCACCTCTAAATCTGATAATGCTGTTGAAAATATGTAGCGTATAAATTCAAAGGATGATTTCAATGACAAATATCCAAGGCCCTTTTTTTAATCATTAAATGTATTGTGCTATAATTACTTTATATTGGACAATAGAAGACATTTACATTTCTATTTGTTAGTGTTTACCATGTTTTGAATGTCTTATTCTTTTAAGTTTCGGGCTTTTATGTAATTAATAAAATCTTATATAATATTATTAAACATTACGATATGTAATATTATACGGTACACCGTGATGTATATGTTATGAAAAGCACAGCAAAGTGTTCCTGGTGTGGATATACATTTCAGTTTGATCTAGTTGTATTGGTTTTAATTATAGAATTTACAGAATTAGAATATCAGCAATGTCACGATGAGCTTATGCAATAAATACTTACATTGTTTATTTTTATTTTAAACTATTATCGAGTTTATCGTCATTTAAAAAATAATTTTAGATTTGAGTCATATGGTTGTATAATGAAAATATGACAAAAACTGTATATTATTTTTGGTGGAGGTGGGGGGGTGACCTTCGGGAATTGAAACAAATCACTTATGTTACAAATTTGAAAAAATACATTGAAGCTTGTGATTGTGGATAGAAGCAATAAGAAATCTTACAGTATTACTGATGTGAAAGACAACAGGGCAGTAGCTTACTGAGGAAATGAGCATGAAAAAATAAGAAATCCAAATAATGTTTTAAAGTAAAAAAATCACATTACATTTACAATTCATTCTAGAGAATGAAAATATCACAAGAGAAAACAAAAGTAATAAATACCTTGATGTATTCAATCATAAAAGTATTTATAGAATTATTTTGATTGGTCCATGCAACAGTAAGCCTAATTTTCACATTAATGATGCAATAAACAAAATTCAGTATATTGCTATATCATTGCAAAATTACTTCGCTTGTGTATTAAAGCACCCTCCATAATAATTGGCACAACTTGTAAATATTTGTAAAAAAGAAAAAAAAAAGGTTAGAAAAAATCTACCTTTCAGCGAAGTAGCTTCATCTCACACTGAAAAAATAAGAAAAATCCAACCTTTCTTTAACATAAATTTATTCAAAGAAGAACAAATCCTTCGTCAAGAAATAATTATTTTCAATAAAAACGCATGTGCCACAATTATTGGCACCCCTGTATTTAATACTTTGTACAACCTCCCTTCGCCAGTATAACAGCACTGAGTCTTCTCCTATAACATTTTATAAGGTTGGAGAATACAGAGCAGGGCATCTGAGTCCATTCCTCTTTCCAGAATCTCTCCAGATCATCCAGGGTCCTAAACCATCTCTTGTGCACTCTCCTCTTCAGCTCAGCCCACAGGTTTTCAGTGGGGTTCATGTCAGGGGACTGAGACAGCCATGGCAGAAGCTTGATTCTGTTATTAGCTAACAATTTTTGCGTTGATTTGGACATATGCTTAGGATGATTGTCCTGCTGGAAGATCCATTGACAGCCCAGTTTTAGTTTCCTGACGCAGGCAGCAAAATTTTGATTTAAAATATCCTGACATTTCATGGAGTCCATAATGCCATGTACCATAAAGTTTCCAGGGCCTTTGGAGGAAAAACAGCCTCACATCACAAAACCGCCACCATATTTTAGTTGGGATAAGGTTCTTTTTACTACAGTCATCCTTCTTTTTATACCAGACCCACCTTGAATGTTTATTCTCAAAAAGCTCCACTTTTGTTTCATCAGACCATTGAATTTTGGTTGCAGTCAAAGTTGTAATAGTCTTTTGCAAACTCCAGGTGTTTACATTTGTGGCTAACTGACAAAGAAAGCTTTTCTCTGGCATTCCATCCAAATAATCTGTTAGAATGAATGTGGTGTCTGACAGTTTTTTTTTTTTTTGGAGACGTGGTAACCCCAAGATTTTACATTGTCTTGTAATTCACCAACAGTCATCCTTGGGGATTTTTTTTGCCTCTCTTATGATCCTCCTCACTGTATGTGGGGGCTAAATAAACTTGGGCCCTCTTGCAGGCAGGTTTCTAACAGTTCCAGTTGATGTCCACTTTTTAATTATTGCCCTAACAGTAGAAATGGGCATTTTAAGGCGGGTAGCTATTTTTCATACCCATCCCCTGACTTATGAAGGTCAGCACACTTCTCCCTCATTTTGTCTGTGTGTTCTCTTACCTCTCCCATGTTGATGGATGACTAAGGGAATTTGGGCTCTCCCTGTTAACCAGGAAGTCATGGATGACAACTTGAAGGTTCCTTTTCACTCCAATCAACTAAAAGATGTACAGTTTACAGGGGAAACATTCTTCAGTTAAATGGTGTTCACTATAATTCCCAGGGGTGCCAATAATTCAATGGATGAAAATTCAAACAATTTGTTTTTCTTTGAACAAATTTATTTCAAAGAAAGGTTTTTTCAGTGTGAGATGAAGCTACTTCACTAAAAGGTAGATTTTTTTCTATCCCTTTTTACAAATCTTTACAAGGGGTGTCAATAATTGTGGCGGGCGCTGTACATACAACATATCCAAATGAATAATGCGGAGTATTGAGGCGTGTACAGTGAAAGCTTTGTTTGGATATCTCCTTTTTCACGTTTAACTGGTCTTGTCAGTACTTGCCATTACAGACTAAAGAACTTAAAAGGCAGACAGAGCACACCAACCACCAGTTACATTTGGGGATCAGCTCAGGGCATACTCCTCTGTTCAGATCCACGCGTTAAAAAAGCACTTAAAATAGTGACTTAAAGTACAATGGCAGTACGATGGAACTTGAGGTTCGGAATTGTCCTCATTGGTGATTCAGCAGTGGGGAAATCATCTCTTCTACAACGCTATACTGAAGGGACGTTTGAAGAGGCCAGTTTGAGTCCATTGGGAATTGATTTTAAAGTCCAGTACCTTGACTTTGACCCTGGTATCCTGATCAAGCTGCTTCTCTGGGACACGGCGGGGCAAGAGAGATTCCAGTAAGTAGCTGTCTGGTAGCATGCTGTCGATAACCTACATATTATCTACATATACTCTTATATAGTATTTAACAGGCACAGCCATAGAAAAAATTAAAAGACCACAGCACAATTTTTTGTTTCACTCATTTCTCAATTTAGGGGTGTGCATCTGTGAATTATATATATGTATGTATATGTATACATACACACACACACACACACACCTGCACTTAATGTTTCCCATACCTTTTGAAGGTCACCTCTGGCATTAGAAGGCCACTGCTTTATATGAAATCATGATATCAAATTTATAAATCCATCCATCCATCTTCCAAACACTCGTCCTGGTCAGGGTTGCAGGGACCCCTAAAGGCTATTTCGGGCAGCACAGGGCACAAGGCTTGGGTACACCATGGACGGACAACAGAGGAATCACTGTTATACAACACTAGACACTGTCTGGAGGCTCAGCCCGGCTGCACTCAGGCCTAGTTCATACCTTAACAGCCATATGTTTGTACTGTGCTACTTGTCTTATTTGTACATCACTTTGGACAAAAGTATCTGCAAAATATATAAATGCAAATGTAGTTTTTCATGTGCAGATTTAAGATTAGCATCCTCGTTATAGTTACATAAAAACATAACCCCCCCCCCCCAAATGTTACAACTTTTATGTCCTTGCTAAAAACAGTTTTATTCTCTTCTTTTACATTATTTATGTGACCGGCACTTACTCACTTTTAATGTTTTTAAATGTTTTGTGTTCTTTTTCTTTTAATTTTTAATTGTCATATTTTATGTCCATTTAACTGTATGCATTTTATTTCTTAATTCAATTTCTGTAAGTTACTTTGAATGACCTTTGTCTTGACAACATGCTGTAGAAATAAACCTGACTTGACTTGCTTTTATAGGTCTATTTCTAAGTCCTACATGAGGAACTCAGTGGGCTGCATTCTAATGTTTGACATCTCCCAGCGCCAGAGTTTCGAGAATGTACGGAACTGGCACAGAGAAGTAATGGACTACATCAAGCCATTCACCATGGTCTTCATGCTGGTTGGTCACAAGAGCGACTTGCTGGTTCGTCGGCAGGTTAGAAGGGCTGAGGGCGAGGAGCTGGCCAAAGAGCTGGACATGGCCGGCTACGTTGAAGTCTCATCCAAGGAGAACGTCAACGTCGGCTTGTCGTTTGAGAGTCTCGTCAGAGTGATATACAAAAGGTTAAATGAAGGAAAGATACCCTTGGACGAGGGCTGGCAAGGACTGACAATTGGACTACCTTTCTGGAATGATGAGGAAATCACTGCGCGGAAGAGTTGTGCCTGATGGTTTTCTCAGCATCTATACAGGGTTGCCACCTCTCACGCATCTAGCGTGACGCTCACCCTTTCAAGAAATCTGACGGCAAATCTATATTATTCCATTATAAACCTAAAATTACCTGCATCAACAGCACTGGGGTGGTTTGCAAACCAAACCCTACAGACTATTTACAAGGTGATAAAACTGTTACATACTTGCAAATGCGTGTGCGTGCAGGATTGTTTCGACCTTCAAATCTCACGCCAGCCAGCTGAAAAAAGTTGGCAATCCTGTTTATGTATTTTATTTTGTTACTTTTATAGTTATTATTGCTATTTTCGTTTTGTCTGTATCATTCTGTATTCTGTCCAAAGTAATCCAGGGAAAAAGTAGCTTATCTCTGCTTGGCTTACCTGCACAAATTTCACTAATAATATGTTCCCAAATAGTTTTCAGTCATCTTCAAAAAGATTTAAAGAATTTACGCATGACAATACAATTGTTTCATTTTTAGCATCTGTTAAACCTCTATTTACCACTTAAGATTTCCCTTTCGAAAACGTCTGTGATACAATTGTGAGTGAGAAGCCGTAACGACATATTAACAATAAACTTGTTTGGCTAGATTTGGCTAAAAGCCTGTGCAACAGGAACACATGCAGTCATAGCAATTGACTGTCGGGTTAAAAACTATCGTAAATAAAAACCGCAGTGAGATCGTAAATGAAAACCACAGACAGCGACAAACAATAACCGGATCGCAGCTTGAGAACTCTAAATGCTTTTATTAGATGAAGGAAAAGTACCGTGGTAAGCGGCGCGGTGGCGCTATTCCGTCTTCTGTATTCCAGTGTTGGAGGAAACGGACTGTGCGTGACCATGATGAGGATGGCTGATTAGAATAGAGAGGGGTGGATGAGTTGATAGGTGAATGATGGATGGATGGAGTAAATTAAATTGAAAGTTAAGTTTAATGTAAGGTCTAACACACAATTCAATAAAATCACAGCACCATCTAGAACCTCTAGAGAACTGATAATCTACATAGATACAGTTTTTACACATATTAAAAATGACAATAAACAGGTAAAATATTTAGTGACCAACCATTTGCATATCAAACCTTCTGAGAGATAAATTCAAAATAAATGTCTTTTATTGATTTTTACTTTTTAAATGATATTACATTTATTATCATATGCTGAAGAAATATCCGTACCTACTGAAAAGCTAAACAACAGTGTTGCAGTAGGCAAATATAAGATTTTCTGAAATGCAGATTAAATCTGCTGCTCGGTCTCTACAAATCTGCTACTAAATTGATCCAATTAGCAGCCTAGGATTTTATCGCGAGGAAAATATCACAAGAGAAAACAAAAATGAAACCATTTCACAATTAGTGGTGCAAAAGTCCTCAGTCCGTAATGAGGTGTCTGATGTCATTAATGCTAATGCATTGCTAATGCTAAACTTTAAACTTTTAAAACCACTTTCGAAATGAGAAAGAGAACTTGTCTGCAGTGCCTGCCTGTGCCCGGGACCCCCATCCCTGCTGGCTCCTCTCCACCAGGCCCCACTGCACCCTGGAAACATACTACCTGTGCTCAACCAGCAAGTCCAGTGTATCTGCCATGAATCACTACATAGTCAGCAAGTCCAGGGCCACTCCCAGCTGCCCTACTTACAGTTTCCCTAACAACACTGCATAAACTTTAGATTGGGGGAGTGAAACTCAGTAATTGAAAGGGCCTTGTTGAAAACCACCAATGAATTTGCAATTCATAATATTTCGTTTATAACAGTATGACCCAAACTTTGCAGCAATTTGGTTGAAATCTTACTATTCAGTTCAGTTCAGTTTTTATTTATACAGTGCATTTTCACAGCATTGCATTGTCTCAAAGCGCTCTACATCACCCAAAGCCCCCAGTGAGTAAGCCAGAGGCGACAGTGGCAAGGAAAAACCCCATAGAAGGAAGAAACTTTGGGAGGGACCAGACCCGAAGGGGAAGCCCATCCTCCAGGGGCCGGCAGAGGAAGTCAAACTATACTGTATGTGAATAACATTTAGAAATGTGAAATTTGTAATGAACATTATTCCTGAAAATTCCCTTTTCAGATAAAGGTGAACAATGATGTACAAAAACTTCTTTGAAGATGCAGAGTTATATTAAACACATTCCCTGTCTGATGAACTGTTATTCATCTGCATTCATATACTATTATCCACTGGATTCATCCCTTAAATGAGAGGTAGGCTGCAGAGTTTAGGTCCAAGAAATCAAAACAACTAGGTGACACGTACCTAGAACGTTCTGCTGAATTTAACTCGCTGTTATTCAGCTTGTCAATGGAAGGAGGGCCGAAAAGAGGAATGGTGTTTTGCAGGTTCAGACAGGGTCATCCGTATTTCCTGATGAGGGCTGTAATGCTATGTTTTCATTGTGTGCCATCCATTATGTCACTTTCATTTCGGAATGAACAATTAATGAATCAATACATTTCTTTGCATGAGTAAAACCTAAATTCAGAAGTACAGTGGTACCTGGATCGAATCCTAAAAAGTTCGAGTTCGAGCCCCCAAAAATTACACCTAAATATGTTTTTTTGTTTTGTTTTTTTAGCATTTAATCACAAAATGAACAGGATAAAACAAGAAGAGCATTTTTTTCTTAATGGCTTCCAAAATGATAAAGATATTATCCCAACATTACCCCTGTCCTGCCCCGATCGTCCGCTCCTTCCGTGTGCCACGCCCCCTCGTTAACCTCGTGTGGGATCCCCATGTGATCATCTGTTTCTGGTTGTTGTCATTAGTCCTCTGTATTAAGTCCGCGTTTCAGTTTGTTTCCCCAGTCCAGTCATTGGGTGCGTTTGACTTGCTTACCATCGTAAGCAAGTTGCTAAGTTCTGATGCGTAATCTGCCATTTCTCCAGAATATCACGTAAAGCAGTGAGAACTGGTTTTCAGTTAATTTACCTGTTTAAATAAAGTTTAAATAAATGACATAAATGCTCTAATAGTACACATAAGTTAGTGGTTTATTTATTGTTATGTACTGTAATGTTGCGCTGTTTTATTTGGTTAATCGTCCAGTCTGTGAAGAAGGCATTCAAATAAGAATTGCATTGTAGTATGACTCATTTCCTGGCGCATACAATTTATATTAGGTCAGCATTCACGTTTCGACTAATGATATTTAGATCGAATTCTAGGTCAAACTGGTTTGTTCGACTTTCAAGAAATTTGAGTTCTGAGTTTGATAACCGAGGTACCACTGTAGATGTTCAACACCAAAAACAGTATGCAAATACGGTTTGTGAGTTGGTTATGGAGCTGATTACAGTCAGTCATGATCAGCAGTTTGGGAGCATTTTGGTTTCCCAATAAATTTCACCAACACCAAAGAGCGAGAGAGAGTAGTTGATAAGACTAAGACTGGCTGTCAGTTCTGGATGCACTCATAAAAAGGGGTAAAAATTGGTACCTTTGCTGGTCACTGGGGCTGTACCTTTGTAATGGTACCTTTAAAGTTACAGAAATTGACTCTGAGGAACACTTCTGTACCGTTGATGGTACATTAATGCTGTTTGTCCATTTCTGTACCTTAAAAGGTATTGTTACCTACAGCTAAGGGTACAATTGGAGACCCTTGAGGGTACAGTCCCAGTGACAAGCAAAGGTACAAATTTTTACCCTTTTTTCTGATAATGTACCAAACTGCTGCTGGACACAAGTCCAAAATGCTAATTCATTTGAGACGACATTCTGAGTGTGAGGAGAAGCAGAGCAAAGGTGGAAACAGGCTCTGCAAGTCAGTCTTCCTCTGGCATTTAAGGCCTGTTTCCTGCTAAATTTGAACTAGGCTAAAAAAAACGGCGACGGGGGTGTTTGCACAATCATACTCAATGACGTTTGCACAGTCATACTCAGTAGGAGACAACACAGGATTTAGTTCATTATGAACAGGGTTGGGTAAGTTATTTTAAAAATGTAATCCGGTATAGTTACTTGTTACCTGTTGAAAAATGCAATCAGTAACGTAATCTAAGTATCTCAAAATAAAAGTAATGCAACTAATTACTTTTAATTATTTTTGGATTACATCAATGCCAACCAAAGACAAGAGTAAAGAAATGTCAAGTAGTTTACTTTTTTATTAGGCAACAGAACAGAATATTGTTAAAATTATACATCTATATATCTCAATATAAAGAATAGTCTCTATATAAAGAGTCTGTTTTTAGTAAATGTTAAGTGAGTATAACCTGCTAATGTAGAGAATCTCAGTGTATGCAAAAACTTTTGACTGGTAGTGTACATATAGACAGATTTCTGATGGGCATGCATTTGGCATAGCAGCGGAACTCTCAACAAATGTGCAGTAAAAAAAACAAAAAATCAGAAAAAGGAGCAGAACCGTTGATAAGGTCCGCAGCCTGTAGCCAGCCGCAGGCAGGAGGGACTAAAGAATTTTGAATTTGAATTTAGTGGTTAATTGTCACTGTTGACACATCACAGCACACAACAACGAAATGTGTCCTCTGCATTTAACCCGTATGTGACAATGTGACACAGCAGGGGGCAGCTAATTCAGCGCCCGGGGAGCAGTGCTTGGGGACGGTACTTTAATTGCTTAGGGTACCTCAGTGGTGGTCAGGGATTGAATACAAGAGATACATCAGCACGTCCCAAGAGAGGTACAGCTTATGCCAGCGATTTGCAGCCTATGGGTCACGACCAAAATTTGGGTCATGGCAAGTTCTGAAAGGGTCACGGGACAGAGTTGGAAATTTTAAAACCAGCAAGTTCCTATTCTGATCCATCTTAGAATGAACCTGTATAAATGGGTCTTGGGTCTGTATACCAGGGGTCTCCAACTCCGGTCCTGGAGGGCTGCTATCCAGTAGGTTTTCTATCCTACCTGGCTTCTGATGAGCCACACCTGTTCTCAGGAAAATACCAGGAGCAGGTGTGGCTCATCAGAAACCAAGTGGGACAGAAAACCTACTGGATAGTAGCTCTCCAGGACCGGAGTTGGAGACCCTTGCTGTATACACTACAGTGCAAAACTAGTGAAAACTCAACCAGTCCAAAAAGCCAAACCACAGATGCTTAATTTAAAAATTCACTGGCACATCCAATCAGATTTATGCGACAGGCATTGATTGGTGTACATTGCAGAGTGCACTGCGCGCTGAATAATAGCGTTAATTTAAACCTATACTTGGGCTTGTATTCACAAAGAATCTTAAGGTTAAAAGTAGCTCTTAACTTGCTGATGTAGGAGAAACTACTAAAAAATATGGTTGTGTCAGTCCTAAACGAAGGAAGTTTTTGACTAAGAGCAATTCACAAAGCCACTTAGCCCTAAAAGTAGCACCTAAGACTGGGAGAACTAAAAAGTAATTGAGGGTCACTAAGACCAATTCAGAAGCAGTTGCGAAATGTCTACTGTCAATCCGTGTCGCAATGTCTTGGAGACATTAAACGAGCGCTGAATTACTTAAAGGATACCGCTTCAGTCAGGAGGGCATAATGATTGTTGTTGAGCTTGTTAGGGATGCAATAACATCTCCAACAAACCGAAACAACCCAGTCGTTTAGGGGAAAACACTTATAGCGATAATTCTAACCGATTTTTTTTCTTTTTCTTTATGTCTCAGATTAGATTACCATTTACAGCAAAATTAAATTACCATCTAATTGATATTTGAATATTTATTACATGAATATAAGGTAATAAAATGGAGAGCATTGCTATGTACGGAATTTTATTGATTCAGAATACAGTACCGCTGTTTCAAGCACTTTTCAAATTACTGAACTGTGTATAATTCAAATACACTATAATATAGTACTGTACATAAAATAACTTTTATTGTAGTTTTGCTGCGGCATCTCGTTGGCTCAGTTTTGGCAGTTTACCATAAGTTTTGATGAGTCAATATTTGTCATTGAAAGAAAATCTCAATGATTTTCTTTTACTTGGCGAGTTTTCTATGCACTCACGTAACTAGTCAGAAGCAGACGGGTTACCGCAGGGCAAAGTAGGGCGATCAAAGTAAAGTAAAAACAAAACAAAATACTGTAGTTCTCATTTTTTTCCATATATTGTCATGTTTAAAAATAACAAAAATGAACACTGTAAGCGGAATACTTGATTACAATAAATGATCTGAACAGTATTTGTACAGGAATAATTCTGTCCCAAACTTTTTGATCCGTATAAGCAGTTGATCACTATAACCATGATCAATATAAGTGGTTTCCATTTTGTTTGTGTTTATGGGATGTTGCGAATACATTTTCATCAGCACACCTCATGATATACAAACAACCTACTTTTTATATTTTTTTTATATCATTACAGGTATCTGTCATCTCTCCTTTTTGTAATGACTCTGCTGTCAATGAGCTTCAGTTGTCAGCACACCCCAGGAAATAACCCAGACTAGTTGTGAAAAGGTGATATGTCAAGTATATATAGGGATTTTTATTGTGTGAAAAAAACTGACAACACAGATTTCTTTCTAAAAAAGGAACCATTTATATATTTTGCTTACATCAGTCACAACATTGTAATGCTCTAAAATGTAAACATACGAAATTCAAATAAATACTCTGTTATGCAGATGAGCCTGTACATAGTCTGTTCTTTAGTTATCCTTTCTTTAGTTATCATTCATATGAAAATGTACCCATAAAGTTGTTGAAATCTTACAGAAACTGACATAGTACAGATAATAATAAAAACAGACCAATTCATAACTGATACTGAAGTAACTACTTTTTGTGGAACAATTGACTTTGCTTGTTTGCCTGAAACAATATAATTATTAATTAATGAAAAAAAATGAAACATTACTTTTGAAGTTTCAATACAATGTCAAAGAAACATATATACATATAAATAAATTTTGCACCGGCCATTGTGTATGCTGTAATGCATTCAATACATTCATTATAGTCCATGGGGAAGACAGTCATATATTGTTATATAAAACTTAGGGGAAAATCATACGTAGACATGGAATTATTTAATCTGGAAATGTCATAGCATGTATGTAAGAACATAATAATGAATAAGACTAATTGAATTTTAAATTCCTGCATTGCAGGAAAAAATGGAAAAATCACTTGCAGCCTCTGGACCATTAAAGACTTATGGGATGTGTATCTGGATTCCCTTTTTACGTTTTGATCTGATGCAACCGAAATATTTCGTTTATGGTTCAAATTCAGTATGCAAAATAATAGATGTTTCAGACACATGTAAATAAAATTTTTCTGTGGGAAAATTGTGACATTTTCTGATCATTTCACAACAGACCTACCTAATGAAAGGAAATGACAGTAGTGGTAATAATCCAAGAAAATAAACAAACACCCCTTCCACTGTAGACCAACAATTCTGCACCAAATACATCTTAACCATGCAGGATTACACAAACATCTTAACTAGATTTACATTGTAAAGATATTTCAAAACAATCAAACACTGACATTATGCGTTTGTTACATCAGAAAGACACATCCAATCTTTTTACCGCCAGATATTGAACACACCACATACATTTTTTGTTTGATTTGTACAGGTTCTGGATGACATTTTATGCCATCTTCAGGAACAAAATTATTTTTTATTTATTAGTTTAGAACTTCTAAATCAATGTAACATGATGAGTAATACTTTGGATGGATCGATGAAAATTATTGATATGATCAAAAGTTTCACAGTACAGCAGGAAAAATGGAGGAAAAAAATCAAGACAAAAGACTAAACATAGAAAGTAATAAAATTCAAATAAAACTTTTTTTTCCCAAATATGACACATCTCAAGGCCTATTCTGGCCATGCTTATACGATCATTAAGCTATTTTACACGTTGCCTGAGTAAAACGTAGTATGACCTGTTGTTTTAAATATGTACGCAGAAAAGCTTCCTCATCCAACTTTGAAAAATAATGTATTTCGTGGATTATTAAATGTTAAATGTTGCAACACAGTTACTAGTGTTTTGTATTTCAAAGTATGGTCTCAGAAAATAAAACCTTTTATCACTGAAAGTACTGCCATTAATATATTACAAAAATATGTTCATTTGACCTTTATATGACCTTTGTATGCACACAGGGCAAACTCATGCGCGCGAACACACATATATACACACACACACACACACACAGTCAAACAAACAAACAAAGCTTATATTTGGCTATATAAAATCCTGATTTTGAGTTAAGCACTTTGATGTGTCACAGCTGAGCTAATTCGAACTTTCTACTGGGTTTCACGTTACAGTATTCGTCAAGAGTCACTTATAGAACTGTGACATAAACGCAATTCATAACCTTCTTCAGAATAAATCTAACAAAGATGAAACATGGGCACACAGTAATCTGGGAGTACTTAATGGAAAACTAGCTTTAAGGAAAGAAGGGGAATCACTTTAGTTAATTTTAAGAATAGTTAATTCATCATTGAGAAAGTTAAAGTAAAAAAAAAAAAAAAGTTGTGTTGCCTTCAGTGAAATCGTTTCATAAACAGAAAATTTTAAAATTTAAAATTTAAAAATTATTAGGAAACTTTATTTAACTTAGCCATTCTACATTTCACCTTGTAATGTCAATGGCAAACTATTGCTGCTTTCATCAATGACTAAATTAATGTCTCATTTCATCTGTCTAGAGATTTACCATGTTTACTTTTATCAGTTTGCGTCCTTTACAAAAATGTCACATACACACACAAAAATGGTACTTCCACCAATTACTCGTTGAAACCAAATTACCAAAAATAGCTAATTTAATTTAAGCGTTATTGTTCAGCATGGGCCAGGTATTAGCTATATAAGCCAAATCATATGCCAAAATAATTTTTAAAAAATCAAAAAATGAGGTATGCATAAATGTATTGAGAAAGTACAAATATAGATGTACAGACATACAACTACCGGTTACGTGGCTATAATGTCATAGCATACTATATTTTTATAGCCAACATTTCTAATTAGCAGAAAAATATCCGAGGATCCAAAATAATATGGGAGGAGATAGAGAGGAATTATTTCTCAAGAGGTGAACTGTTGCATTGCTGGTGCAGTATAGTTAATTCATCTGTAGAAAGAATACACAGAGATTTTTTATTTTGTTTATATTGCTGTTTATGGTTAGAAGGGGGACTGTGCTGTAAATATATGTTAGTGTGGGTCATAACTTGTGAGTTTTTATATACCCATAGAAACGCACATTCATACGACATAGATGAGGTAGGTGCGACTAAGGAACGCTCAAAAATGTTTTTTTTTTCTTTTTTTTTTTCCAGAAGAATTCTGAATGAAAAACAGTAAGCTGGTAACTGTTAAGTCTCGAAAAAGAGCTACATGGGAAGGAAAGTTGTCCGGTATAATACTATCAGGTCTTACAAACACCATTAGTTCACACTAGCTATGCAAAATCTGTAATATTAAGGTTTTCAAATGTGTGATGGAAGCTGCATGTTATTTTTTTCAAAACTGGAATATCATAAAAGGAAATGAAAAAAACCCCTAAAACTCTAAATAATGAAAGACAGTAATAAATCACGCATTCTGTTGTGTGTTATTTCAATAGCTACCTAGGAACATGTAAGTTATTCAAATGTGCTGTACACCTGGTAACTTAAAAAATAAAAATAAATAGTTTCAATTTCACCAATTGTTCTTTAGCCTGTTAGGTTTGTGTGAACTGATTGGAAATGTTTCAAGATTTTTAAAGTCTATTTTAACGAGCGTTCAAATTCTTATGACGGTTAAAGCAAACAGAATGTGACAGTAAAGATAAATAAAATGTCACACATGCAATGAAAAAATCTTAAGAAAAACTTAAAATGACAAAACACGTCTAACAAATTTTGATCTGCAAACCTGTTGATGTACTTCATTGTCTGATATGCCTGACTCGGTGGATTTTGGGGAAAATTTCCATTGTGCAAACTTCCACAGAGACAATAAAGACATACATACTAACATACTGCTAACAATAAGCCAACTTTGCCAAAACAATTGACTAAACGGGCTGAAACCCCAAACACATTTTTGTCTGTGCTCCTGTCTCAGTTTTGTTTGACTCCTTAAGATGGATTAAGCACTCTCACCTTGAATGGAAACTGAAAATCAATAATGCCTGTTTTAAGGACAATGCTTGCACTCGGAGAGTCAAGCAGATATTCCAAAATAATTGTAAAACTGAGTGGTTGCATAGTTTTGACTTGTGGCTTTGCATCAAGGTGAGAAAGTGCATTTTATGGTTGAAAAATATATAGTTTTCCATGGTACCTGTCAGATATAGTACAGTGTACATTGCCACATGCTTAAGTAATCATTTTGAAAAGCCAACCATGCATTTTGAGCAAGATCGTTTATACTTTCCCTCAAATATAATTAATTACCACAAATATTTTTTCCCAATGCTTATGATATTGAACTGTATTTATAATTCATACTCAAAATCTTTTAATACAATTGCTAACACAGCCCAAGAGACAGCCAGAATCTAAAACATCAAAAATGCTAAGCAACGATGTCGCTAAAACAACATTAAGCAATCCTCAGCATGTATTCCTTGTTAGCTACACATCCATTAAACATATCAAAGAACAACCTAACAAACGATTCAAAAACAAAGATCTGATAGCCAGGTTATATGAAAACAGACAACACACCTGGTACAATCTTTTGCAATGTGTGCTTAAAGGTAAATGTCATTTTTCATGTTCATAAAGACCTTTTGTTTTTCTGGGAATCAAACAAAATGCCATATTTCATTAGTATAAAGTCATATACATATGCACATCCATTCACATTTGCATGTCAACACACTTTTCAAAACATACTGTACCTTAAGAAAAGTATATTTTAGAAATTAATAAAAATGAAATAACTAGTTAATACTATACAGTACATATATGTATACAATTACTACTGTGTAGTAACTACTGCCTCTACTATTTATGTACAATGTCACTCATTTTTGTTAAATTTTGGGGGTAAACAGTCTAACACATTTTCTCATAATAAGGCTTCAATGGAAGTTCTAATAACAACATTTCTCTACTCCTAAAAACAAAAAACATAAAAAAATGAGGTTCAGTTGTAGCACCTTGTTGATATTGTTCCCAAAAATAAGTAGAGACAGCAATACTGGACATCAGAAAAAAAGGGTTTTAAAGTGAACATTTTTTGAAACTTTAAGTGAAGTGTATTACATAATTTCTTATAAATACAAATAAAGTATAACAAATTACAAATATTTGCAGAAATTTTATGCTGGGAGTGTAATCTAATTTCTATAAATTACAAACTCAGTTAACAAATTACTGGCAAGTGACAATTCAAGGTTTAACACAATAAACATTAAATATTAAAAAATACCCCAGACAGCAACAGTAGGAATATTTTAAAAATATTTTAATGAAATATGTATATTGTGTGTTCTCCTATAACGCAATAGTTGCGCTCCTGAAAAACACCTCATTCATGCTATGGAAATAACAGAGACTATGGGAAAATGAGGTTGGGGCAAACAGTCAGAAACTTCCTAAGTCAAGCTATACCTTTGTAATTTAATTTTTTCATTTTTCATTTTTGCCGCATTGCTTCTGAAGGTGAGCAAAGATAATTTCTTTATGCCCACACTCTCAGGATATCACGTCCTCTAATTCTTAAAAAAATGCTTTCTTGATATTTCAAGCTTCTCAATACTTAAAACTTTCTTATTGTACTCACCACTTTGGTTTTGTTTAACCAGGACAGTTTAACATGTTTTAAGGGGTGTTAAATGAGCATGTTATTTGTATTTTCTATTAAGCTGACAAATGCAGAAGAATAGCAAAACAAACACCTGTAGGACAACACACGAGAAGAACTGAGGGTAACAGTATCCAGGGGCCTGTTTCAGGAAGCAGGATTTCCTGCTTAGCCGGATAAGTTGTCAGATTTAAGGTAGTCTGGGCTAAATGAACTTTATCTTTGTTCACTTACATTTACCCCAGGCTACCTTAAATCCAGCAAGTTATCCAGCTAAGCAAGAAACCCTGCTTTGTGGAACTGGCCCCAGTGGTCTGTACTACGAAGAGGGGTTACTGGCTTATCGGGGTAACTTGTCGGATTTAAGGTACCACAGTTTAAAAGGACTTCA
>JAODLC010000028.1:19854031-19866001 GCA_026781145.1 Hippopotamyrus pictus
CATTTTGCCCAGACTACCTTAAATCCAACAAGTTACCCCGATAAGCCAGTAACCCCGCTTCGTAGTACAGGCCCCAGGTGTTTCAGGTGTGTGTGTTACATGCATTTGTAAACAGATCACTTCAGCTGATGTTTCTCACAGAAGAAATTGCAGATAAACAAACCCAAACGTTGCCATACTCTACCCGTTACCCAATAAATCTTATGGAAGCAAATTCTTGTTTTTAAGACACGCTTTATAAGAGAACATACTGAACATACATATTGAAATGAATTTGCTATTTTAAATTAGGTTACAATAATAATATGAACATTTCTGTATGTTGAAAACAACAGATATCGCTTTGCTATATGTGATCAAGAGGTGCACCTACTTTTAAAGGAAGAAGACAAAAAAATAGCAAATTTTTATTCAGATTCTAAAATTGGCATTGCTGGAATGGACACAGATCCAAGCAACGTCTTCATTTCAAATTTGGTAGCACCTTTGTAGAATATGTTTAAAAAGCACCAGTTGCCTAGATGGAAAAATACATTCCCTCTAATTCCAGGTTAACTTCTAGTCAACAAAACAAAACAAATATCCATCAAAATAAAATTATGTTCACCTTAATACTTAAGAACCTTCTAGTGCAAAGTAATAAATTCAGACCTTATAAGAGTTATGTACCTCATCATTGCACTAAAAATGCATTTAGCTGGACTCCACCTTAAAAGCAGATTATAGACTTTAAATCTTCTTCATTCCAAGATTATGGAAGTGTAAACATTAACATAGAAAATATTACACACCACACATTTCAATTAAATCATGATGTTACATCCGGACTAAAATGAAATGGAAAAAAATTAAGGTGAAAGGGCCGAAATCAATAAGATAACATCAATAGCATTTAAATATATATGCACTGTATTAAGGAATCTTCTGTTAATATCCAAGACAATTGATTCATAAGACGTTAACAATGAATAATCATCCCAAATTTTGCTTAAACATTTTCCTTGCATGAAGTTACAAAGAATTGAAAACTATTTTAAAAATGACATAAAAGACACTGGAACTAGGGCTTTCTAATCTTTATAAATTCTGATCTGAAAGAGAATATTTTAATATTTAATATTTATATTTAATAATAGCAGCAGATGTCCAGTATTGCCTTGCTAGCTTTTCAAATCTTTTTGTCAGTCTGAGAACTGTTACTTTTCTGTGCAGTTTCATTAACATTTTACATACATTGGAATACCATAGTTACCATAATACCATTATAACAGTGGAACGTACAATAGCATAATATATTCTAATGTTACATACGTTTATGTACATTTTTCCTCTTACTGCACTGGTAGGTTTTACAGAAATAACTATACTGGCATTGTTGTTTGCTGAACTGGTTTCGTAAGGTCAAAGCACCTACTAACGAAAAGGCACCAGGAGGTCAGGAACGCGAACAAGTTTCGTTTTAATTGGTTCTCATTAGCGGTCTCTGAAAGTACACATTATTGGCAAAGCAACACCAACAAAATAAAAACAGTAACTGTGCATAACATCAGTCAGGAATTTTTCATTTCTACTCATTCTCTGCGTAGATGAAAATATTAGCTGATGCGTTGGCACAATTCAAAACCAATAATGGCAAAGAACAAATGAATCACTTTTTTTCTTCATTTCACAGTATGACGCAGACACTTAAGTTTTTAAATTTAAAACATAGCTAACCAGTAGTTTAATCAGTCACACACAAAATTACACATAGAGTGACATTAAAGCTAAAGTATGACTAAGTAACAGCACAAGGGCAGAGTAATACGGTAAAAAGCTGTGCTTTTTTCTATTAAGAAATAATGAGGTTAACATGAATGTTGATACGCCTGGCACAAACAGTGATTTATTTCCGGAATAGTTAAGTGACCCCTTAAAAAGGCAGAATTTGTACGTGAATCTTTGATATGTAAAGCAGACCCTCTGGTTACTAAGATTATTGTCTCTCCTTGTGAAGCAAGAACACTGAAAATATAAATTATATATGTATGTATGTATAGTTTTGAAAATCCATTGTTAGAAAACTATTTTTAGTAGTAGAAAGAAAAGAAAATCACAGTGTATTAGCACCCGGAGGAATCATTTCATGACCTCTTAGTTTAGCACACTAATGCATAAATAACGGTTGGCCAATAACCATCTGACCATCAAGAAATCTGGCTAAGACACCTGAAAGTTTTTGATACAGTGTTACTCTCTTGAAGTGAATAACTTTAACCAGTACAATGGAATACGAGTGAGCAGGACCTCAGCAAATAATGAGCAAGTCTGCTTGTGAGCAGAAGTGGAAATCCTAAGAAAGGAGCTTAAAGAAGCTCCCCGGATTACAGTGAAGATAACCGGACGTGGCAGACAATACCAGGAGATGCTATATCATCTTGTTGCTGAACACTGTTGACCCGACAACGGTCAATCTGTATGTATGGATTCAAGCATGGTTCAACTCAATGGCACAAAATGGCAGTATTTTTTTTTAGTGCACTTCATACACGCAACAAAAGACCAAGGATTTCCACTTTCTGCTCTTCAGCATCACTGTGTAACATTTCCAAGTGAATAAATAACTAAAACCACAGACTCTCTGCACCAGAATAGACCTGAGCCCCACGCTTATGAGGAGGAAGGGAGAGCAGCAACCAGGGATGCAGTCGAGCTTATGCCCAAAGAAGAGGAGTCTGCGAAGCTATACCAGAGAAGCTGGCTGCCCCAGTGCCACAAACTCTCACACAAGTCAAAAGAGGTCCAGAAACGATGGACGAAGCTCATGTAGCTATCCCTTCTGAACTGACAAAACTCAACGTGACGATCTAAAAGGCCGTCTTAAAATATGGACTAAGATGTCTCAATATCATAACCATTCTCTCCTACCCTGATGCTGACCTGGATCAAGCAAAGAGCTTCTCATAAGCCTAATAGTTTTAAAGACCAACAAAGTGCTTGTGTGAAAAACTGAAGCTATGTTTTGACTGGTACACATGGATTCCTCTTTACAGGCTCTCTTCCAGATCTTTTCCACCCCTGGCAAGGACCCTTAACCCCAACGGTCTCACCTGCAGAACATCTGCTTGCAAAGATCTCGGCAGGCACGAAAAGGTCAAAGAAAGCAGTGTCTTCCTTTTAGCATTGCACCTAGATATCTCCTGAAGTGTCGCATCCAATAGTCTATAGACACTGTTGCTTGCGGTGGCTGGATATTTTGCTACATGAAGTACACTGTACCAAGCACCATTACGAAAAACCGTTTCCGTAAGAACATGATGGGCAGGTCCCCACTTCCGGGCTAAAAACCGTAATTAAAAAAAATAAAGGGGTGTGAAATGTGCACTGATGATATTGTCTTCTGAGTGGGGAAAAAAGAAATCGTTTTCCACAGCAGAACTGGGATCACAGGTCATTTACGTTGCCCAATGCGAGGAGAGTGCTTTGCGGAAAACGCACTGACAGTTAAATCGACGAATGCTTCGGCACAAAACATTTCTTCACTGAGGGCAACTGTAACAACTATGATTTTTTTTTGCTGCACCAGCCATATTACTACAGTGATGTGGAAAAAGATTAGATTCTTAATTTCACAGGATGTCTTTGGCAACGCACAGATATACATATGTAGATAAAGGCCTTAATGGCGTTACCACCGCTCTGAATTTTAAGTAACCTGTGATACTGAGTAGCACCCTCAAACTTGTGACAGTTTGATCACAGGAAGCTAGGTGCACCAGAAACAGGGATTTATATAAATTACAGTAAAAGATGTGATTTGGCTTAGTTATGGTCTAGTTGGAGTATATAGCAGTAAGTCCTGTATAATGAGGGAGAGGGTCGTCTTTCTTTTTTTGTAGTGGATTACAAAACTTTAAAATGTGTAAAAATTCTGGTATATTCAGGTAAAGATAGTTTCTAGTTTCGTTGGATTTGAACAAACAGATAAAGATGCTGACAAAGACCAAACGAAAATTTTCAGACATGGGGCAGGTGGGCTCGGAGCTCGTGTCCATGTCAGGATTTGTTTGGTGACATGCAATTCCAGCCTCATGGGACAATTTGATTTATTTTTGTCTTTGGGGGGTACGCAGGGGGTGGGTGCATTACGGAGTAAAATAAGACGAGAAAAATCTCCAAACATCAAAAGTTTTTAACTTCTTAAAGAAGCAGGGAATGATGGAGGGACAGTGTATACCTAACCCCCCCCCCACACACACACACACACATACAAAACACCTTTGTCACCGTACAACCCCTCCATGAGCAAAAGAGACTCAGCTATTTGCATGCTTATACACAGAAAACAGATCCAGCTCTTTGGGAATGCAAAAAACTATCTGTAATTGGGTCCGCGACACTCCCACAACCCTCAGTATCATGTGTGCTTCAAGATTTTGTGCTCTTTGCACCGCTAAATACAATTTCAACAACAGGAGAGGAATGCAGCCAGTAAACTCCCTAAGAAACAATGTTCTCTGTCATGTGATGTGGCCCTGTCCTTCAAAAAACATCACTCTTCTTTTTTAAAATAGTACTGTATTTGTTTGTAGTCCAATGCTACTCTCAGACACATAATCATTCGATTTTTATTCCGATAATACGGTGATTATAATAATAAACTCCTTGTTACCCCTTGATCCGTCCTCGGAAAATTTCTGTTAAAGACATTAGCAGCAACCAAAATGAATGAATTATATATATATATATATATATATAAAACAATTAATAAATGATCCCATTTAACATCGTATAATTACCAAATAATTACCAAATAATCACTTGTGGAGTGTCTTCAACATCTTAAAAGTACAATTAATTGTATAATTTGTGTCCTAGTCGGTACAGAAAAGGATTTAGGGTGTGTTCTTACTTGCGGCTGCCTTAATGCTACTCAAGGTATTACTGTAACATTATACTCACTGGATATTTCCAAGCAATACGTTTGATATGACTATGTATCGTTACTGTATAGCTTTATGTGACAGGCCTCAAACATTTAACCTTAGGGCCAAATGGCTTTAAGAAAAAAATTGGTTTTTCAAAAAAAATTTAAAAATTTGCAAAAATGCACGAAACTGTGTGGTAAGTAGATGATGAATGAACTGTAAGGTTTACTCATTTCCATTTTCAGCTGAATTCATATTATGCTAAATTCAATCAGTACTGATTTAATAGAGTAATCTTAAGGCAGTTTTGCAATATTGTCGTAATGCCGTAAGCACCAAACCAGTGAACTTTGGTAGGTTGTCTTCTATCTATGGGTTGCATGAATCACTGAGACCAGCGATTTCAGAACAGCTGAACATCAGCGGCCCAGCAGGAACTGAGCATAGGGTAGAATGTGACGTTTATGCTCTACAAATGACTATGGACTATTGGGCTTCATGAATCTTTGAATTAAGGCATCAGTTATTCATGTCCCTGGTAAAAAAGCATCCTAAAGAAAATATTATGACCACATCACCAAAGTAACCATTTTAGGCCTAGCTGAAGCAACAGAACATTAAGAATGTGCCTCACATACACAAATACGAATTCCTGTTTTCAATATGAATCTGCTATTGTTCGACGCCAAATCACTGTTATATCAGGTTATCACTAATGAGTCGCAAAAAAAAATCCCAAAGTAAGGTAACGTCCAAGTAGAGCACCCACGATAACATGAAGATGTCGGAAAGAACACGCTGGTGTGCCTCTATCATTCCCGTCAAACTAGCCACCCGTTAAACCCTATGACTCCGAGATCGCCAACTACATTTCAGAACGCAAAATTTCAATGACATCGTACATCCAAAACATTCACCTTTACAGTTACCCCAAAAGAACAACACTGCCACTCTTTGCGACCAACATAAATCTGTTACACATATTTTTCATACAGAGGTTTTTTTACCAATATAAAATATATCCTTTTTTAGCCCTCCCATGAGCCACGGAAACTATGCTTCTTCTGGGTGCTGTATTAAAAAACATGAACGTAAGGGCAGAGACGAATGGGGAGTTTAGGGAAGTGAGTAGACAAGCCTTCAGAGGGAAGACTCATACTGCAGAAGCTCATAGAGAAGGGGCCCATCTCTGTACCTGATCCCTACTGCTGTGGGGGTTATGAACTGCAGGATGTTGATAGTTCTCCTTAGGCGCCGGTCCACAAAATGGGCATCCCAGGCTGGGTAGCGTTTCCTTGGCATGTCGATCTTGATGAGCGGCCCCTCGGGACGATATGGGCGGCCTGATGGCGTCGTGGGCGCGGTGGACCTCACCTGGAACACAGGCAGGCAGGTATCTGCTGCCAAGTCCTCCTGTTGGGATTGGTCAGCGGCAGAGACCCGGGTCGGGGTGGCCTGGGAACCACGGGGCCCAGGGGTGGGGGCCATTGGCTCAGCCTCTGGGGGCAAGGGGAGCCCCCACAAGAGGTCGGCACAGCAGGAGCTGGCCAGAACCCTCACCCTGGGCCCCATTGGGTGCAGGAACCCATAGTAAAGAAGCATAAAAAGCACACCTGAGGCGAAGCACAGGTAGACACTGCACAGTGCTGGCACAGCATAGGAGTCGGTGGTGGGGTCTCTGTAGACGTACCACAGGCAGGTCAAGACTGTGTTCTCCAACAGCACCACTAAGTAGTAGGCCACCATACGGCATCGGGTCCTGCCTTCTTTGACGTTGAACCAGCAGAAGATGTAGACGATGCCTACCACCATGTTGAAGAGCACCTCCTCCCATTTGGACATGCAGAAGTCGGTGCCGCCGTGCACGATCCAGAAGGCCATGGCGCACCAGTGCACGACGATGAAGATGCCGAAGTAGATGTGGAAGATGGAGGCGAAGAGGGCGAAGGAGAGCACCCGCGAGGAGATGGTGAAGAGCCGCCAGAAGATGTGGATCAGGGCTCCCCGGTAGCTCATGCTCTTCTTGTCATCCCGGGAGTCCCGCAGGAGCTTGTGATACGAAGCCAGCACCCAGGCCAGGGATAGGAGCGAGGCCACTGAGGAGACACCTGCACGTTGGCGACAACCAACAGAACGCTACTTTACACAAGTATGCAAGAAAACAGGTATACTGTTTCAATTCAGTACAAACTAATGTAAAAAGAATTATATTCTTAAGAAAAAAAAAACACAATTCAGGTGTTGTTTTTACCAGTGCAGAAACAGATTTTAACAGAATACAGACTTCTTCAAACTAAAAAAGGCCATGCATTTGCTGGTTTCTAACATCACCACTGATCTCATACTCAATACCACTACAGTCATAGACAGGGCTCTTCAAATCTGGCCCTCGATTCCAAATCCAGAACTTGTTTTCAGTTCTCCCAGGTAGTTAGTTCAATAATTACTGATTCTGATTGGCCAGAGGCTTCACACCTGGCTCACAGGTCAAGGTAGAGTGGCACTGCTCAGCTCGATGGCCGTGAGTTGAATAGCTCAGGTCATAGAGATGGAGTCAGAACATAGCTTACAGCGGTGTTTCCCAACCCAGTCCTCAGGGACCCAAAGACAGTCTATGTTTTTGCTTCCTCCCAGTTCCCAACACACCCCTACCAGGTATCTGGGGTTCTTGATTGGCTGGCGGCTGGTGCAAAAACATGGACTGGGTTGGGAGACACTGGCTTACAGAACTCTACATACAGTATGTAATAACTGCAATATGTTCAGCTCAGAACAAAAGGAGCCCTTTAGACCATCATCTTCAAATCAGCCTCGAAAGCTGCACACTGTTTATTATAACTGAAAACTGAAAAGGAGAATGCATAGCTTTAACCAGCCAAAAGAGACGCCCCCTGGAGGTCATTACTTACACTGCAGCGTCTCTGCCCGGTTCCTTTGGATCATTATGCAGAGCTGTAGCACCAGTTGGGGGGCGCTCTCCAGGAAGGTCTCCAGGAGACGCAGCATGTTGACGTCCGCGTATTCGTACATCATCGCCCAGTAGAAACGCCGGTGGTGCTCCTTTTGCCGCCGGCTCTGAATGCCCAGGTACATGGTGCGGATATATCTGTCCAGAGATAAAGGCTTTTATTATATTAGGTATTTATGAGGCTGTAGTCACTGGAGCAGTTTTCGGGATGGCATGGTGACGTCTGTGACACCTGAAGTACATTTTGCCACAACCCCTAATCCACTACGCCAGACCTGATATACAATGTATTATCCAACCTACATAGCCGTAGCTAAAAACATAATTCGAATCAATGAACCAGACCAGGCGCGTAAATTATGGGTTTGAAATCCACCGAAACGTGTTTGCTCCCGACCAGACGCGTAGCCAAGTAGTAAAATAATTAGTTGAATCCCCATCGAAATTTGGCGAACCACCCTAAAGTAATTTCTGGCCACGGGCATGAGCTACACGTTTCTCTTCGCGACTGAATGTGACGCGAGAGACCATTTTAACACGCCGACACAACAACGTGCCATGTACTAAAAGCAAATTACGGATTATTACCGCTAGATGGCGCTCGACACCGCGATTCTGGAAGACGGCAGCAAGCTATAGGATGGTATCTGAACTGCTGTTTGGTTAAGATGTGGGTCTTTCAATTATGATTATAGAACGTTATGAAATGATATGATATATAATATCTTCTACCAATGAATGGCAAAATGTAAACTCACGTTTTTGCATAAATGTTATGTATACAATAAATTATATAAAAATGTATTTAAAAATGTATAATAATTTGTATACATTTTGTATAAACCAAAACTGGTGGCTGTGGTGACCGTTACTGGTTCAAATCCCAGACCAGCAAGGTACTACCCCCACACACTGTTCCCCTGGTACTCAGTAATAATTGCCCACTGCTATGTCACATATAGGTCAAGTGCAGAGGACACATCCTGTTGTCGTGTGACAACAATGACAATTATTCACTTTCACTTAACAATGACGGTTAAAGAATATAATGTTAGTAAGTATAACCAAATTACGTGTATTTGGTAATGGAAACAGTGCATAGGCAAGGATAGCTGGTTTGAGCTAAGGATGCTGAAATTCGGAACAACCAATATACTTTACTGAAGTGCTTTTGTGTCATCGGTAGCTAGCGATAGCTAACAATGGTAGTCTTTTTGGAGATATAATCACACAGTCACCGTTGCGCCATTCTGAGGTAATGAAGTACAATCAGTAACCATAATTTCACTGCTACTGAAGCAGCGCTTCCTTGACTATAACACTGAATATCATTAAAACATGTTTGTCTTTGACTCTGTCCAATCCATTTTTCGTACATATTTTGAACAATTTAAGACTTGTTTGATGTTACCTCTAGTTCCAACCTCACTTACTTAACATGGACTATGAAAAATTACAGCATCATAAAACGTGATCTCAGTATACCTACACAAACACCATCACTCGCAGACACGATTTTAGAGACAGTGGGGGCCCGAGGCATAAAACTCCACGGGGCCCTCCAACGTACCTCACCCGACATGGTGAAATTTATGACCATTATTTTAGCATGAAGTCAAAATTAATAATATCAACAAAGATAATTTAATAAGCACAATTCCTGTATTTTCACTTTACTGAGAAAAACAGAATACACAAATAAAGCAGATTCGTCATTGCATTGTGCTACGTAATCGGGCCAGCTCAAGGGGCCCAGGCAATTGCCTGCCTTGCCTGTCCTGTCCCTACGCCCCCGCCTACTCGAAAATCTCTCTGGTCTCCGGCTTACAACACAACTGAGATGAACAATTTAATTTCAAAGGCCGTCCTTAGAGGGCCACGTTGTGGTGAAGCCAGTGTACTCGTTACATTAACTAGCTCTGTGATACACAGTGGCAGACTGTCATGTGTGGATGGCTGGTTGCATTTGTGGTGGATCTTTCTGTAGCAACAACTATGCAGACAAGGGAGGGTAAAAGTGAGAATGACAGAGAGAGAAAGAGCGAGAGAGAGAGAGAGAGAGAGGACTTGAATGACAGTACTTCATTGACAGTGAGCCTACCCATTTGTTTACTTCCTATCTAATTCAGTTATCGCCACGATAGTTTAAGGGAGTTTAATGAAATGTTTTTCAACAATCCGCAGTGTTGTTTTAAATGCAAATAGTATGAGTGATGATGTATATATGTGCACATATTTTTTGAAATTATATGCACTGTATATTAAGAACCTAAAGAAAAGAAGCATTTGACACCTTTGTCTCAGTGTAGAATCACTAGATGAAAATAAATTAGCTTTTCTTTGATTATGTTTTTGAGAACAGCAGGAAAAATGAGGACAGCTAGATGCTAAAGAATCTGTATGATTTCACTGGAGAAAAGCCCATGAGCCAAAGCTCGCGTTCAGCTTTTCATGACATACAAACTCGGTGAATAAAGCACACAGGTCTCAGTGAGCTAATTGGCCAACTTATTTGCAAGATGGAAATGTTCATAAAACAATTTGCTCATATGCTTTTTAAGACGCAGTACCACAGTCCATTAAACACAATTATGAGTTTTTGTGTAAAACAAAACCAAAATTTAGCATAACTACATATACTTCTTTGGTGTAGTTTTCTTGGAGAGAAACCTTTTCCAGCTATTGATTATCTCATGAATTCATTGAGTTGAGACACACACCCCGTTACGTCCATTCATTTCTATGGGGAAAACCCTAATCCCAATCTATCAAGTAACCAACCCAAATACAAGACATTTTTGATTGCATTCACAGATTTTTATAAAACTGAGATTATCCAAATGGGGACCTCAAAAGATGTCCCGAAAAGTAGGGAAATTTCAGATTTTACTACACTTTGGGGACAATTTAGTCCTCAAATGTGATCTATGCAAAACCACACACACACACTCCAAGTTCAGACTGGTTTATTAGACATTTTCCAGAACAAAAGTAGCATGTTTAGCTGTGCTTTGGGGTGCTTGTTACAAAAGCCTGGGAACAGTCTTTGGCTTGGAGTAAACTGGAAGAATTATATGCCTTTAGTACATCAAAGATGAGAGGTGGAGAGATGTTGTGAAAATTACAAGACCCATAGGTCTGTATGGTACTGGGATGGAAACACTAGGATCTATCCATCTTCATCTTATCCTGGGAGGTATACCACAAAGCAGGATTTCCCAGTTAGCTGGACAACTTAAGCCTATTGTTTAAATTGTCCAATAGGAAGAGAGGTAAGTGACATTCTTACTGGACAATCTTTACATTTCCTTTAAGTTACCTGGCAAATGAAGAACTCCCGCTTTGTGGAATACCTCCTTGGTGACACCAATGGGAAATATTTTGATTTAACTTTGACAGCATACCTCCAACATTTATGCCGAGAACTTCAACACAGAAACAACTCAGGTGGTCCTCCTACTCACCAATCTAGAAGACAAGAAGCACTTGTATTTTTTTTTCTTTTTCTGTTGTTTTTCTATTTCTTTCCCTTCTATGTTAATGGAAATGACCTTAATTGTTATGCTGGTTGTTGAACTTAACCAAGACTTCTGTCTCTTTTTAGCCTACCAGCAAATCTATCCGTGTTGTTTAAGCATGAGATTTAAGCACACAGTGACATACGAAACAAAACAAAAAAAATCACATTCATTGAATGTCAAGCGTTTTTAAGTCCAGACATGCTTGCCTGTGTGGACAGCAAGCAGTCTCTTCTACTTAAATGCTTCTCTGGACCTCATGACAGACTGTCAATTTCAATGTTTGACTCTGTGGAGCGAGCTGGACCTCATGATTGTAACCAGAGCTTAACCTCAACCTCAGAATTACCAGAATGACAATGTCAATTTTATTGAAGATGCACTTAAGGTCGGGAATATTGTGCACTAACAAAAAAGAAAAAATGTGTAATTGACTATATATAAATCATCCATGCACAATATAATTGATTAAAAATATCGCCATAGTGGCCTACCAATTGCCAGTGTTGGGCATTTCAGGTCCAGAAGCTACAAATCCAGACCAAGATTTTGTTTCTACCAACCTAGTTGAGCATAA
>JAODLC010000028.1:19868509-19881205 GCA_026781145.1 Hippopotamyrus pictus
TTCTGGTTCTACTGATTGTTGGGAAACTGAGTTTTTCTTTTGACACGAATATCAGAGTTTAGTAATGCTGGGGGTTTTACTGCCTTTTAAACCAAACGCATAAAATGTGATAAAAAACAGACCAAATCAGACACAAATTTGCAATTCAAGTAAAAATAAAATGCAGTATTCACAGAGCACATAAATACTAAGCCTCCGACAGACTGCCAAAATAAATCTGAACCAATAAAGTCCAAAAAATTTCAGAAAAACCAAAGAGCGTTTCACCTCTTTTCGCCTGGTGGGCCACGCTGATTCCTAAGCATCTAATTGTCTGATGATTCCTGTTTAAATTCTCCATTAAACAACAACAATTAAAAATCCACGTAGTGTTAAAATGCGTACGTGCTTCACAGCTCAAAGGCTCTGTAAACCAACCAGTGAAGCCCTTAAGAATTCTGCATTTGCAAGCACAAAATTCTTGACCCATAGTATAAAGGGCACTCTATGACACGTCTTCAATAGATTCACACTGAACATGTATGTTCTGAATAAAGCTGGAATAAGGCCCCCTTTCCCATTGTCATAAACACGCCGCAGAATGAATTTTCTGGTTTGACACCTTGCATATCCTCGCCGTTTGTATTTTGTCAGCAGTCATCTGTCAGCTGTCATAACCTGTTAAGAGCCACAAGACAGTATAATGTGGAGGGAATGCCGTCTTTCAACGTCTCAGTTCAGGACGAGTTATTTCGGCTGTCATGCTGCCATGACCTATCATGTCACGCTGTTATGACACGTTAATGACGAGATTATGAGGCCGTTCAATTGGCCAGCCCAAATGTAATCAAATATTTGTTCGGCATCTGGCTAAATGTCATTATTTCCCAAGGCTGACATATGTTTCACTCTTAAATGATGTTTTCTTTTTCTTCTTTCCTTCTTAGACTGCAATCTCTTTGTCGACACTGCATTTTAAGCAAACTGGCGAAATTACCTCCCTGTCGAGAATGCCATCTGGCAGCTTCTTAAAAATTGGCGTTTAAACAGGCCGGGCAGGGGGATGAGCCTAGGATCAGTCCGTCTCTGTTACGGCAAATTCTCCTTTAGCGCTACTTCAAGGACTTTCCAACAGGAATCAGTCACTCAATAGACTAAAAATAGACCTAAAATAAAAAGCTTTATTTTACACCGTGGGTACCGTCTCATTTTTCAATTGCGTCGCATCCTGTCTTTGTTCATAAGCCAGCAGCCGCCGCGACGCCACCTCCCTGATCCACAAGCCTGAAATACCACACGACTCATCGTTTTCCTCTGTTGGTACCAGGATCTGCTGGAGACTCCCGCTGGCTGGTTGGGCACTGAACACATGTTCCTTCACACTAAGGCTCCAGCAACGCTGGTGGCAGCAGTGAAAACAACAAAGGGGAGCCTGAAAAGGGCGGGAGAGTGTTAGACTGCAACGTCATGTGGCAGATCTGACGGGACAGTGACGCGCAGTGAGGCTGACGGAGATGCGTGGCAAATCACGCCACTGAGATTCGAGCCGGGTGAAGTCAGGCATGGGGGGCTGGGCCACCAGAAAGATGCAGCTTTTATTTCTACTGATTGATATGAGGGAAGAAATTCAAGAAACCAATAAGTGGTGATCCCTCCATCTTCCATCAGCACTCACCCAGTGCAAGGTCACAGTGAGTCAGTAACCTACCCTAGGAAGCATGGGGCACACACTCTCACGTGCAATCACACTCACATGTGCAATCACACACTAACATATGTAATCACATACTGAGGGCCATTAAGAGATACTAATTCTCCTAAACGCCTCATCTTTGGACAGTGGGGAGGAATTGAAAGCCCAAGAAAACCCACGCATGCCGGACTGGGTGATACCGTAAAACAAAAAATACGTAACAGGTTTTACAAATTTCCTTTTTTATTCAACTATCGGCCCATGAATTCCATAAGCAGGGTATAAACTCAGTCCTCATTAATAGCCTTGCTCTGGGAATGCTTCATTACTGTAAGCAAAAATATGCATCACATATGCATTACTAGGCTAACCGGTAACCACCATATGACCCTTACAAGTGGTGGGAAAGGGAACTTGAGATGAAGCTTGTACAGTTCGAGGGAGAGGCCAGTGCAAACCAAATGAAGAATGGCTGAAGGCAAAAGCAGCCAGACATGGCAAGGGCAGGTGAAGGACTGTGCTTGCCTTCAAGATCCACTGAGAGGCTGCACACAATCCCACTCCATTGCCAAGTCATTCTTAGTGCTCGAAGGAATAGTGTGATGTCACGTATGGGGGGAGGGGTTGTGGTCTGTGAGCCAATGGGTTAAGATAACTCCTGTCCTCTGTCCAATCAGATCAGCTGATTTTACACTTATCAAGTGGAACATGCCTGTTCCTCACCAGCAATTTCTGAACGTCACGGTAGGGCTAGCTATCAACAGTGGATCTGCACGTTAAAAATTAAGACTCAGGAAAGAGAAACCAAGAAAGACTTGCCCATAATATCGGGGTAATAACAGGTAAGGCTACTTCTTATCTTGCGTTAAATCACATATTTAAATACATATATATAACCACAGGCCTCTGAAATTAAACGCCCCGTACCTCTTTGTCCATGTGGTAAAGCACGTAAAAGCCTTGACTCTGAAACAGTTGTTCGATTGGACACTCCTGTGCTGTACTGATAAGATTAATGATGATCCATGCGTCAACAATCTACAGAACTTTCACACTGCATTATTTACGTGACGGCAGCAGTGATAGTTCAAGGCTTAATTCACTGTTGACAATTTTACTAAAGTCTGTAATATCAAAGTTGGATGTTTACCTGGGAGTCAGGAAATCAGAGCTTCAGAGATTATGAATAATATTAGATATCTACAACCCAGTGAACACAGTGTAAAATGCATTTGTGGATATTTGAACTTTTTCGTAAGCAAATGCCAAATATCTAGACAAGCCTTTTGGGCATACTCAGGCACAGTGAAAAAAACAAACTGTGATAACCAAATATTTAGGAGATAATTGTGATCATCTGAAGACAACTAGAATAAGACATGTGATGTATTTGTGGTACGATATGGTCTCTTAAGTAAATAAAAAAACAAAAACGTAAAAATTAAATAGGATTTAGAGAGAAATATGCAGAACTCTGACCTCAGCTACATTGCAGGCTTCGTCATTACAGATATTTTAAATGAGCTGCACTACATGAAAGCTTCACACGTTTCATCAAACAGTCAATTTCTCAGGTTCTCAAATGGATATCTTGGTTGTAGCCTTGGTAAAATAAAGCCTGGTGAAAATAAATTTGGCTCCTATATACAGAAATAAAGACGACACTATACCTGTGATCAGAAGGTCACCGGTTCAGATCCCAGGGTAGACAGAGTGATGAGCCCAGTTGTTCCAGAAACCGGCACCCCTTGCTTTCTCAATTGTATGTTGCTTTGGATAAAAGCATCTGATAAATATATATGGACAAAATAATGGAAATTTCAGCTGAAGTAACTCAATAACAAATGTAGCCACAAGCATGGATCTTAAACTGAATTACAATTAGCAGGATGCTGTAAAAGTTGTCTGACAATCAGAGCTTTGAAGAGTGAGTATTCAAAGGCATGTGAGCCAACTCTAGTTAGTGGATACAATTGGGGTTTTTAAATCCTGCTTCCATTGCTGCATGTACAGTATAGAGTTTACCTGTTTGCCTCCATCCCACCAAAAAACATGTTCTTTGCCCATAATATGCCACATCCAGTAAACTTAGAATTGCTGTAAAGAGGTGTTCATTTTTCTGCTTTGAATCACAGTAGATAATATCATACATCGGGTATCTTTATCAGATGTCTTTATATTTCATTTTGGTCTTCCATGGAATTCCATATGTCAATTAAAATGCTAAGAATCTCCCTTTTGAGAATAAGATCTTATGTATATTAAAAGGTTTACAGTATATGGTATTTGTGGGATTTAGATAACATGTATGTACTTAACTTACAGCGAATCACATCTCTGTTACAGTGAAGTACCTTTTCTGCACCGTAAAGATCTTTTTACATGACTACACCAACGTCAAGTCCAACGCTGATTAAATACAACGCCAATTTCCGCCCCCACAAAAGACAGCGCTGTAAACATGACACAAATTCCAGAAAAAAAACAAACAGCTTATTTTTTTACAGCCTTGACTATGAGTTTCTAGATTTCATGTATTTTAGGGTTGTTGTCCTACATAATACAGCTCAGAACTCTCCCAGGAATCGGGTCATTCTGCCAGAGCGATTTGAGGCGCGAGACTCTTCCTGAGGACGTGTAGTGCCATTTCGCCATACAGCCACGTTGGACTTCCTGGAACGACTGAAGCTGAGCAAGACTGGCGTCTGCCACGTCCTCCACATTCTCTTGGGCAGAGTGAATCTCGGTGAATGTTAATTCCCTTGCTATGCGGCCAGCATTAAATAAAGTCCTTCACGGCATTCATGACCACTGAAAGGGCAGTTTGAACCTGTTGACCTGCGTTCAGAAAGCGAATGGCTGTTTAAACACCTTCCATTTGTGAAGCATCTGTAGGTAAATTAAAGCGTCAAGAACTTTTGCAGTCTATTCAGTCACACTGGATGATATCTATGCTTTTTAAAGCATAGTTTGAGCCAATATGGCGTTTACCAGGCTTAAAGTCTTTTAAACCGATGAGTGAAAAACAACATGTAATACTTATTCTACACTCCTCTTGGGGGGTGGGGGATAGCCAAACCCATCCACATGCTGTACCACTAAAAACAATTAGCTCCAGAAGCAGTACATTAGGACATTAGTTTCTCAACCCAGTCCTCGGTGACCCCCAGACCCCAAGACAGTGTTCCTTTCAAGTTTCCAGCCAATCAAGAATCCCGAATACCCGGTCCAGCTGTGCTGGGAGCTACGAGGATGCAAACATGTGGACTATCTGGGGGTCACTGAAGACTGGATGGGGAAACACTGTTCTAGATTATATGATCCTCCACAATAAACAGCTTTGGTACAGCCACTGTCTGTCATAAGTGTCATAAGGGTCACTGGCCTGGCCCAGACCTGCAGGGACGAGCGGGGAAGCACATGGCAAGGGGGGGCTGCCTTACAACCAGGTTCTTCATATTTACTTAAGATGACATGCTAATCATAGCCAAATGTGCTGACCTCACCTATAACCTATATGCGACCTCACCTATAACTGGTAGGTAACATGCAGCTGCAGTCTATCAACACTAGAGGTATTTTTAAAACAGTATCAATTAATTCTGCTCCTAAAGGCCAACTTATGACCAATGTGACAAGAAAAATCAGAGAAAGATCAGACAGACACAGTGCTGAGTACGTTACAGCGAATCATCCATTTCGGACAGCGCAGAAATATTGTGTAATCCCTAGATGTCAACAGCTTCAAGATGTTCAAGTGGTTAAACTTAAATGTAGAAGACACTGGAATGTCAGGGAAACCGTAAACTGTTGGCCAGTATGTTACAGTTGTGATTCTATAATCACGTTACGTGATTCAAAAATTGAGAACTTCAGGCTGAAGATTAAAAAAAAAAAATCAAGTAAGTCACTTTAAAGAACCCCTATTGTCAATCTCCTCACCTGAAAAATATAAATATATATAAGCCCACTGATAACAATGACAATAAGGCTCCGGTCATTAAATATCATTCATTTATTCGGCACCAAAATTTCATGTGATGTTTATGAAAGGTAACTACGGCTAGACAATTGTTTAAGGGAGTTGAAAGATGCTTAGCCTAAGGATGGAATAAAACACATGGACAATGTTCAATGACCTGATGCCTTTTTTTAACAAAAATTCCAGAAAGCGGAATACCACAAAGTTTCTTCCGTGTGAAGCAGTCCACAGCCTGGGCTGCATGACATCAACGCAGGATCCTGATAACGGTAATCACTGCCTAACAACCAGCTAGGCTCTCTCAGCTTTAATGAGGCAAGTTAATGCAATTAATTATCCCTACAACTACTAGGTAATTAAAGCTGGAGAAATGTTTTTTTTTTCCATTACCAAATAAAACACATGCAGCTGGTGGCATTGGGGAGAGAAATTTTCCACGAAAGCTACCCAAAATAAAGCCATATACTCAGGCCCTACATGGGAATTTACAGTTATTAAAGAAACAAGGTGGCAAGGGGGTTGAACATTAAACATCTAGATGCATAATACTGGATAAATGGGGATCAGAACGGTTAGCTATGTGTGAAATTACTGACTTACTGTAAAATCTATATCAAACAGCCGGTCTATAAATCATTAATGACACCTTTTTGATGTTGAGGTTCGTATTGTGACCGCATCCAATAACTCAGCATGTCACCCTCCGTAGGAGTCATATTCTAATGCTTAAGCTGTTATTATTAAACTGGGATAATTAATTTCAATGTTTCCCTTCCGATCGTCCTTTGTTAATTGGTTGTTTGTCGGTCAGAATTATTTGATCCTAATAGCACAAAAAGCTATTATTTGATATATTTATAGGTAATATACTGGTGTATATATAGTTATTAAATGCAAATATATTAGAATTTTTTTATTTTTATGCAACAGTTTTTGACTTCATATTTTACTCGGGTTAAAAAAGGTTCAAGGTAAAAAAGGCTAGAGGCATACCATTGAGGAACCAGCCCAGACCCCAAGAATAAACAGCAAATTCAGGGCTTCACCTCTCAGTCTCTTCTCTGAAAGCACTTAGAACAGCATATGGAATTCAGAACTGTTCAGGGGAATCTCACTTAATCCAAAAGCCAAGGATTTCCTTCTGCATCACCACCATTTGTTGTCATCAAGAAGTTTCAGATAAATATATATAATGCTCTAAAACTGTAAAAGAAACTGCATCGGAGCATCTTTTCTGCCAGCGGAAGTCAGCACATCAAACACTCTGAGGAAACAGACACAGAACAAATGGTCTTTATGTGGCGCTCTGAGAGAGGAAGTCAGGAAGAGGAGTCAAGGACGACGAGGGCCTAGTGAGTAGCAAACACTTACGAGCAGCTTGCCCCGTGTCCCAGGCGGCACTCTGTCCCTCGCTCTCTGCATGTGAGACACTGTCTCCCCCCCCCCGTCCCAAACTCGACTGCTTCTCTCTAGGGAGGACCCCGACGTGAGATGTGCCAACCAAGTCTCGCTGGTGAACTGAGGCAAACAAACCCAAAATCGTGGATATGTGAAATGAGAATGGGGCGAGAGAAGAACGAACGAATAAACAAGCAAAGAAACAAAAAAAGCAACAAAATCATCATACATTAAATTAATAATGAATAAAACAATGGGGTGGGGGTTGGGGGGGGGCATTCGAAGGCATTAAAAGACCAGCTGATAGTGAAGCCCTCGAGTTGGTGTTGTATTCCCTGAGCAGGTGACATGTGACGCTAATGTTTTTCTCAGGCTCTGACTAATGAGTTAAAATCCACTCACTCCCACCAGGACATGACTGATCGAGGTGAGCAATCGTCATGCAACAAGAGATCGTGATGAATTTTATTCTCGTCCAAACTGAAAGGAAGAACCAGAACAAATATTCCAGCCAAAATCTTTTGCTTTTACAAATCTGTATGCACTAAGACTTCTTTTTAAAAGCACAACCCTTATCTACATAAGTGGCTTTGAAAAATACACGGATGGATGGCAATGTCTTCAATTTAAACTTTTTCCCAAAAGGAATTTGTAGCTTAAAACACAAATTCCCACCAGTTTATTGCGCTCTCAAAATGAACACCACTTCTGATAATTGCATGCAATCTATTATACTAAATGTACCACATAATACATTTGAAAAACTTGATTCCACAGAAAGCAATGAGCTGTTCCTTACTTTTTATCTGGAAGCTGTGATACCTTTTCATTCATTGACAGGTAATCTGAGCCTTGACTTGGAATAAATGTAGGCCTGTTTCTAAGGTGAACTTACAGTACATACAACATGTGAAAATGACATAGGTCAGACATACAGATTTCTCTTAAAATCTCTTAAAGTGTACAAAGAGGAAAACAACAAAGACCTCGGTTCACAATCAACTACAACATAAAGCTGAATAACGGGCAAAATAAATAAATCTTAAATATTTTACATAAACAAATTACACCTAAACGTTTAATGCAGCTGTTTGTCGAGACTGAAATTCTGTTTAACGACTATGGTCAGCAAGAGAAGACATTAACTACATAAGTGATTCTCAGACCATGGGTGTCGCGACCTAAATTCGGGTCGCGGCAAGTTCTGAAAGGGTCGCGAGGCACAGTTGGAAAAGTAAGTATTTTAAAATGATTCGTAATCAGATTTCCCAGCCTCAATCTTAGAATTAACCTGTATAAACCGGTCTTGGGTCTGCATTAAATGCTTAGCGCCAAACTAATGAACATTTAACCAGTCCAAGAAGCCAAACCGCAGAAGCTTAATTTAAAATTCACTGGCACATACAATCAGATTTGTGCGACAGGCATACATTGGTGTAAAACACAGAGAATTACAGCCATGAAAAATTCACCGACTGAGTAATCTCGTCTCCCTAACTCAAGACAACTTCCTAAATCATAACGCAGGACAGCTATTAAATGCAAGGTGTCAAGATTTCGTCTCAGACAGCAATTTAACATAGTCTCTGCTGTGATACAGGAATCTAGATGGCTTGAAGACCATATTAGGATTCGCATACATGCAAAAAGAAAATGTTCGTACTGTTATAGTCATTGAAACGAATAGGTCTGGCTCATGCTTTCCTGGCACTAGTGTCACGAGTATATAATTAAAACGCGATCCAGCCTTGTATCATTAACACGGGTGTGCCACGGTGTGGGAAATAAAACACGTCTGCGTAAATGCACTTCCCAAGTCATAATTCCCCAGTGCATTACGCCCCTACCATTTCCTAAAAATCAAATAAGATATACCTTTATTGTTTTTCCCCGAAAGGAGTCTACAGGGTAAAAGACGCTGGGGAGTTATTTGAGATGCACATGCTTATATCTATGCGCCACGTAAAAGAGCAGTACGTAGAGTTACTGAAAGCGACTCCCCGTCATACCGATCGCTCAGATCTCTCATCCACGGCAAACTGGCATGATTTGATTTATGTAATAAAAATGATTTAGGGGAAAAGCCAGCACAGATAACTCATGGGGGGTTGTCGTGGCTCCCGACCGCGCACGGTAAGGATCGGACCGGCGGCTCGCTGCGAGCGACACCCTGGTCGACGTCTCAATTATACGGATCAAAGCGGAACTTGAACAGCTGTATCACTACGCTTGCTTCCCGGCGGCTCTTGCCTTTACAGGCTGCGATTAAGGCCCCGCTGTGCTGCGGGGTCTTCGGTATGGGCGGAGGGTCGCTCCTTCGGGTCTTACTGAACCTCCCCCACAGAGCCAGTTATTTTCACTGAAGATTATAAATTTTTTTAAAAGTTGCTTAGGTTGCTTTACCGAAGGATGTTGCTCTTTTGTCACACACACGTTTACGGATACAAATAAGCGATGTACTGCGATGGGTTGGTGCCCCATATGGTTACTCCATGCCTTGCACCCGTAGCTTCAGGGATAGGCTTCGGACCGAATAGGATAAGCGGGTACAGAAGATGGATGGATGGATGGATGGATAAAAAAATGTACTCTTTTTTGACAGTGTAGATAAAGCATGCGGGCTAAAGAGAAACTAAAGATAACATACTTGGTGTGAATAACATATAACACCAATCCTCTCTGCACTTCACAGACATTTGTGGATTATCAGATGAGCTGGTATTAATTTTCATTAAATGTCACTTTTTATTTAACATGATGAGATGTGGGAGGTAGCCAGTGTTTGATGACACAGTTCAAACATTTAAGTCATGGTGCACAAACAGCTAATAAAAATCCAACAGATTAATGCAATCTCTTGGGTAAAAAAAAAAAAGAGAAAAATTGAGTATCAGTGCTGGATATCAAAGAGCACCATAAGTAACCAGGGCCTTTTCCACTGAAGTTCAGGAACCTGGTTCCTGGACTGTTTCTAACAAGAACTTTTATAATCCCTGGCTACTTTCGCTTTCCCACCACACAATAAGAACTGTGATCGTGATGCTAAATAAGCAGAGGATACGCAAACCTTTGTGCCATCTGAATATATGGACAAGTTGGATTTTATTTATTTTTTATTTATAGTAGACCTACAGCCTGTGCCATGTTTATTATTCATTGTTAAATCTGACCAACAATTCAATCCTTTGTGTTCCACAGAATAAAACCCACGTGACGTAATTCCACTAACGTGCCGGCAAGTTTGGGCGCCATCACCAGCGTAAACAGCAGCTGTCAGTTATCGATCAAATTTTCAGATGCAGAAATATGGAGATACAGGCCAAAAAAGGTATTCATTAATGCATTTAATGTAATCGAGATACAAAAATAATTCCATCTACTGAATTTTTACCCCACAAGTCTGTCTCTTTTCTCCTCACTTCAATATAACTTCCAAGTTAGTGCTGGTGATCAACCAATCAGCAAAGTTCATTGCTAAAAGCCCCACCCAATAGTTCTTGGTCAAGCAAGAAGTACCTACTCTGGAGTAGGGACTAAAAGAAGGGTCACGGACTATATAGATACAAGTTCCTGTGGTGGGAACGCAACTCAATATCTTGGGTCCTGAAAAAGGTTCCGGTTTCTAAAAAAAAAAAAAAAAAAAAAATGTTCCTGCAATAGAAAAGCTCGATTGCTGTGAAGGAAGCGATTTACATCATTTCATGTTACGACCTCATACAAATGCAGTTTCGTCACACTGCCCCTGGTGGACATGACTTTTAATCGTCCAGATAGATGTAAACTGCGTGTGTATATCGCGGCCTTTATGTGTCATCTCCTGCACTGCAGGATCATCATATATTCACGTATACATTGTGGCGCAGTCTGCCTAGAGTAGAGAGTGTTTTGATATAGTATGGATATATTACAGTGTACGTCAGATTGGTTGGTCTATTTAACACTTCACGGCACGGCTTCTCTCTGCCGCTTGGTTGAGAGAGCGGATGCTAGTACAATGAGACCTGCTGTGTCTGGATCTCTCACATCTATCCTCCAGCTGCTGTATCCATCCTCTGGAAGAGAGTCTTCTGACACTTAAGCACAATATCTTTCACACCATCCCTTCACTGTCATGGGAGATCGGAGATCCGCAAAGTCCTCCGAAGGGCCGGGTGTGGACAGAAGGTCCCTAAAGTCTGTCGAGGACTGCCCCGCTTGGCGGCAAGCTCTCACATCTCGGCCCTTCGGGCAAAAGGTGGCCTGACCCGTCGTGAACGAGCGTGAAAAGAGGGACGGCGGAAGGCTACCGTCACGGACTTCAAAGCGAGCTGAAAACCCAGCGATGCCTCTGGCATGTGACTCCTGGGACACTTCCACTCCACAGAACCACATCTGCGAACAAGACGGGAACCATTATAGCGTCACCAGTGACAACCCAGCGCGCCGGATGGGGAGACATGGAGAACGAGGCAAACGAACACCACAAAGGCAAGTAGGTGGCAGCCTGGGGCACTGGGGCACTGAGAGCTTCCACAGCAGGGGTCTGGGCTGAAGACGTTTTTAAAAACGGTTGTGGTGTGGTACCCCGGGGAGTCTTCCTCATAGCAACCTCTCAGATCTTCTGTCTCCGGAAATGTGGAGCGCTGTCACTGGAGTTACACCAGGCCATGTTCAAAACCGTAACAGCCAAGCAGCAAAGCAAAATCAGAACAAGCTTGACAGATAAAAAAGTAAAGAAGAAAACCTAATTTCTCTGCCTTCAAGAAGTGATGGAATTTGCCTCCTGTGTTCATTACTTCATAGGTTCCTCGTATATCTGGCATGTTCCTCTTGCGATTCAAGGGACTTTTTTTCAGAAAATTAATTGTTTCCACCAACACCCACATTGCTCCTTGCACCATTCTCCAGTGTATCAGGTCAAACGCAGACTTAAAGACGCTAAAATGTATTTATTTAGCCTTCAAAGAAAAAAACTTACATTTCTTTTTATCCACAGTAAATTTTTGGACTTCATCTGTTTATACAATGGGATATTTTCAGTTTAAACAGCTCGCCTGAGGGATACTTCACCTAAGATTTGAAGAGAAAATCTTCATGGTAAAAGCACTGCTGCTTTTTCTTCACAGCAAAAGAAAAAAAAGAGTGGATGTGCTCTCCCAGTGCTAATTACACCCCCTCAGAGCAGTGATTTTTTTTTTCCAGGATAAACCTTTGCTTTGGATAAATCCACTCACTTACAGAGATTCAACCCGGGGCAGCAAAGAGCTAAAGCAGATGCCAAAACTTTATTATTGATAAAAACATTGACTTGAAAATGTTTCCCTGGCAGCGCTGGCAAATTCAACCCCGCAATGCTACACAGTTTGACAATAAAATTTCCAAGCGTGTGAGCAGTATTTGGAAAGCTGGGAAACATACCTTCCAGTTGGTCAAAGACAGTTTCTCTCTTTATAAAGGTTACAATTTAACATTTTGTCTGTCTTTCACATTTACTGCAACCTCTGCTCATTTTAACATCCAAATAAATTCTGGTGCTTTTAGTAAAATCTGAAAAGCATATTTTGATAAAACTGTAGTCCAATTCTACACACTGTCGAGCTCGAGGGTCAAATACCGAACAAAAGGCTGCCCAAGCTTTCTAATTAAAATTTGAGGGGGGGGTGGG
>JAODLC010000028.1:19888537-19907153 GCA_026781145.1 Hippopotamyrus pictus
TGAACAGCTGACCTACAGGTTATCCCAAAAACCTGCATACACACCGGCCCTTTGCGGATAAGATTGCCCACCCCTGACACAGGGTAATTACGCTCCAGTGTTTATTGCCTGTATGCTACATTCGTGCACAATCCTTCTATCCCCCTTCCTGGGCAACATAGTAGCATCACACTTGCAGTTTTGGGAGACTGCAGTTCTGTGTTCTCCTCATAAGGCCCTTATGCGAGTTTCATCCCCACAGTCCAAGACCACTGGTTAGAACAGTCATCTCTCAATTGCTAATAGTGTGTGACTGCATTTACCTTTCAGTGGACTGTCATCCTATCCTGAGTCATCCCTTACCTCAAGCCCGACGCCTCCTGGGTGGCGCTCCAGGCCGAACCGTAACCCACATTGCAGAAAATAAGCGTTTGGACACACTGACAGCGAGACAACCTTTCGTTCAGTTACTGTAGTGAGACCTAGGGCCAGCCTCCAACCGACTGATTTCCTGGGTGCACGGGTTAGTGCAGAGGAACTGGCACAGAGCTGAGATCTTGCTGGGATATTTTCCGCCCCCGGACCAAATTAATATTGACTCGTGTTAGGGATCATCACTCGTGTCCTGACAGCCAGGGGTGGCGCTAACAGACGGCTGCACTGGCCCAATCATACTAGGAGGAAAAAAAAAATCAATTTACACTGAATGCCCACTTGATTAGGTAAACCTACGTAGTATCAAATAAAAGCCCCTTTCATCTTAAACCAGTTCAAGGGTAAATGAGTTGTGCATTTAGAATTCAGTGAAACCCACCTCCACAGCACTATTGTACTGAGCTGTTTGTACTTGTGGCCTTCCTGTTAGCTTTAATGAGTCCGGCCGTTCTCCTCTGACCTCTCTCATTAACAAGCCGTCTTCAGCCGCAGAACCGCCACTGATGTTCCCTCCCACCCATTTATTGCAGCAGTCTCTGTAAATCCCGAGAGCGTGCCTGTTTCTGAGACCCTGGATCCGCCACACTGGGAAGCACTTAGCTCACGCCTTAGCCGCAGTGCCGCTAACTAAACCTCGCGACCCTATCTTTGTGCTCTACGTACTCAGCTGCAGCCACACAGCCTGTGGTTTTGGAGGAGCAGGCTGTTTGCATTAATGAGCACAGCATATATGGATGAATCATTTATCGGAGCAATTCAGGTAATTACATTGCTGCTCCTGGGCCTTAAACCAAGATTACCAGCCTATGGCGGTAACTTCTAGACCTCCTGCTGCTGCAGAGAGGGAAGCGTGTTGGATATAGTTTTCCGAGGTGTTACGCCGGCTTTGTGGTAGCATGGTTTCCTTCAGGTACTCCAGTGTCCTCCTACAGTCCATAAACACGTGTCTAGGTAAGTTGGTCTCTTGCAACAGAATTCCAGTGATATCTCCACAGGATGTCTCTTCCCTTAAACTCTTCGATTTGTAGAATAGGCTACACGATATTGAAAACAATTCAAATATCACAATGTGATTTTTTTGGTAATCATGTGAATTCTTTTTAACATATACTAGAAAATCCTGAAAAGGAACAATCATTAAAATTGGAAAGCTTGCTAAGTTTTGTTTCCTATCGAAGTGAAAATGAGAGACCCCCCCCCCACGCAAACTGTTTTACAGTTATGTAACAATTTTATGTTTATAAAATTATGTGTTGTTTTGAAAATGCCTTATACTGCAGTATAATGTCCAGTCAGTATAAACATATAGAAAAAAAAACCTGATCTCAACCCAGCTGACTATCATGGTCTACGTGCTGTGAGAATTGCATGTGCATAACATGTGATGTTGAGATGAATATCACACATCGATCCAGTCCTAGGCTGAGTGGTTATGGAACAAAAGATGGTATACTTCAATATACACATAATTATACATGGATGTTATCAAAGGCTGATTTCTGACATCTTGGTATACTTATGGTAAAACACAGGAATGCCCAAGCCAGAGATACAGGATATGGAGGCAAAAAATTGGATTAAAGCTAAAATAAATAAAATGTAAATATTATGCTTCATGATTGCTGTTGGTAAAATGTGTAGAGAGAGCACATTTATGATTTGCCTTATTATACATCAATATATGGTCAATATCCTGTGTTCATAGCTGTGCGATATAAAAACAATTGGGCCACTTTATAAATGAGGCCAGTTACCGGAGAGGGTGAGGGAGAAGTTAGGGGTTTTTCGTGAACATTTCAATGTCTTGGAAATAGCACTTTTTTGTTAAAGTGACCTTCAAACAAGAAGGAAGCCATCGGAGCTTGGACCATTTGAGTATTTTCATCTGCAGAAAAGAGGCTGCATTCATTCACAGCAAGAGGCAACGGGGACTGCGCACAAGTCACAGCTGAACGACCCCCCCCCATACACACCCACAGTCACAGCAACACCCCATTCAGTCGTGAAAGGAGCGTTTCGAGGCCTGATCCTGGATCAAGGGATCGATACGTACAGTCCTGTCCTTTTGTGAGCGCTGTGCTTCCAAGGAGCTGGTCGAGGCAGTAGGGAGAAGCCTGATCCCTCCACCCTGCTGGGCTCGTGGCTCCAGTGCCCTAAATTGCAAGCTATTATTCATGGAAAATTTCAAGGGGAAAAAAAAAAGCAAATGCAAGCCCTGTCCATCAAATGCCTTTGAGGTAAGGGGGGGTCGTGCCAATGACCTTTGGCGGAATATATATATATATATTTTTTTTTTTATAAGAGCACAAGAACGAACAACCTAATTGATTAAAGATTACAACTAATGACTGCTGGAGTTCCACACAAATACCACAAGCAACCTACAGGAGAGGAAGAGAGCAGAATCCCTTGCTCTTTGCTTGTCCTTCTCTCAGCGAATCCCACTGACGACGGCAGGCCCATGCCTGGGGTCCTGAAGGCAGGCAGGGCGGCCATACAGCCGCCTGCGTTAAAATGTCCTCCGGCCACCTTCAGGTTTCCTAATGGCTGCTCGTGAGGAGCACGGAAATAAGCAAACGGGCTAGCAGAGATGGCGCCGCGTCCTCAGAGCCCCCTGCATCCTCAGCCCCCCCCCCGCGTCAGCATTTACGCCGTAAGAGGAGAAGCCGCGGCGAAGCGCTCGGTAACGCAAGTCGCCATTGTGTCGCGACAGCATGTTTTTATCTCTGTATTGACCTTTGCTTGTAACGAAACAATGAGATTTAATGACCCAGGGGTCTCGCCTGGGCTTTCATTCAGTTCAGAAAGGCATATATTTGAATTTTCCAATTGCTTTATTGATTTAGGAGAAAATGACTATTTCACTGAAATCTAGGACTGAGTATCCAGATCAGGTCAAACAGGACGAACATGGGCGATGCTGAGGTTTTCAGGAAGAGGTGGGAGAGATTATTTTGTAACGTCCTTAATTTGAATTTGTTTTCCCCAATTATTTTAAACACACTGATCGTCAGGTATTGCCCAGGGAGCCGTTTGTGTAGCCAAGGTTTTTCCGCTTCTATACCGAAAAGAGAAATCTTTGTGTGTTCACCTAGCTGGGCAATGTCGGCCAACAAAGCCAATGACGCAACATACAACACAGGAATTTCTGGAAAGACACAGCAGTGTAGAAGATAGATAGATTCCTGGCACCACCAGAGATGCCAGAAGACAGCCTACGGTAAGGAAACACACAAGCACTGACAAACATATTACATGGCAAATTCCAGCAGAATGAAGAAACAAAGGAGGACACAGGACCTTTTTATAACTTGGACCACAAGCCGTGATTGGTGCTAAAGCCGGTCACATGTTCGGCATTCTGGTTGGAGATGCACAACGCCCCCAGGGCTGATTAATACTGCATTTCCCGACTTTGGGAAGATTTCCTGGGCGGCTTAATTGAACGCAATCACCATCCCTCCCCCGTCATTCCCATCTAATGAAATATTGATGGAAGTCAGAGGAAAGCATGGAGGCGCATGTCTCGATGTCTAACCCTGTGGGAGGCCGCAACAAAAGTGTGGAACTCCGCCCAAGATATGCCACTCCACCCAAGCTGCGTGGAAGGCAAAGACCAGTCCGCACCATCTATTTCTGGCTTGTTCCTGTTCCTTAAAGCCATGTTAATCTGCAATCTAAAGTCACAAAACTACCAAAGCTCTCGCTTCTCACAAGTTCTTCAGGAAAGTAACGTCACGCTCGTGCCGGTGGAAACAAACTCCAGCGAACTTCCCCGCAAATTCCTGCCACTACTCACACGTTTCATCGAACTGGCAACCCGCTGAATTTCACGGCTTCCCGCTGCTATAGCGAGTAGCGCGCTAACGATAAACACTTATCTGATTCATTCTTCAACGCCCATTCAGTGACAAAAAGGTGTCTTGGTGCAGACTTGAAAGCAGACTTTCTGTGCAAGAGGATAAAGGGAGTTACGGTGTTGAAGACAGCAGGTAGCCCTGTCTCTTCACACCTCCAGGGTTGGGATTTTGAATTATATGTTGTTAGGCTACCTGCTGGTGTCACTAAAGCCCCTTTCAGACATGCACTTTATGGATGTTACCAGATGGGCTATATGCGTGACTGCAAATCAGTCGCACCGGACATTACGCGGACTTTACCCTGCCCGCTCCCTAGTACAAAGCCTAGGTAATTTCTGTGCCACCCCCGTGTGTGATGGAACAGGGAGAATTCCTGAGAACTCGCCGCAAACGAGCGGGCGTGTTGGTGACGGTTCTATCACGTGAATGACGCAAAACAAAAAGGAGGGATAGAAACATCTGAGGGCAAAGGAGGAGGATTATTTACACGATGAAGACCCCCAACGAAGATGGCCAACAACAGCAAGATTTGAGGACTTCTGTCAGCAGTGCTGTAATCAAAACACTGCGATTTCGGCAGCATACTTCTTCCATCATGTCCTTCCTCCTACATGCTCTACCAAAGCAACACCCCTCATCCAAACTAACCAGAGTATTTCTAGCAGGTGTGAATGCATCTGCCACATGTGTGAAAGGACAATTCTGGACTATATCCGGCCCCGATTCCCTGGCCAATGTCTGCGGTCCATGTGTGAAAACGGCTTTAATTTTCGATGTGTGCCCCACAACAGACCTGCCTCACATTCAGGGTTTTCCACTCTCTTGTATCCTTCAGGCTCACGACAGTTCTTGAGAACTTACAGATGCGTGTTGAAATAAAATTAATCACAACTGTATCAACATATTTGACAGAATCTCCTCTGTAAACATTCTAAGTCAAAGTGAAACGTAAAACTGTTTTAGTAATTTATCATGAACCCTACGGTGTAATATATATAGAAAAAGGACATCATAAATTTAATGACATCAACATAATCCAGCATGTGGAAGTGTAAATATGTAAATAATCAATCAATTTAGATACTGAAATTAACTGGCTGCATTTAGATCAGAGTCACAATGAAAACAGCTACCGCCAAAAAATCTCTATGAACATCAAATGAGTAAATTATTGTTGAAATAAACATTTTAAGTCAATAGGTCTATGTAATTTAAATCAGTTACTCATACTGGCATCTTCCTCATCATAAAAATCAACAGGCATGTATAACAATGGTCTGCATCTAAATAGTGTAAAACAGTAAGTCTCTCTCTGTCTGATTTTACATAAATATGAGGGCAATTTTCAGCTTTTACAGAATCTGAATCCAGATCAGAATAATCATCCTAATTTCAGCTTTCTTCAAAGTGACAGTCAAAATAGGTTTAATTTATCTTATGACTTAAAATGTGTCAACATACCAAAGCTTAATTACTTACAGCCAATATAGCCATAAATGCTTATTGATAATATTGAAGGAAATTACAAAGATCGATGGCTGCCAACAGTAATTGTCCTATTTTGAAACTGTGAAGGTGAAACCAAGGCTGATCGGACTCATCAACTGTCATGTCACACAATCTGGAATCACCCATTGACCTTCGCACGTTTCTCTTAGACTTTGCTGCCAAAATAGTGAGGAAAACCAATAGTGAGTTTCAGCACCGGACAGCACTCTATATTTGCAATGTAATACAGCACATAATCCCTATAATTAGCGTGTGCTACAGTGTCCATTTTAGGACATCCTTGGTTCTCAGGATACCCTTGGGAAACAAAACATGAATTTTGTTTCACCACTAAACCAGCTCTAGATGGCTACCTCTTATTACACATAAAGTAATAATCTAACAGCGGCCTTCCTAAAATACCACCCACATTATTTATGTATCACTGGTAGATCACATACTTGCATGCACGTTAGCCGCAAACATCGAAAACAGCCCAAATAAGGATCTTTGTAGCAGGCAAACTAGTTCATAATTAACAAGTAACAGAGCATTTTGAGTTAAATGCCATGTTACGTTAAATGTCAAGAAAGTTGTTTTTCAATTTCAGGGCACGTCACTATTTTGGCAAACTTTAGAAAGAGCCCTCTTGATTTCTTTCTTCCAGTAAGATGAACAACATTGCCTAAGCAAACTGGAAAATACCAGTACCAATGCAACACACTACGTGCACCTATACGTTCACTATATACAGCACAAAAAGCCTTTCTGACATAATAAACACCCATGTGTGCATTCATCAAGTATAAGCTGCATGTACAAAACTTCATGGCCTCTAAATTACCTAAAAATTAAGGGTACTGAGTTCTGACAAAGGTATCAACATAGCATAGGCAAAGCCAGAAATTCTTTTAGAAAATAGTCTGATTTGTGCCATAAGCCTGAAGAAAATTCTTATTAAATCTTTCCAGGTCTGTAGCAGTCAAATAAAATCCTATGAACTTTGTTAACACAAAGGGACAATCAAAGTTCAACCCAAATTCAAAATCCACCCATAAAGGACCCTCCACTTTTAACTAAAATTACCTTTTTGTCATTCTACAATAGGAGGCAGCCTTACTTGAAGCGTGAAGCTTTCAGAAGTCCTACTGCAAGCTTCATACACGAGGAAGCCATTTGGCTTTTGGTGAAACTAGTATTTTGAAACCATCCCAATGGGTCAACACAAGTACCTCAATTTTTTTTCTCATTTTGTATAAAGATACTATGAGTAGCATACCAAAATAAAATAAGAATACATCCCAAGGCTAAAAGACGCTCTTTATTATTTGTTAAATTTCCGACTTAGATCTGGATGATACCTAAGAATGGCTGGGGACATTGTTCTTGTTTTTTTACATCAGAAAGCGCACCATGCCGTATTTAACATTAAAACATGCGCCGTGAATAATTTATTCTCTATAAAAGTTGACTACCAGGCGTAATACACACAAGAGGCTTACGGCTTTTAGGGATCAAATAATATACACAAACACTGCTTTCCCCACAGTCACTTTCAATTACATCACCGTCTTCAGCGGAAATATCAAAAGGCTTACGCATTACACACATGACGCTGGGTTTTTTTTTTCTTTCTTTTTTTTAAAAAAAAAAAGGTTTTAAGGTTTAAATAAATTCAATGGCTTAGGCACCCTAGTGAAAAATCTGGCTTTAGAGAAAATACTTAAAAAATGGTCACAGACCATGGATGCGGTTAAGGATCTTTCCTACACAGACGCTCTTTACAGTAACGTCCTCTCCCGGCACAGAATCACCAAATTACTAAATCACTGCAGATTTTCCAAAGACGTATGAAGATGGGATGGACTGAATACGCACCACCCCCCCATTACTAAGGTCATTCAGTCACCGTTCGTCCCGTAAATCGACCGTGCATTGCAAAAGTCGTATTTATTCAAAGTCAATGACATTTTCCGGGCGGTGACCAATTGCTCTTGTGATTCCGTCATTACACACTGAATGGAAAAGCCTGGAAAAATAATATTTCAACCCGGTCTCACCAGCATCTGGCGTCAGGGGTCTGCAAAGCCACTGCCACATCAAAACGCAAAACAAACGTGTATCTCAAGCTCATTTTAAATGTATTTTGCATACATATAAGCATTAAATAGAAGATCGTGTGATCGAAAAGGCGTGTCGGATAGCAATTCCTTTACACGATCGGGCTCACACCATCTGCAAAAGCTAAAAGGCGTGCAGAACGGTAGCAAGACACAAGAGTCCTTATGTGCGCTATACGTAGCGCAGTACTTCCAGCAGTCGACATTTTTTTGCAAGGCTTGGTATCCCGCAAAAAGGTCCACCACCGCCCCCACCAAATTGAAAGCATGCATAAGCCTCCTCATAGAAAAAAAAAAACTTTAAAATAACTTGGATTAATTCGAGTCCACACATGGACTTCGTCGGCAAAGACGGTGACGAAACATGAGACGGTTCTCCTCGCAGGTCCAAGTCCCAGGGCGCACATAAAAGCTTGGCTGCTCCGCCACGTCCATCTGACACGGTGACAGCGCTGGCAATAAATAAAGCACCCCCAATAAAGCGTGAAAGAACACGGAGCAAATCCAACGACGAGAAATTAAAACACCGCACTAATTGACTAATCAAGGCTAAGAGGCAAAAACGAATTCACTCATATGGTCCTCATGCAAAGCCATTCAGGTTATCCCAGGTGACACGAAGGAACAATTAGAGGAAAATGTGCAGAGGAGGGAGAAACAGGGGATCGTGGCTTCCAGCTCTGCATTACACTTACAGTTTTCAGGAAAATGCCAACGCATCCTTACCTCCACACTTGTCCCATCTGAAGAACATGTATGAAAACCTGCCATGTCCACACAGAAATCTGACAGCACCTGTCCCTGCCGTGAATCCTGGCGCTCAATCCAGCTGTCGCCTTCCGGCTGAAACCCTCCACCGCCCCCAGACCTCCCCCGGTGTAGTCTTGCACGAACCACCTGAAGCTTAGTATCTGGACCAGCACCGACGGGACAAGTACAAAAAAGAGGGTCAGCCCGAACCACGTGTAGTCTCGCTTGGAGTAGTAGTCGATCGCTAACCACAGGTCTGTGCCCACGTCCCAAAAGAAAACCAACAGCGCCAAGACGATCCACAGGCAGTCCAGCCAAAGGCGCTCCTGCTGCGGCGGCCGTCTGGTCCCCTTCCCCTTCCCCTTTCTCTTCCCCTTCCCCAGGAGAGCATGCAGACAGGCGCTCCGGCATCCCCAGTAGCAGGACGAGGTGTTGCAGCAATGACAGATGTGTATCGCACTGCTGTCCGGCAGATCTCCTTCGCCGTCCCCGACCACTTCGTCCAGGTTGTGCAGCTGGGCGAAACCGGTAACGACCCCCACACCATCAGATTTCGCTGCCATCTTGCTCTCAAAAAAAAAAATACCCCCTCCGTTTTCCGGACCCAGATGACGTCACTTCCTACATACCTGTTCTGACCATACCTTAGAACTGCTGTTTCTCATCCCGAACAAGGGTGTGATTCCACTACCACCTCAGTGATTACCTTACACGGGATTATACCGTCTCCCCAGTCCAGCGAAAGGGAAAAGAACTAAACTGAAGTAGCCCAAATCTTGCCGTACGGTATTCAGAAATTAAACCAATAAATGAGTCTTAACCACGAGTTTCTTTTCCCCCGCAACCAACGTGTCTTCTGAATCACACGGTTGATGCATACTCTGCGTGTAATACTCAGAAATAGTGTTAAACTTTAGCGCATCCCAATTAACTCCCAGCACCTTTCTCCTTCGTTATACAATTTATCATTATTGCCATCTAGTTATTATTTGTGCAATGCCAAATATTAAGTAACATTTTGATAACGTGTCACAAAGTATTATGTATAGACTAATCATATACTTACATGCCAGTTAAATATGCAGTTATGCCATACACATCAACAATGAAAGTATATTAAATATTTAATAGTTAATATTTAATTCTTTATCACATACCTGATCGGTAATTGGTGAGCATACAGACATAATTTAACATTTATAACGCCCTATGTATATTGCAAGGTATTCGTGTTCTAACAAATTATTATCCAAGAAACATTTGGCTGTTCTAAATTTATATAATGTGGGGTAAGCGGGTATAGAACATGGATGAATGGATATGTGTGATATATTGTGCCTTTATCGTATCCTTATAATTTACCATTTACTTGCATATACACTTGCATTTAATAAGTTTCCATGCATCGCATGTATTGCAGAATGTGGTGCACTAAAATAATACCTTTTTCAGGTAAATTCAGGTAAATGGTGAAGTGTGAAAGGTACCCTTTTAATCAAAAAATGACCATATATTAGACCAGGCGCGTGCGTTGGTGCCTGAACACCTGCCCCTTCTGCCCAAACTAGCTATTTGCGGTGAACGTGTGGTGCTGAGTTCCCCCCTCAACATGTCTCTGTACAGCGTTGCATTCCACATTATCATCCATTGCCTAGTGTCTCAGAAAAAAATCCTGCTTACTAACATGGAAGTCTGTGTCCATCTACGATGTACATATTCACTAATTTACATGGAAACCGTGTGAAATATTCATGAGAGCAAGAGCAGATTCTCCAGGTCAAAAAGCTAAATATCTATGAACATGCAGAATAAATAATGCAAAGCGTGTAAGTAGCAACACGGCTCGGGGGAAAGCGGCGGCGTTTACATCTGCGTTTGGAACTAGGCGAAGAATTCTCTTTCGTCACTAAGTTCTAGCGTGCAAATACGCAAGTCTTTGGCTGCTAGAGCTGCAGTATGCTGGTCTCCGGTATCCAGGTTAAGCTGATATATAAATGTCAGTGCATTTAAATAGAAAATTATCCATTTTAATTTACGTCGTTTAAGGGGACGATTGGCGAATTTGCAATCTTGAGTAAACGGTTCTGTTCCCTTATTTGTACATGTAATATTTGAATCATGTGTGCCTAGAAATTCCCCGGAAGCTCTTTTTGCATCCAACAGGACTTCTGACAAAGATCATGAATGAGGCTTGATGATATATTGTTATTGTATTGATTTATTCTATAATGGCTAGCTTTCCTGTTAGAACTGTTCAACTGATTTTAATGCAACTAATCTGTGCAACAAAAAATGGTAAAGTGATTTTTAAAGATCCTTCCTAATAACTTTCAAAATCTTGCATATTTGGGAGGAGGCAAGTATTTTACTACAAAAACACTAAATAAAAGATGGTTATGATCCCTTTTAAATGGCAAACATAAACCTTTCCCGAAATAGCAAAAGCATAAATCAGCCACATAAATGTCTGGCCACCAGCAATCAGACAAAAATACTGCACTAAACTCATTGCAAGTGCCCTGAAAAGCTGTGAAATAGACTCTATTTAAACCCTATTAAAGGAAATAGGGCCAGTTGTGTTTTATTAACTGATGCTTCTGTAGGCATGAGGTTGGTGATCAGTTGCCATGGTAACATGAGGGCACACCCAAATTCAATCTTGTGCTGTTGCTGAACCTCATGCTAGTTCACGGTATAACATTAAAAATGTAAAACCCCAAAAAAGAGGAAACGAAAGAAGGAAATCGTGTTGTATTGATGTTCAATGAATGGAGGTGATTTTCTCTCACCGGAAACATTTACTGGGGGGGGCAGTGTGTGACTCTGTGGCTTAGACCACCATCAATTCAATCAGAAAGTCAACAATTCAAATGCCACGGTCAGCTGAGTAACTTCACCATTGTGCTCTTGAGAAAGGCCCTTAACGCCAATTGTTTCTGGGAGAGTCTAACCCTGCTTCCTCAATTGTTCATCACTGAATAAAAGTAACTACTAAATATGTAAATGCATTTGGGCAACATTAAATAATGAAAAACTACAATTGATTAAATATTTGATTGTTTTGTGTTGTATGTCTGAGCTTCTACCATGGTGAGTGTTCTCTTTTACGATGGTTCGGTGCTTCACGAAAGGTCTTATGAAATATTAATGTTGATATTTGTAAGAGATTCAGACACACAGGTAGAACCATATACCTACTGGTTTCATTGAAACAAGAATTATTTAAAACAATAAAGCTCTGTTTTGTGTACATGAAATGTTAGATTGTGATCTTGCATTGGGAACGCCAGTGTTGTGCGACCTTTCTGTTTGGCCAAAGCATGGGAAGAAAGGTCAGAATGTAAGCTTTAATAATTTATTGCAAAAGAAAATGAAATCAGCACTGGACTTTGCTGAGTATAGCAACGAAGATCAGAACGAAAATATACTGTGAAACATTAGCCGACAGGAATTCTGTCCCAAGCTTCACTGCGAAGTCCTCAAGCTTAACAAGGCTTAATGATAAACAGGAAAGTGTTTTTATTTAAATACAAATTCAGGTTCGGAGAATTCTGACTCAAAAGGGTAAACTCGTATTGCTGTATTACTAAAATCGAGGAGTAGAATATAGAAGTAATATACTTTTCATAAAATATTTTCATGTATATAATATTGTATTATGTAGAGGAATACATTTTAGCTAATCCTACTTCTACAGTACAGTATGTCCATTACACTTAACTTTCCAGTTATAAGGTGACTTATCATCCACTTTATGTATAGTGTGGAATGTTCTTCCATTAGCAAACAATGTCTACAGACTAGATGGTAAATAATGTGTAAAAAATATATAATAAAATAAGTAATATAGGTAAAATTGTGTAGACCTTTTCATACCATTTCAAACAGAATGAGAACACATTACAGTCAATATTTATAAACTTATTAATCTTAACCTTATAAAAGGTGTCAGAACCCCTTATTTCACCCTAGTGCTAGTTAACAGTAGTTAGAATAATACAAGAAAACTTAATTGTTGAATGACTACTGTACTTGTGAATGTCACTTCATTAAGCATCTTTTTCCATTTTGGGCAGATAAAAGATTCTTAAACTGTCACACAGCCACCTAGTGTACAGATTGAGGCTGTGCATCGTGTTTTACAATTTTGTTTACATTTTCAGATACACCGCACATAGGTAGTTTGATAGAAAGCAAGCTTCAGGCACCTAATGTGAAAAATGCAGTTTTCCACAGTAAAGTAAACAAGGGAAATCCACCACGCAGGAGAGTTAGCATTTCAAATTATGGATGGACGGTGTGCCTGCTCATGAGCAACATTAGATGAACAAGCGACAAGCACGGGAGAATTTGCTTTTGTGCAGGTGCCTGATATCTCTTTCGAAATGCGTCACAATCCTCGATAACAAAGTCCAAAAACATATAGAACAACCTTTCCCTTTTCTCTTTCTGTAGAAATAGTGGATAGTTACAGAGAAGGGTGAGCAGATCAGGTGCAGTGATGGATAAAAATGTAAATGATTCACAAGCTGCGTGGCTTTCAGAACCTGCTGGGAGAAGTTTGGGGAAGTTCTTCTAGCAAATGGCTGCCGCTGATGATCGACAGAAGAGGATTTTTGGGAGTAAAACAACGCACATTGTCCAGATATGTATGAGCTTGGTTGATGAGGTGACATTTGAGGAGAACACAAGTGGAAAATTATATCGAGGCATTATTTATACCTGTGTTTGTGATTCCTTCTGCTATTATGCTATCTGTGCCTGGCTTTGTAATTAGATTGCTGTTTGACAAAATGAATTAGAGGCCAGCCTGCCCTGGAAATGACATGGAAAACATTTGATTACTATTTGAAATGCTCTCCACTCATTCTGCTCTTTTTTTTCCACTCTGCCTGGACAGTTGCCTGGTGCTAAGGCCGTCTTTGCTTACAGAAGATATGCTTAAATAACAGTATGAAGTGTTTTACAGCACGCTCTCTTCATCCAATCACTTAATGGGCTGGCCTTCAGCTAGTATAGGCTTTTGAAGGACCTCCTACTCCAACCGGATCTGAGAACCTGGGTACGTAACAGTTGCATGTAGCAATGGGAAAATTGTTGCTAAATTATCCTATGTCGTTGTAGCTCTTTAGCAAGGTTTCCGCAAATGGAAAATTGCACAGCAAAGACGTACAATGCCGTCTGGCCTACTCTGACCATTCCTGATACAAAGAGTACAAGAGTGCAACTTTGTATAGAAATATAAGCATTTTCATGTTTAGAAGTAATTCATAATGATAATAGCGATCTCTGCAAAATCTGAAGCTGACATTTTAAAAGATATTTCAATTACTAACAATAATACTATAAATTAATAATAATTTTAATTATTTAAAATTAATTGCAGGTTGAGGCATGCAAATCAGCTCTTCTTTATTCTGAATATGTTGTTGCTGTATTTTGCTATCCGCAAATGTCATCTGTCAAAGATTGCTAGGATACCTACACTGTGTATCACGGAATGTAGTGTCTGAATCCACTGTCTACTTCACTGACTAATTTCCTATATGCTTAACTAAATGGGGAATAGTAAATGAGCGAGTGAACCAGTTAAAATACAGTCCCTCTATCTCATCATTTGCATAGAATCACCCAGACTGTTGTCATGACTACTGTTGTCAAGGCCTTGATAAGCAGCATGTGTTAATTTTGTGACATAGAAGCCCTTTATATTACTGATAAAAAGAAAAAACTTTTTGTCCCAAAATTGAGATTACTGTCATTTCTAACTTCATTCATTCATTCATTCATTCATGTTTACCTTATTTTTCAGGTGACTATTGGATATGCATAACAATCCTTGAATGTCTCATTTAAATGCAGTTTTAATGCATTATAATCATTTTGTCTTCAAAATGTTTATCCTGAACTGGGTCATGTAGGGAAGGGGGAGGGGGTGGCTAAATCTATCCCAGGAAGCATACGATGCAAGGCAGGAATAAACCCTAAAAGGAAATCCATACTGTCATAAGGCACACACACACACACACACACACACACACACAAAGTCACACATTCTGGGCAATGTACAGTATACTCAAGCAAGTTAATCAGTAACACGTAGTCAGTTCAGTTACTCATTAAATTCGTATTTACGATCTTTACTCAATAACCAATGGTGATGAGTGTTTTGTTTTTCTTTTACTATTTTGTGCTATTATTATGACTGATGCAACACTGTTACGCACGGATGGTTATTTCAACAGTTTCCACTACAGATTGACAGAAAAGTAAAATAACGTCAAATGTACGATTTCAAGATTTTGTGAGGTTCTACGATATGCTCAGACCATCACTAAAAATATGTAGAGCAATCGTAGTCCTTTCTTTTCCAAAGAGATATCCTATTATGCTATGATATAATCCATTGGAGAGCTCAATGAGTACTCTGGAGTTTAGCTGTCTCCTGGAAAAGGCATTGTGTCTAAGGGAATCATTGCCTTGCTAAAGAGTTTTCTGAAGGGCTTAATTTTTCCTTTCTGCAGTGTGGGATTGACTAGGGCAGAGCGCAGGCTTTATCTCCCATGGCAGATGAAACTGAATTAAAGGCACAGAAGATTTTTCTTTTTTTCTCCAGAGCTGTGACCCAGCATGTGTCAATCTGGCCCACCTGGCTTTTCCCCAAGACCTGCACAAATTCACTCTAGACACAAGTCTTTCGTAAACCTTGAAAATTTGGCGTAGAGTCTTATTTCCACCGCTTGTTTCCCTCTCCTAGTAGTTTGATTCCACCATTTCTTTTTTCCCCTTTAATTCCATTATGCAGGGCAAGCTTTCTATTCCATCCTCCCCTCCTTTCCCCATCTTTCAAATCCCCTCTCTCTTCTATTCCTACTCTCTTTTTTTGCAATAAGAGCATAGGCTGCACTCCGTGAGCAGTCAGAAATAATAGCAATAATAATTCAAGGGGACACAGATAGCTAGGAGACAGGATTCATTCCATTAAACTTGGAGGTGTGAGACAACAATGTGTCATCATCAACAACCATAACAACAACCACAACAACAATAAATAATCATAATAATACATTGATAATATTATAGTGCAGTATTTGGCAAAGGCAATGGGGAACCTTGTTTTTTCAGTTCAAGTTTTAAGCAGTGGGTGGTGCTATTGGTATAATTTAGATTAGGATGATTCCATAAATCTAACATACCTATTAGTACCCAGTTTGGACCCACTGAGATCCTATATTGATGCCTCGTGTAGGCTTTTATGAACATATTGCAGTTTAACTTTAAACCTTTGGCCAAACATATTGCAGTTTAAACCTTTATTTTACACCTTAGGCTGTTAGCTAAAATGGCAAAAATTCAACAGCCTTTAAAAATATATCTTTCAGGGCAAAAAGCTTAAATGCCATTAAAATGAAATTAAGTAGATTTCTTATGATGAAAAGTGTGATACGTTTCATAGTAGAATTCATGCAAAGCTTGGATGATGATTCAAGGTACTGGAAGGGAACTGCATTCCCTGCCTCCTTGCTTGGCCACATGGATCACATAGACAATCTAGAGTTTCATTAATCTTGGTAACTGGATGTTTTGCTGAAGTAATTTAGGTTCAAGTTATTTGTTCGAGGAAGACAGTATCAGGGCCTATGCCCAGGGTCGCACCTATGGTCCTTTAACCGCTATATCACTATGTGCTCTTGCTTTGCTTTACCCCTGCCTGCCCAAACTACTTCCTGTTGTCCCTCCATCAGCTTCCTTCCTCAATGGTATCACATGACCCAGTTGACCAATAACACTAAAATCCACAAATAATAAAAGGGGCTGGTCTGAAATAACTAGCCAGGATTTTATATGTCAATTTCTTTGGCATTAATCAAGCTGGAAAAATACCTTTGTGTATAGAGAAATCGGACGCAGAACCATTTGTTGGAACTACTGCTTGATTTTGTAGCAAGTAAACAGAAAAATAGGTTTCAAAAAAAGAAGTGTTGTTTTGGGTATTGCGAGGATTAAAGGGTATCATAAAAAGCTATTTAGTTAATATCAAAAGAAAGAAAAGTCTGAAAAGAACTGATATGAGTAGCATGAGGTTTGTGATCACTTTCCTTTTATTACTTTGTTTGATCTTATTATCTGTCTGTTCCTTTTTAAAGATCCTGCCAAACAATTATCTGTCTGTGGACACCCAGACCTGTGAGAATATTTTCCCCTGTCACACAGTTAGTGTCTGATAAATGAGAAGGATCTCAAAATGCAAAAGCCAGGCCTTCTCAAATTAAAGATCTTGGCTGCATTTATGTTCCCTGTTATCAGGATTGAACACTATCCCAGTCTGTCCCTCTCCTCAGGAGATTTTTGACTCATGGGGTGAGATTTTTTTTTTTTCTTTTTTTTGGGGGGGCAGGGGTTGCATATTCTTTTGTTTTCACTCTGTCCTTTTACCAGTTTAAGATGAAAATAAACAATACACTCCTTGTTGAATTTTATACTGAACACTGTTTTAGATTGTAAGACATGTTGAACGTAACTTAAGAGGGAGACCCTGGCATGGCCCATCTTCTACATGGGAGTTAACGTACATGGTCAGTCAGGACAGCATCCAGTTGATTAACTGATGATAGAAGTCACACAGATACCTGAAGCTCTTTGGATAGGAAAGGACATGCTAATGTTCTAATGACCACATTCTACCGTGGCCTCTCAGATGTGTTTTAAAGTTGAGCTGGCAAACTGTACTGGGTAGAACCACGGTGGATCTTATTTTGATCGCCACTTGTCTGGACCTTTGCATTTTGGAGAGACAGAGGGAAAGGATTTTGGGATAGCCTTTTCCTATCTCTCCCTTTCTCTCTGTGGTACATCACACTCAGCCTCTACTGACATAGATTCATTGCAATCGATGCAATCTGGTTCCTGATTGATTCGAGAGGAGAGAGACAAAGTCAGGTGTGAAGGTGTCTAAGCTGATGGGGTACTGGATGTCTTCATGCTCTACTGTATGTGCAGAGCTGAAGTCCATGGCTTTTGAAAGAATGTGGGAAGGCCAAAGTGCCTTCAAAATCTTGGCTTAAGTAATGCCCAAAATTTTGTCTATGTTTAACACTTCAAATTGGTATTATGAATACTCGGTGATGCAGTTTGGCCTGTCAAACAGTCCAGTCTTCTTGCAAACATTGACGAAAGATATTCTCTGAGATATGGTTGAATTATTCGTATGTTTACCTTCAATATCATATTTTTTTTCCAAGTTTGAGAATTTGAGAAGTGTGTTAGACCTCATTTTTGGGCTTATTGTATCATCCTTACAAACATATACATGAATATGGATAAAAAGTTAAGAGGTTTATAGAATTTAATATTTTCCATAGGGGCATTATCTGGAACTTTAGTTCTGTAGCTGCTCTCATTCTAGAATTCAGATTCATGCCAAAGTTGAATGGTGATGTTGGGCCCTCAGAGTTCATAGCCTCTTAGCCATTGAAGCGCTTGCTTGAAGGAGCAACTCACCCCTTTGTAGAATTGACTGATTGAACTTTGAGTTCATCTGCCAAATGAAATACCCTTATTTGGCCTAGTAGGCCCTGTTTTTCTCAGGTTCAATTAAACTTCCATATATTACTAAGACTGATGTGTTTTCATGTTCATTTTTTAATACAGTGGAAAGCCGTAAGTGTGACTATATCCTGCCTTCGTCTTGCATAGTAACTCCAGTGTACCTGTTTCTCTAAGGCAACTTCTTAGCACGAGAGCCTCATTAATGGAATGTAAGCCTTGCAACACTGCTAGGGGGCAATGGGGACATTTTTGCCCCAATAGCTAGCTATCTAGCTAGATTAGGGTGACCAGATAATCCATGTCAGGGAGGACACATAGAGCTAGGACAGGATTTGCGAATTACCATTTCAATTAAAGGGACCTGGATTTCACTTTAGCACTGAGTTCTTGCTGTGTGCTGATTGGTCAGTCTCCTATAATCATGCATGTGTCACT
>JAODLC010000028.1:19925606-19946054 GCA_026781145.1 Hippopotamyrus pictus
TATATAAATGTCTTAAAACTGTCATGCATAATAGCATAAGAATGACACATATCTGTTATATTTTGAGTGAACTGCCCCCGCTTCACCTCTGTTGCTGTCTCGGCCTGGAAACATTTGGTGACATGTAACATGACGTGTCATGATTCTGTTGATGTTCTGGGAAAGTAGGACAGTATGTCATCCAGAATTTAATAGGTACTCTTTGGGTTCGTTAATTTCAGTCCTTAATAGTAGGGACACCACTAGGACTGATTTTAATAGCTTTACCCCCGCAAAAATGCTCCTTAGACCCCCCCCCCCCCCAAAAAAAAAAAAGTATGCTAATTAGTTTAAATAGTGTGTTCTCATTCATCCATCAGAGTAAAGCTGGCAAAAATGTGATATGGAAAGTGAGGAACGAACTTGCCATCTCTCATTTACTCCCACCTGGTGCAGTGATGATTTTGGGGTTTCTATTTTACAATCAGCAGACCGTAAATCTTGCAGTAAATGAGTCATAGGAAAGTCTTCTTGCACCCGCCCCTCAATCTGCTCATAACAGGCAACCGGATTAGTCCTACCATAGACAAAGTGGGGACTGAGTTGATGAGTAAGCATTTTGTTTTTAGTCAGAACCTTAGGGATAGGCTAATCATTCATAAATTGCTGATTATGCTTACAGTTATAATGTAATGTCTTACAATGTCTTGTAATGATAGCATGTATCATGACAATGTAAGCCATTATTATCATGGAAATTTTGTGTTTACGGACGTGAAGTTGTAATTTATTTAGTGGGATTTAGATGTGTCTGTGAAATTTTTGACAGCCATTTGGTAAGAACATAAGAACATAAGAAATTTACAAACGAGAGGAGGCCATTCGGCCCATCAAGCTCGTTTGGGGAGAACTTAACTAATAGCTCAGAGTTGTTAAAATCTTTATGTTTGTTAATGCATTACATAGGTATATGTTACATGTCTGGTTCGAGCATGTTCTTCCTGTATCATATGAGTTTCCTTCCAAAGTCCAAAGACATGTAGGTCTGTTAGGATGAATATCACTTTTTAATAAAAATCAATATAAATTTAGTATGACCAATCACACATTATCATAATTAATCATTTTTAATCATTATTTTAAATCTTTTGAATAATTTCTTCAGTTTGCCCCACTGGTGCATTCTGAGTATAAAAGTGGTAAAAGTATGTCATTTAATGGTTACAATTGACTAAAATGATTAAAGTTCATTACGAAGTCGATTCTAGTACTGCCTGTAATCTGTAGCCTTGTTGCACAATAACAGGCTGAGTCTGTTCCAGATGCATTATATCTGATTATTTTATTACTATCTTTAAATGATATTTTTCTGTTTGATGATATCGCAAGTATTGGTCACTCTTTGGCATTAAATCCTCCATCTAAGCTCCCCCCTGGATTTCACTGAAATCTAATAGTGATTAAAGAGGCTTTCTTTTCTATCCTTAGACTCCAAAGGACCTGATTAGTGGATATACCTATAGCAGTGTTTCCCAACCTGGTCCTCTGGGACCCGCAGTCAGTCCACATTTTTGCTTCCTCCCAGCTTCCGGTAAAAACATGGACTGTCTGGCAGGGAGCTGAGAGGGAGCGAAAAACGTGGACTGTCTGTGGGTCCCCAAGGACCGGGTTGGAAAAGACTAACCAATAGGAAGAGGGCTTTTGAACTTACAGTTAGCTGTACTTGGTCTTTGAAGACTGTGGACATACTTGAGGCATATACTGCTGTATTATTTTGTCTGTGTAACGTCCTGCCCATCCTACAGACCTGACCCTCCTCACTCCTCCATTATGTGGCCCTGATGAGCCACACCTGTTTCTTGTTGCCCTTCGTTAGCCTTTGTATTTAAGTACCTTTGTGTCTCGTCAGCCCCAGTCTGGTCACTGACGTCACTCTCTGTCCATGTCCTTCCCTGTACTAGCCGTCTCGTTTTGACTCCTCATGGTCCCGTTTGTTTTCCAGCTCCTGTTTAGTTCTCGTTAATTAAACCCGGTTTTGTTCTCCCAGCACCTGCCCTCGAACCCTTTGGTTTTCAGTCACGACAGTTCGGTCACTGCCTCGCCTTAAGAACCTTTGCCTTTTTTTTCTCGTGTCCCTACTGAACTAGGTCATGTCTTCTAACAAAGTGAGTTGTGTTTTGTGTTTTGTTACGTCATGAATTATAGATATAGGTTGAAGACAGAGGGAAACTTATTCAGGTTGGAAAAAAGTTGCTTTGGTTAATTAGTGGGTGGTTTTAGTCAGACGATAATATCGGTACACAGTCTGAAGTAACAGGAAAACAATTCATTATAATATATGAATGTGCACATTTACAATACAAAATTATTGTACAGTACAATCTTATCTGCTCTGTGTAGGATTTTCATTTGTTTTTTCTCAATAGACTTAGTTTAAATATATGAAGCTTTCCTCCTACAGTACGTGTCAGAGGCTAAATAAGCCCATTCCCCCTCTGTAATTGGATTTATTTATTCCTGGATCTGGCTGCAGAGATTGAGAAATAAAATTTCAAAGTTAAATGTACTAACATTTTTTTCCAAGTTGTTTTGAAAGTATGGTGGGTGGCACATTCGCAACAATAAAGAATGTTATTTTTCCTTATAACTGCTTTCCAGATCAGTGGTTTTCAACTGGCTTAATCTCTGGGCCCATATTTTCCCTAGGTCATTGTGTTATGACCCAAATTTTGAAAGTTTAGAACTAAACTTATTTTACTAAAATAGTACAGTAGTAGTAAACAAAAAACAAAACCTATAAAATGATTTCCATACAGTCCATAAAATTTTTTTTTTTGACCACTCACTACTGTATATGACCTGTTGAAATGGTCCTGTGACCTACTTTTGGGTCACGACTCACCAGTTAAGAGACAATGATTTAGATCTTTTGATAAAATGTTTTTTTTTAGTGCATTTAGTGTTAATTGCTCCAAAGAATCTTTGCAACAATGTTCCAGAAAGAGAGGCCAATTTATCATGATGGTGTGAAGTAAAAAATCAGTGATTCATCACAGAACCAAAGGATGAAACATTCAGACAGGCTTACTTATACAATTATATAAATGGCGTCCATTGCAAACAGTTTGGTTTGCTCTGTTTCAAAAGCTCGCCTACCTGTCACATTTGAGTAAATAAAATATTTTAATGTAAACCAATTGCAATCAGTGTGCAATCAGACAATTTCAGATGATAGTGAATAAGCCATACAGGTGAAAGATGTATTCAAATGTAAGATTTATGTTAAACATCCTAAAACACTTGGAAACCTGTTTCCCAAATGGGCAGGTGTTTCTTAGTACAACTAAAATTTGCTTTGATAAATAGTTCAGATGTATCTAATGCATATGTACTGTACATGTAATCTCTTCCCAAGATTTGTTCAGGTTAATTCCTATTATGACATAGTAATTAATCAAAACCTGTGACACTGAAATCTCTATGACACTTTGTGAACCTATGACACTCTGTTTGCACAATGTTAGTACATTCTGACTTCAATGCTCCTGCTTTGTCTTCTCCATGGCAACACTTTTTCGAAGCTTTAGGAAAACATCAACGCAGTATACAGTGGAAGTTTAATTTGTCCTTGGTAGTCTCCCTTTATACTTTTCAAAATTCCATTTTCTTTTTATAGGTACACCACTTGTTTAGGAAATCAGGTTTAATTTGAGTTTATTCTATACTATGTATTGTGTAATCCTATACAGATCAATTATAAATAGCCTTGCTATTTAAAGTTTGATTAAAACAAGGATGAACATTAATAAATACTTCATGGAGGCTGCTTAAGTAGACAGAATCAGACGTCATTGTTAGATAGTATAATAGCCTATATGAAAACGTACAGCTCGGCTGAGAAAATACACAAGTGTAAATTTAACATTAGTACAGCAAGAAGCATCTAAAGCATTTTGTTTAAATGAAATAGGAAATGCACATGAAGCACAGAAACACAGTTTTCTCGTGTAAACACAACTTGAAAAGTGGCATGTAATATCCTGGTATAGAGCCTTTATCATGTCCCTAGTAACGGGCTTAGCAACAGCTATTCGTCACAGGGAGATAGAAGTGGGTGGGGGGGGGGGGGGGAAGTGTTGCTTTTGTCTTGTTTCTCAGAAAGATAATCTCAAACAAATGGCAAGCAACTGTTTAAGGTTTTTATTTTTTACACAGGAGAAAAACCAGCTTTACATGCTGAGTTGCAGTAAAGTTTCCTCCACTGCCGAGATGCTCAACCTCCGTGACTTGATGATGAGTCTTACTCGCTTTATTTTCTGCTCAGTAGGATCATTGGAACAGTTGTGTTTATTGTCGAAATGAATTGTTTTGTTGGCCCCGACAGGCAGCTGATGAGAAGTTAATGTGATGTTGTTTGTTCACCAGCAGCATACGGTGAGCTGGAAGAATGTTCACTGCTCCTGGGGACAAGGTGGACCCCCTCACACATTTTAACAATGAGACGCGGCAGGCACTGTCATCGGTAATTCACTCCTCCCACGTGACAGCAGCCCACCCAGCCAAGAGGGTCACCTTCTTCAAGAGCGGTGACTCTCAGTTCGGCGGCGTCAGAATGGCCGTTCACAAACGCAGCTTCAAGTGCTTCGACGCCCTCCTGGATGACCTCTCCCAACGAGTGCCGCTGCCTTTCGGGGTGCGAACCATCACTACCCCTAGGGGCACCCACAGCATAAACCGCTTGGAGCAGCTGGAGGACGGCGGGCGCTACCTCTGCTCGGACCGCCGGCACGTCAAGCCCATCTGCATGGAGGCGTTCGGACGAAGGTCTAACGTTTGGCATCAAGGTCACCCCCACGGCATCCATAGGAAGCCCTCCTGGCCAGAGGACGTGCCCACCGCCCACTCGAGTCACCACTGGCATCCCAAGACGATTGTCCTGGTAAAGAATAACGACCCAGCGGTGCGGAGATCCATCGTTCTCAGCAGGAGGACCACGCGCGACCTCAGGGTCTTCATGGATGAGATCTCCCAACTCATGCAGTGCCACATCAGAAAGCTTTACACGCTGGAAGGGCGCAAGGTGAGGTTGATTCTCATTAAAGTTGTTATAAACAACCTAAGCTTTCAGGTATTTAACCCTTTGAAATGTCCAGTGCTTAATCAGGTCTCATTCCTCAGGGACTTGCATTGAAAATCTAAGGATATCCCAAAAAATCTGTGATATGAGTGTATCGGTACTTTTATGTCATAATCATGTGATCGCAGGTGAATTTGTCTTTCCATAATAATAAAAACTTATCTTTTTAAATGGCTTTTACTCTTTAAAATGCTACAGGAATATATGTACTATACAATGGTGGTTTTAGCTTGTATGGCACCCTGGGTGAACCCCCCTTCACCCGCTAAAAGAAAAAATAACCTTTGGCACAAATTTTTATTAAGAAATTTGGAATGATACAAATAAATATGGACACATTTATGACTGATTTGACTAATTGGACTAGTATTATCCAAAGTTAGCGGTGTGCTGTTTGCTATATTCCCCCGCTCCCCCTACCTTGGAGTTCCAGTGAGGCGACCTGAGCTGCCTGGCTCACAAACTAGAATCAGGGGGCCCACTCCGACAAGGTTAACTGACCCACACGGTCACGTGACATCACTGACGTGACGTGCAAATGAGTGATACTAAGCCGACTGTGCAAATGTCACTGTTCCGGTGTTTTTTTGTATGGTTGCCACATGCCGTTCCCGGCAAGATGCTGTCCTGGGCGACTGCCCATGTCGTATAAAAGAACCTGTTTAAAAATGGAATTATAGACATTCTGCCGTGTTTCCTCTAGGATTTTTTTTAGCACCCCCCCTCAAAGGGGCTTTGCTGTACCTAGGTGGTGCGTGTGTGTAATTCATTTCAGAATGAGTAACACTGAATAATTTTCTCACATCACAAATATTTGATCACACAACCAGTAAGAACATTAAAATATTATAGTAGCCGCCTGTAATGTTACATATTATAGAACCAGGAATGAGTTCTTTCCCTCAAATCTTCAAGACATAGCTATGAACTTTGAGCCCTTCCATAGCTAAAGAAACGTTATCTGACTCTCTTCCTCATCAACACCAGGCACCTTTCTCTTCTTGGGGAAATATTTTAACACACTCATCTGAAAATGCAATCAAGAATATTTTAATACATATATTGTACAAAATCATTGGCAATTATTTTACTGATGTTTATTGACGTGACCGGTTTTATGATTCACTGAGTTTGCTAAGGTTAATGTCGTGGTTTTCCCTTCTAGGACCGACATTCCTTTTCCCTTCTAGGACCGACATTCCTTTTCTTATGCATTTTCTTATGTATTATCTTCTAGTTCATCACAGGTCGATCACATGGTGGTTTCTAGGTGTCTTCCATCCTCGTCAGCTCACCACCATTATCTCCACACCAGGCTGAGTTTGGCTCCTTCCTGGGTTTTGCTGCCTCAGCTGACTCTCTTTCCAGCTTCCTTTGAGTCTAAAGATGGCAGCTTTTGCCCATAATTGCAATTGTCCAGCCTCTTTTGATCTTATCGGTGGCTTAAGCACATCAATTCTATTTTTATATAGTTAAAGGTTACACAGGTTTCTGCCGTACTTGGTTACGTAGTTTAATATTGCCCGTCTACTTTCCGAAGTGCGTAGTTATACGTATATGGTGAACACTCAGAGCAGTAGCATGCTGAATATTGTACCCTTTCTTGAAGTGCGTACTTGTGCTTATACGGTTAACACAAAATGCAGCGATACATTGGCTATCAGATGGTGCAGTAGTACATGTTGATTGACACACTGTACCATGACACATGAGAGGACATGTTTATGGACTGTGGGGGGAATCCGGGGGACCTAGAGCAAACCCCACAACGACACAGGGAGATGCGAACTGCACACACAACAAACACTGGCGGAAACTGGAACTCTGAACCTAGAGGTGTGAGACAACAATGCCAACCACTGCACCTCATAATATACTAATATTGATAATTAGCTGGCCATGAAATATGTCACATTACGAATGTTCTTTTAACTAGCTGACTTAATGTTAGCTACTTAAATCTACCTTTCTCTTGCTTCTCTCCCCTCTGTCATTTTCTCCTTTTCCTCCAGCTATCTCGTTGGCCGTATAGACCATAGGCATCCTACCGGATCGGTTGGATGCATGGGTGTGTGTCCTCACGTGTCTCCACTTCCTGTATCCGTCATTTAAATTTGAATTCCCCCTGCAGAATCATGTAATTGTGACTTCACGACACTTCATAAAAATCTGAAGCAGCGACGGCTATAATTTGTCCATGGCAGGCGACCACTGCAAAAGGCATATAGCAGGAACACTGTGCTAGCCAACACATCTGAAGAGTGTGAGCCCAGAGTGATAGACTGTATCCATTTATTTCAGATCGACAGCATCCACAGCCTTATGCAGTGCCCCAGTGTGTTAGTCTGTGTTGGGCGTGAGCCTTTCCGTCCGCTTTTGGTGGAGAACCTGAGGAAGAGCTCAGATGAGAAACTTCCAGGACTGGCTTCAAGATCACGGTCTTCCATTTGCAGTGAAAACCACGAAAGCAAGAAAAATGGTAGGTCACCAAAACTTTCAAGTCTAGAAATTAAGAAAAAATTGCTGTTTTTCTTGCTATTGTCTCAGAGTCTGTTGGTAGCTGTAAGTTGTTTAAAACCAATTTAAACAAGAACATTTTATTGATGACCCATTAAGAATAGAGTCCTATGTAATTAGAATCAGTTTTGTTATAAATTCGTGATAGTTATAAATTTATCAGAATAATTATGCAGATGCTTGAGATCCATCATAATTGTAGTGCCCATATGCGTTTTATTTTCTATATTCTTGTTCAAGTTTCTGTTCTTCTTTCTTTTGCATGGTGTAACAGCAGTCAATTTTGGACTTGAGACAAAGAAAAGTATCATCCACCCAAGATCAGATTCAAGCAACAGGTCAACCCGATTTTCCTTGTCATCAGAAAAATCATGCCCCAATGGACCACACATGACTCATGACCATACCGGTCATGTTGGTACTTGCCAACATGCACAGGACACACTGATAAATGATGACATTGAGAAAAGAGTTCTTGTTAATAAAGATGGGAGTCTGTCAGTGGAGATGAAAGTGCGGTTCCGTCTCCTTAATGACGAGACCCTCCAGTGGTCTACTGAAATTAAGAAGTCGGTGGGGGCTGTTAATGACTCTGCTTTTGGAAACGAAGAGTCTCATTATCTACAGCCAGGCAAATCTGAAAGCTGTTCAGATCCAGAGTCCAATGTGCAATGTGAAGACGAAGAACTATACGTATCAGAATGCAGCCAGAGGCATCTAGATGAGTCCCAGCAGTGCCGAAACGGCTGCAATCATTGCAAAGAGTACGACATCTGGAAGAACCCTATGCATGGAGACCAGGGCAGCATCAGGCATTTTAGATCTTCAAGTTCAAGTGCATCTTCCCATAAAATTGTATGCGAAAAGGAATCTGTGGAGAGCAGGCCTACAATTTCTCGATCCAGTGAAGAGTACGCAGAGCATGTCATACAAAAAGCAACTTGTTTGCAGCAGACTGTAGCTGGGGATACCAAAGTGGAATATTGTGCCATTGGTCACTGCTGTAGCTGCAGTGAAGTCTGTGCAAAGTCTGACAGCAGGGGTTCCATGGGCGAAAAGTGTAAGAGTCCTGAGAATGATGAAACCAGGTCTAACAGTTTAGCCTCTGTAGGCATCAGAAGTTCACAGAAAGAGCATGTTAGAGGGGCACAGATCTCAAAGGATAGACCTGTATCAGGAATGAGCAGTACCTCGAAGATCTTGGAGGAACTCAAGGGGTATCAGGATGTTGAAGATGCTGATGATGACGAACTCCCACCAAGCATATCAAGAGCGTCCTTGTGGCCTCATGGCGACAATCCTGAAGGTTGGGGGAAAATGGGAAGTGTTGCATCTAATTGCTCCATCACTGGACACAAATCAGTTTACTCTATGAACCATTTGCCACCCAAGCGTCCAAACAAAGCACCTTTCTGCTGTACTCAGTCAGCAAAGTCTAGACATTACAGCACATCTGTATCTCCTACAATAGAGCTACTAGTAAAGCAGGCTGAAAATGAAAACATTGAGGGTGTACATAGTGCTATATCAGCTGTCTCAAAACAATCATCTAAACACAGAAAATCTCACAACTCTGGTATAGTTTCAGTTGTACCAGGGAGTGTTAAGGTACCTATTGCTGAGAGTGATTCCAGAAAAGCCAGCATTAGATTGAAATGTAGCAATGCGTCAAGGCTGTCAAAGAAATCATATAATATGACCCCTTTAAAGACTGATATTCCTGAATCATTGATTACCGACATAGGTCCAGATGGACACGATGGACATGAAAGAACTATTAGCATTTCACGAAGATCCAGGAAGTCTAATGCATGTCCACATTGTGGTGGTTCCGACAGATCCGGATTAAAAGCATCTGAGAATCTTTTTGATATGAATGTTGAAGACCATAGTTCCAGATCAGTTAGTTCTGTATCAGACAGAACAAATATATCAGAAATGTATATGAAATCTGAGAATTATAAAAATATTACCCCAGTTTTAAATATATCAAAAAATGTAACCGATAGTCAATTGAGAAAATATGAAGAGGTGATTCTAGAAAGACAAGAAACATCTATATCTGCTAAAACAAAGGATTCTGAAAAAATGAATAGTTTTATTAAGTCAGACCTTATTCATGGTGCAGAACAACAAGAGATAGTGGAGACAGAGGACATAGCATTACATACAACATCAGCCAAAATCAGCTTTTCAGCACAATTTAGGACATCCAAGATATCAAATTGTAATGCATCTGTAAAGTCAAGTCAACAGTCAACATCTGAATGTCCTGTGAAAGAGAACCAAGAGAGAGAAGATGAGGAAACAGAGAAATGTGCAGTCAGTGCTATGTCTGTCAAACCTAATGAGTCATCAACATCAAGACAGTCTAACAAGTTCCAGCATAATGCCTCACAAACAGCAGAGTCAGTAGCAACAGATGATCAGAATACATCAGATAGTAACGCAACAGACAGAGCACTGAAGAGGGTAGAAAGAGGGGAGAAGGTAAGCAGGGAGACGTCCTACAGACGTATGAAATTAGAAAGATCAGAAATATCTGTTAGTCACCACAGCTTGCCAGCTCTGAATGACAGTGAAGAAAGAGCAGCCAGCACCGTGTCTGCTGGCACCAAAATTCCTTGGAAATCAAATTCATCAGACACAAACCCCTGTGGTGCATGTGACGGAGGCTCAAACCCAGCGACACCCTTACCAAAGATATCTGGCAACTGTGAAAACGACAGCGAGCTGGAGAGTGAGACGAGAGTGAGAAGTTCATCGTCTGTCGATTCCAAAGCATCTGACACTAAGAAGTCCAGTATATGTCAAAGTGATGACATGGAGAATAGTGGAACATCTTTAGCTGTAAAAATACCAAAGAACGACATAGACCAAAGTGAAGAAAGAGTTGGAAGTGTGGTATCGTTAAAATCACAGGCCTCTGCTACATCCACCAAATCTAATAGCAGTGCTAACAAAAAAGTTGCTAAAGCTACGGCAAAATCAGTAACATTGGGTACCACAAATGGAAAAGGGTTGAAACAAAATGAAGAGGATGTTGAAGAGAGACTAAAGAGCACTGCATCTTTCAAGAGCAATGTTTCAGAGCAATCGGAAATGTCCAGAGAAAGTGACCACTGCTCATCTAAGTCAATCAGTACTCCTGCAAAGACGCTTCAAAGTGATGAACAGGAGGTAACAAGTGTGGAATCTGTTTGCAGAAAAACTCCCACAAAATGCAAACCAAGCAGCCACTTGAATATGAATGATGACAGAGAACCTTCTGCCTTGTCAAGTGACTCTGCCAGAAATAAATCTTCTTTGGGAGACTTGCAGCCCCGCCACAGAGATTCTACTGTTTCAGAAGACAGAGTGAAGGATTCTGAAAATGAAGATGTTGAGAAGCAAGATGTCAGTGGATCCGGTACTGTAATCAAAAAAGGAATGGCTATAGTGAGAGATGCTGATAAAGAACGTACTAGTGATCATGAAAGTGTTCATTCTGTAAAAAAGTCATCTAGAAAGGACACAGAAATTAATAAGACCTCAAGTTCAAATTCAGCTGCCATGTCAATAGTTTCTTGGAATTGTCTTAGTCCCAGTCCTTCAAAGAGGTCTTCTAAAAAATGTAAGAGTCCTGCATTACAGAATGGGAATTCACATGACAGCAATTTGTCTTGCTCACTCTCTGCAGCTGATTTATTGAAGTATAGATCTGAAGATGTTAGACCAGATACTGCCAAATCCAAGACAAATATTACTGAGAAAACTTACAATTGTGTCCTTGAAGTCACAGAGTCATACAAAAATGTAAATGATAACAAAAATGACAAAGGCGACAGATGCAGACACAGGAAAAGAAGCTCCTCACTGCCAAAAAGAGAAGCAGAACTATTGAGGATAGTGCCTTCCTGTTTACCTAACACATCCCCAAGAGAAGTAGTACATGATTGGTTGAAAAAAATACCAACAGACAGTCCCATATATGATGCTGGAGAGGAGTTTTATGGACAGGCATATGAAACAAACAGACAAAAAAATCCAACTGAAAAGGAGGAGGAATCTGCACAAAAGGAATCAATGACATTTGATGGTGAGCCAGTTGTGGCAGAAGAAGAAAACAAAGAGGAATATGATGGTAAAGAGACTGATGATGAAAACAATAAACCCTTTGAAGAATCAACCGGGACACGGCTTCCGAAAGTTGATGAAAAACCACCCAGTAAATGTGCCAACAGGGAAGCTTTGCCAAAAAGCTGCCAGTCTTCAGTACAGGTGATGAAGGTCCTGTTAAGCCCAAAATTTGATAGATGCAACAGCCTACCAGAAGTGTCCCCCGTATATGGAAGAAAACTCAGCAACTCAGCCAAAGGGCTGTTGGATTGCCTTGCAAACCTTCAGCTGATAGACATAGATCCTGCTGATGTCAAAGCTAGGGATGCACGGTATAATGAACTGATGAACATCCTCCAGTCACTTTGGCTCTGTGATCCTTTGGACAACGACAAAAGTGTTCCATTCAAAAACCATCGATCAGCGGATGATCCAAAGTCCTCATCTGGTGTAGATGTTAGTAGTGGTTCTGCAGGCTCTGGAAAGGGCAGTGACAATGGTGGGCTATATCAGGCACAAAAACCAGAATTACCACTAAACATGGGTATGGCACCTGTTGACCACAATCCATTACAACCATTGGAAGAAGAAATTGAATTTACTGCCTCTTCATCCAGACTGATTTTGGATGCAGAAGAAACAGCTACACTGTCTGATCCAGCGACTCCTGACATAGCCATGCGTGTGAGGGATAGCCCTGTAAGTGAGGAAGAAGGTACTGATACAAAGAGACAAGAAGATAAACACAAAGATCCAGATTCAAATGAAACAATCAGAAGTGATGAAAGTCCAAAGGAAATTATAGAAACACCTTCCACATCAAATAGAAGTTCAGGGAATGAAGGTAATATGTTAAAATTAGCAGGTGAGACTGTAAGAGATATAAAGAACGTTGCAAGTTCTAGGATACTTCCATATCCAGAAAATATAAGAAATAAAAAAGCTTCCAAAGACCCGGATCCTGTCTGGGTTTTGAATTTGTTAAAAAAACTGGAAAAGCAGTTTATGACACATTATGTAAATGCAATGGCAGAGTTTAAAGTACGATGGAACTTGGACGACAATGTAATTCTGGATGCTATGATAAACGAACTGAGAGAAGAGGTAAGCAAGAGGATACAGTCAAGCATCAACAGAGAGCTTCAAAAAATTCACAGTCGGGCTGGAAGGGAACCAAGACCTCCAATGCAGAGCATCTCTCGAGAGTCTTCTGCGCAAACTGAGCAACGGCGTCGACGTCTGAAGGTCATGCACAACAAATCTATAAAGGATTCACTTCAGAGAAGTGAAGAAAATTATACTGTCACCGGTACTGATTTTAGCGATCAACGCAGTGAAGATGGATACTGTCCGTGTGACACATGCATGAAGAAGAAAATGGCTTCCAGACTTTTAGAGCAGAAAAAAAATGTAAGTTCTGCTCCGGTGATGATGGATTTTGATCTAAGAAAAATTCTCCAGTTGAAAAGGGAACCTCCTGCAATTTTAAAAGAACAACCAAATGTTGAAGTGGGAACTGTTGGTGGCAACGGAACCCAAGACACAAACGAAAATCTTAAGGTCTTGCCGGAGGAGGAGGGGAACAGGGAAAAGGCGAAGCTTAAGGAATTGCAAAGACCTCAAATGGATAATGAAGCTGATGAAGGAGTGGAAAGTATTAGCAGAGAACAAATGACTGGAAATCAATCAGAGGAAAAAGAGGGAAGTACTGTAGAAGATGATGCTGGAAAGGCAGGCAAAGACAGTGAGGGGATTGATGCAGCTGACAAAGAAGAAAGTGCTGAAGTATACAGAGAAACAGAAGCAGGAGATGGTGAGCCAATGAATGATGGTATTGCTGAAGAAAATGCTGCTGAAGACAGTGAAGAAACAGAGGAGGGCGTGACTATTAAAGAAGAAGACTCGGCCAATCAGGATGACATAACTGAAGAAAATATTGCGTCTGCTGAAGTGGCAGAGGGACTTGCAGATGCTGATAAAGGGGAAGCTGACAAATATGATGCCAATGATGAATACAGCAGAGCTGTAGCTGAAACCACAGAAGATTATCCAGGTGAAGGAAACAGAACCCATGAGAATGATGATTCACATTGTGTTAGAACATCTGAAGAACATTCTGCAGATAAAGTTGACAATGCAGAAGGACAAAATCCTGTAACCAGTGAAGATAGTGATTCAGTTAAAGAAGATGGATGTGATCAGCTGAAAGAATTTTCTGAGCAGACAAAAGCAGAGGTCAACACAGCTATAGAGAGACAAGAAACAGATAATATTGATGTAACTGTAAGAGTACATGTTGCTGAAACATGTAGTACAGAAGGCAATGCTGAGGAACAACAGCATGACAGTGATATAGCTGAGGATAATTCAGAAACATGTGTCGTAGCGAGATTCACTGCTGAAGAATATCAGAAAAATGGTCCTGGTGAAACTGAGCTGGAAAATGCACCGGAAAGTGGTTATCTGATTAAACAGATAACAAAGTCATCCATTGAGTCACAACCAGGTTCCATAGAGGCAGCCTTGGATAAAGACAGGAATATCAAGTTTGCAGAGTCTTCTGATGATTCAGGTGCCTCCAAGGAGAGTCAAGATAGCTGAAGTAGCAAACAATGCTTATCCAAAACTAAGTCATCCAGTGACTGTCAGGGGTTGGGAATCTAGAAAAGCCATGAATTCACTAAAGCAGATGGACAATGTTCTTGAATCAGCCAGTCATATTACATTAAGCACTTTATCATTCCACTGTCATTTCAGTGAACAGTTTTTCTTTAATGGGATCTGAAAATTTCAGATTTATTCTGTAGAATAAAAACATTCTGGTGTGTTTTGAAACAGGGTGACATCTGGAAAAAGGGATATGTACAGTATGTATAATTATATGGTTGTAACACAAAATGTACTGTAATTAAAATGTCTTTGTAAAATTTTATGCTGATATTTCTACAGTTGTAAGCCTTAGCCAAACTGTTGTTGTCATGGAAAAAAACATGAAGGGTGGATCAAATATTGTAGTTTGCATATATAATGAAATATTAAAGGTTTTGTGATATTAATTAAAATCAAAGTTATTCACAAACATTAAGGAAAGTGATGCATATGAGCCTCAGGGAAGTAGTAATATTTTTTTACATATTGAATACAAATAGTATTTTTAAATCTATGAACAAAAAGGTCTAATTTAATTAATAAATTAATAACATCACAGAAAGATTTCAAGAAATTTGCACTCTAAAAGTCATTTTAATGTTTGGCAAAATATTTTTGCTAATAAGACGAAAATGTCTGTGTTTAAAATATTACTGTTTCCTATATACATATCTGCATTCAGTGCAAAGTTAATCAACACCTTGCTTATTACATGAAATATGACTGAAGGCGTAATTCTGCTCCCTTAAAGTAAGCTGCTCTTTTTCTGATCTTTTATGGTTCAGTGAATATAAAGTATTTCATATAACTGATGAGGAAGCCTTTGAAAAAAACAATGGACTTTGTATAACGTGCGTATATCACGCATCAAGGAGTACACCAGTGCAAATAGCTTTAAAAAATACCAGCTAATAATTAATGAAGATCACTGGGGTATTTATTGCAGATTAAAAAGTCTGCCCTGTCAATATAATATACATCATGCAATCTAATAAGGACGTATAGGAAGAAAGCAAAAAGGGTACCATGTCTTGTGTTAATACCAAGAAGCATATATTTAGTTAATAAATGTAATATAACATGTGTTTACCATACATTTTTTCTATGTATAGCTTAATTGATGTTGATGGAACCTGACTGATGTTTGAAGATTCCTTTTGGCTGTTATGTTTCCTGTGTTTCCTGAAATTTTATATGTATACGTGACTGGTAGCCAGGAAATCCAGTGGGCAAAAAAAAGAAATAAATATTTCAAATAATGTATAATTGTAATACTATTCTTCATGAAATAAAACATTTCGAGTAAGTGTTTGTTAAGTAAATATTTTAAGACCTGGATTTTATTGCCATTATGAGCATCATTTTGTACCATATCAGGAGTGAGTTTAATGCAAATATATATTGCTTGTGTTATGCTTATATTATTTGATTTGTCTGTAAAATTACTAAAAAATTAATACTCTAAAATATTATGGCTTGTCTTTTAATTTTTTGACATGCGCTGCAGTTTATTTTGGGTAAATTTTTGAATACTCTATCTTTAACTGTAACTTAAATATATAATTATTTATTTATATCAACGCTATACTGTAAATCAAATGTGGCAGATAGAGACTGTTAGCAGAGAGACCGGTAGCAGAGAGACTGTTAGCAGAGAGACTGGTAGCAGATATTCTGGTACCAGCCAGCAGGGGGTGATAAAGTCGGTTTTCCTGTCAGTGCTATAATCTATAAGCGGTTGAGAGAAGGGAGAAGGATGTGAAATGAAATGCACTGTTTTAAAGAATTGTTACAGAAAAATGCTAGTTAATGATAAATAGTCAACATGAAACTTTGGGATGAACTAGGTCTCTGGTGGATCTGGGTCACATGTCTTTCTTACTGTTTCATTATATTTGCTGTAGTGAGCTTTAAGTAATGTAGTTAAACTAAAACTGGTCCAGTAAAATATTTAGATGTAAATAAATAAAAACTGTAAACCATTTAAGTTTGGTTAAACAGGTTGCAATATAGCCACCATTCATAAGTTTTTTTTATTATTTATTCACTTTAATAATGATGCAAAGATGAAATACTTTTGCAAAGCAGACTGTAAACCCAACTGATGTTTTTTTTTTTCCCTTCAAATTTTAGAAACGCCTTAACAGATCTGATAAGTCAATGAGCTATGCTTACTCAAAACCACCTTAGCCAAACAGGATGTGCATCTGTGTGGGTAAGAAAATGTTATCTGAGAGCTGAAAGGAAATGAACGGCAGGAATACATCGATTTAAAATGAAGCAAAACACTTTCCAAAATTGCTAAATTGTTAAGTACCTTGGAGAAGCTCATGGAAACAACACCTTGCCCAGTATATCAGACCAGCACTTGCCCAATATATCTATAAGGCCATTTATGTCTCTGTACCCTGGTCGTTACATCTGTGAATTGGCAGAATGAAGACACCCTGATCAAACCATATCATTTCCCAGTAACAGCCACAAAAACTTGCTTGTAGAACCTCTAGTTTGGTCACGAACAGTAGATTATTAATTAGATTAATAACTAGACATACATGTGTAAGAGCTGGGGAAAGAGAGAGAGGCCCATAGAGTGAGGCTGAGGCAACGAGCACAAGACCCTGAGAGCTTATTGCGCTCAACCACAAACTTACAGAGCCACAGTTTTTCCGAATTGTAAGCTAGTTAAACTTCCTGCATTATTACATGTCACTCGAACTCCAAAGTCAAGATTAAGGTATGTCTGTGTGAATATTTTAATACTGCAAGAATGTATTTATTAATATATTTATATGGTTTTATAAGGCCATATCATTAGTGATCACCATCATTTTTATAGGTGCTAGACTGGTATGATTTGGAATCAGATTCTGAGAACATCTGGGATGATAAAAAAAAACATATATAATACATATTTATTATAATTTGATAATTATATTTGATATTTTATTTATACATTATTTCCAGCATTGGCTGCGTAATCATGGTAAACGTTTTTTGATAGCTGAAACACTATAAAAAGAGTAGAAGTTGGTTAATGTTTATGTGTAATTCTGGTTTAAGAAACTTTTTCTTTTTAATCAAATTGAGTAAGGAGAAGTATTCAGTACTTCCTTTTCAGTTTAAATGTTTTCAGTTCTTATGGATCTAATTGCTGTGGAATTTGAAGATCTGGAGATCCTGCTGTATTTTTCCGAATAGGACTTCAGCATATGAATATGGTTAAGCTCTCCAGAAGGAACTCTGTCGGGTATCCATTAAATGTTCAGCATGAAGTGAATTTTTAAGGATAAGATACTGAAGCCGATTCTGAAGCACGATTAATCGAATAAAATTTCAACATAAAAAAATCTCAAACATGCAAACAAGTATTGGCTAATTGCCATTTAAAATAATATTCAGTTGATAGTATGGATTAATGTACAGTATGTGATATCTCACTATATAACCTGATATTATTAAAATTTGGTATTACTATAAGGTATACTATTATAAAAGAAAAAAAATAGAAAATCTAAAAAATTAACATATTTTGCTTTATTTAGTTACTTGTAAATTATTTAGTTCTGCTTGTCACTTTTGTACAAAGCCAAATTATTAAAGTTTTAAATAATAAAATATATTATGTATGTTCATATAAAATCTCTCTTCATGATAATCATATATCTGTTTATAGATAGATAGATAGATAGATAGATAGATAGATAGATAGATAGATAGATAGATAAAATTATTACATGTATTATACAGATAAAAACTTATTGGTTCCTGAATATATTAATAAAAATGTTATATCTTGCAAGCAATGAAGTTAATAAAAACTTTATTTTCTTTAGTGATTTAATTTGCTTTTAATGTAAATGTTTGTATTATATCAAACAGCAGGTTTATATATAATGGTGGTAATGCTAGCATCCCATTCTGTGTCTTATGTGTCTTAATTCCAGTGACATTAAGGAAACTGCCAACCAAAAATTTGTGATTGCTTACCATGCTTATCATGTTTTATATCACTTAGATTACATTATTTAAAATTAAAATTTGCATAAAAATACACTGCACAAACATAAATTCAAATCACAATTTATTTATTTATTCCATCACGATTTATTTACAAGATATATATTGTACCGTTATAATTGTTATGTTAAAGACGGACATTTCTGATAGACTATTCTGTGACAAATAGAAGATGAACAGTAACAGAACAGGATATGAATAGCCCACGATACAGAATATATACATAACAAAATATACAACTCATCTAATTTATATACACAATAACTTGAACATGATAAGACAGAATACAGAATAAATTCTGTACAGTGTTTGGTGAATGTAGAGGTCTTTGTTAGAATGTGCGATTGTCTTTTTTGTTGTTAAAGTGTTCATACTAAAATATCATACAGTAAACATTAATGTCATTAATGTCTATAATGCCTATGTACTGTAGACTCAGATAAGCAGGTGCTGATTTGAGTCCTAAACTCTAATTAATTCTCATCAATTCTATTCATCCTTGCCCTGCCTGAAACATTGTTCACTTCATAGGCTGTTAATAGTGCTTTTTGCTTTGCATAGGTGCTTTTAAAAGGACCTGTGTGTGATATGTACTGTATACTCACCATTTAAGCACATACAAACAGCAATACGGGACTGTTACTGAAGGCCATAAACGCCATCTTGAAAGATGGGTTGTACTCAGAGCATCCTGAGACATGTTGGAATCTCCAAAGATCTCTCCTTCAGAGCACATGGACCGCATACCAACTCTTTATCTCCAGGATCAGACACGGTGAGTTTTCCAGTCTAACCAAATCACAAGACTATTTCAGGACTAAACGTTCAATTTCCCACTGTACAAATTTATAAACAGAGTTAATTTGGTGGAAATATAGATTATAATCTGAATATATTGCATATTTTTAAGAATTTTTTTTTTATTTATTTAACTTAACTTTAATTTAACTCTAATGTTAGTTAAGGGTAATAGAGTACAATTTACTTCCAGATTAATAAAAACCAGTTATTTAAATGATCTATTTTGTATATGGTCTGTCGTGTTTTTTTCAGGAACCTGAAGCCACACTGGGACCTCCAAATCCTGGTAATTACAATTCAAGTGACATGACATTTCTCTCAAAAACCAACAATGAAACAATCTGTTAAAGTTGAAAATATGCAGGTTTAGGAAGGAATTAACCATCACTAGCCACAATATCAACAGACGTGAAACGCATCACGAAAAACATATTCTCACATTAATAATTCCTGTAAAGTTTTTGAAACAATGCTAATATGTATCATTGTATGTTTTTTTTCTTCAGATAGAGATGTTGCTATTGCTCAGTTTGACTTTAATCCAATGAATGACCATGATCTGCCATTTAAAAAAGGAGACAAACTAAAGATTATACACGAGTAAGTATGAATTTCATTACGATGATGAGTCAACTATGATTTTTTCATTTTAAGGGGCAGGTTAAAAAACAACACAGCAGTTGGTAAACTTCCTGTAGCAGATCATAGCTTTGATTAAGAAGGATTCATTAAGTTTAGACATTCTGCTTGAATGTGCATTCGTCAAGAATCTTAATGACGTTAATGGTCATGGCATAATCACGCCAAATCGTGATTGAAATTCATTGAGAATGAAATACAAGATTGAAATACAGTTTATGTAAACTCATGACCAAACATGCAGACTCATCTATCCATCACTCATCTCATCTTTTAGCCATTTAACTGACAAACAAATAAATAAATAAATATACATAAATACATTAAAAATAGAATGATAAACCTTTAATGTCATGATGCAACAGCAAGAAATGTTGGTGTTAATTTAAGATGAAGAAAAAGGCTGTCAAATTCAGAACAAAATACAAAATTATCAAGAGTGGTAGATATAAACATTTATTCAATCAGGAATCCAACGTGATAGTGAGGGCCTGATATGTAGCTTCTTGTGATTTTTGTTTAATCCTCTATGGATACCCTTTATTTAATAAATCTAGACATTTACCAATACATTAGAAACGTAACATAAAAAGTCTATTGTACTATAT
>JAODLC010000028.1:19946154-19958009 GCA_026781145.1 Hippopotamyrus pictus
ACTCACACACCATTCACACACACATGCACACCTATGGGCAATTTAGCAACTCCAATCAGCCTCAGCATGTCTTTGGATTGTGGGGGGAAACCGGACTACCCGGAGGAAACCCCACGACGACACGGGGATGCAAACTCCACACACATGACCCAGGCAGAGACTCGAACCCGGGTCCCGGAGGTGTGAGGCAACAGTGCTAACCACTGCACCACCGTGCCACCCCTTGCTGCTTACAATGAATAAAAAAAAAAAAAAAGTTCCCTGAAAGAGAAAGATACAGGGAGTCCAGGGTTAACAACATCAGACTTATGGACAACTCATAGGCCTACTTACGAACGGCCTGCCATAAAGTCTATAATATTAAAAATTTGGCTTAAATACAATGGTTATTAATATTGAATCCACACACTACTCTGTGACACTCATGAAAACATTGAGCTGCTTCATGGTTCGTTAGCTCGAGCTACAGTACAATACTACATGTAATAACTTTTATTATTACTATGTACATTATTATTATTGTTATGTACTATTTTATTTCTGACTTGCCTACAAATTCGACTTATAGACGGGCTTCAGGAACAGATCTTATTTGTAACCTCAGGACTGCCTGTATATACCCTGTAAATACTCACCCGAGATGAGAATGATCTGTGAACTTATACTTGTCGCAAAAATAGGGCAGCCTTACATTGTCTTCCTCCTTTCTTTGAGGTGACACTAAAAATGAACTATTTCCTGGTTGAAGCAAGAGTGAGCTTCACTGCAACTCAGTGGAGTGAGGCCCTTTAACCCTTTCACGCATGGTGCCCACTATAGTGGACAGCTATTTAAATTTGATCATCTTCTATATGACTTGGTTTTAAAATAAAAGTCCCGCGTAGGCCTCTTTATGAGATGTTACCCCATGTGGGCATGAGTGTGAACGCTAACGGCAACAGCGATTCCTGCGTGAAACCAGTTTGGAAAGACAGGATACAGCACTGCTGGAATTTCTGTCCCGTGCTTCTATAAATGGACATTTCTTGGTCGATTTACATATTAAAAATGTAAAAGACGACAAAAAAAGTCAAATTACCTGTGTCAGTCTTTTTTTTTTTTTTAAGAAAATCAGTGTTATGAAGTTATATGATCACTTCAATTGAAAAGCTGAATTTTTGCAGAATTCAGACATATATAACAAACTCAACGGTTTTTAAAATATAATTTTGTGTGATATGCTTGAAAATACGCAACATGAACAAAAAGACATGCCTATTCTTGCTTTATTTTTGCTTGAATTGTTTTTTTTTTTTATTAATTGTATAAATTTCTAATCGTGTATGTTGTGCTTAATAAGAAGTTATTTTCTATATTAATTTGTTTTCTAGACTTCAAGAGCAGCAGGTACGAAGGCATCGGCTTACATGACAGTGCAGGACTGAATGTCTGGCACCTGTAGGCCTATTAAATAGCAGGTTTTCAAGACAGAGCTCTTCTACATTTCAAGGCGACTGTAGCATGTCTATTGATTAATACTGGTTCAACTAGGAAAAGCAGAAGAGGAAGACCCAGTATCACCCTACCTCAAGTGAAGTGGAGCCCAGTGTTCAAAGCACTCACTGAGATCAGGTTTGACCTTGGGAGCCACTGGTCCCAGACCAGCAACGCCCGAAATGCCAACAGATGCCATGATGCTGCGTGTATAAGGAAGTACAGCTGCACGCAGTGGCCTGAGCCTTTGTCCCCTGAATGCTTTTGCAGTTCTCATAGAAATCAAAGCTCATGGGATTTTCTTATTTTTTATTCATTTGAAGTGCTGTTTGCACTATTTTAATTTACATGCATATGATTTTTCAATTACTTATGACTTTTTTGTACATTTGATATTCTGTTGACTAGTAAATAGTAGCACTAAAATTAAGTAACAATAAAATTACTGTTATGCTACTTTAATTGTCATTTGAAGTGTTCATTTTTACCAATAAGTGCATTGTGTCGAATAAAATTTCAATTTATGTATTTGATCATGATTCTGTTTCAGTGTTTATTTCATTAGAAATGTTATGTATTGTTGTAGTAATGCAGTATTGCTATTATAATACTTTTATGTCGTAAATCCATGCAGTCCACTTTTTAAAAAATCAGTACCATAATTCATGTATGAAAGGGTTAAGAATTCAAAGCTGGCATGTAAATATCACATTTGGTGTGCCATGAACGTAGAGAATATCATGCAGATAATTTTCGAACAGGAAGGCATCATTTGAGACCTTTATTATATGCTTTGCTCTTGCACTCATCACCAGTATATACAAAGCCCCCTCCCCCATCAGGGGCGACGTAAAAGAGGGAAAGTTAGAATGATTCAAAGGGCCCCTGACTGATGGGCCCTAAAAAAAATTGAAACATAATAAAATTAGCCTAATCATGTTAGGTTGCCTAATGGTTAGGGGATTTTGCTTGTACTCAAAAGGTTGTTGGTTCAAAGCACCACTGATGTATCCTGAATAAGGTAACGCCCCAAGCACTGCTCCCTGGCTGCTAAATATTAGCTGCTCCCTGCTATGTCACAGATGGGTTAAATGCAGAGGTTACATTTTGTTGTGTGGTGTGTCAACAATGACAATTAATGATGTTCACTACACTTTAAGACCCAATATGCTATGCCTTCATGGAACCCAAAATCTCAGCACTCCTGCCCTCCATTGAACATAAAGACAATCAGAAACAAATCAAACATGTCTCACGGCTTCAAAGTGGTGTGTGGCTCAATGGGTTAGGCCTTGTGGCTAGTTGTCTTTAGCTGCCTAGATTGGAAGGTCACCGGTTCAAATACTGTGGTTGGCTGAATAGTCACCTCACTATTGGACCCTGGAGCAAGGCTGTTAACTGTCTGAAAAATTCTCCAGGGATTTAAATGACTGACTCTCTGCTTGGGCTGTAAGTTTATTGTGTGTATCATAAAGGAGAGCAAACTAGTATATGAGAAAGGAGAATTTCTATGTAGTTGTGTGAATGGCAAATAAAAAGTAAATCACAGCTCTCTACTGCTTGATATAACAGATTGGGTCCCAGAGCATTTATATACAGACAGTCCACCTATCCCTCCATTTTCCATACCCTCTTGTCCTATGGTGGGAGGAGCTTATCCTAGAGGCTACAGGGGCAGGGTTGGGAATACCCCAGGCAGGCCACACACACATGCACACCTATGGGTAATTTGAAAATGTTTTTGCACTGTGCGGGAAAGCTAGAGTACCTGGAGAAAATACCATAAAAACACACACATGTAGAGCCAGCGCAGGGACTCAAACCTTGGTCTGAGGCAATACCATCCACCTACCTTGTTATCAGGAAGAAAAACACACTAGCCTCTACACCTTATACCGTCACTCAAATGGGTCTTGTTCACCTGCTGCAGCCTTGGATTTGTGCTTTGCACTCACTTTTCTAAACACGAGGTCAAGTTTCAATGCTTTGGTGACTTGAAATTGATTTCCTGTACAAGAATTACATATCAAGAATAATATACAATAAAAGGCACCCTCGTTACACGAGGAACGGAGATTTAGGAAAGAAAACCCCCAGATTAAAGATGACATGGTCAGCTGCAATAAATAACACTCTTACTGTTCCCTTATCATTGAGAGAAACTCTATCATTGCCACAGGTTAAGAATTCCTTCCTACACCCTCTCGCAACAGTGGATTTTTTTAGCTGAAATACTTTGTGCAGACTTGCCCCAACAGCAGGCAGCTGAAAGGTGGAGCCACTCAGTGATGCAACTAACTTGCCTTCTGAAAAAGTCTGTGGTCAACATCAGGAATTTATTTATTTATTTTTTTAAATCATAACTGGCCTTTACTGCGTGCTCACTTTCTCTGAAACAGCAATACAGAGACAGAAAAAAATCTTGTGGTTTTTTTTGATAACTACTTACACTAAAACAAGCTTGTATATGTATATGGTAAAATGTTCTGGTCTACAACTGAAGAACGAATTCTTTAAAAAGAACATTTATGTACAGCTGCCAATAAACTGTATCTCAATGAAATACAGAATGAGACATGGACAGCTGATATATATGTTGACTTACCTAGACCAACTGACCAAGGTTTGTGTTTTGGACTGGAAGAGGAAACTAGAGTACATGGAGGAAGTGTGTACATGGGGATAAGAGAAAAACTCTTCAAGTACACTGCTGGGGGTCTGTAATTGACCCCTCTAACCAGAGGTGGACATTTCAGGTCCAGAAAGTAAAAATCCAAACCAGGATTTTGTTTCAACCAACCACTGGAGTACTCTGTGACTGTGACTATTTATACTAAATTGGTTGGTTGAAACAAAATCCTGGTTTGGATTTTTACTTTCTGGACCTGAAATGTCCACCTCTGCCTCTAACCCTGAAGAGGCTTAGAATATGCAGCACGTCAAAATAGAAGCAAGGAGTCTGCAAGCAGAGAGACTCCATGTGAAAGTTGATCCTATCTGTCAGCGTGTACTCATTTTTTTCTTCAACGTCACACAACTGCAGGATTTCCTTAGCTAGCTGGAGTGATATTTTCAATTCAAGACAAGTCTGCACACACATGCACATGCATTTTACATGTATGTAACAGTTTTATTACCTTGTAAATAGTCTGTAGGGTTTGTAAACTTCTCCAACGCTTTTTATGTAGCTGATTTTAGGTTTAGAATGGAATAATATAGATTTGCCGTAAGATTTCTTGCATGATTGATAGAGTCTGAAAGCCTGAGTATCACACCAGATGCGTGAGAGTTGGCAACCCAGCCACTGGTCATTAACACAATAATCCAGTTAATTTATAACTTATTAATTTCCCTCTGACTGAGAAAAAGACCTGCTATAGATATGTCTCAAGAGGCCCTATCTGATCTAGGCCCTGGTTTGTTAGTTTTTCTTCTGACAGCAGCTCACAGCGTGCCAGTTAGGATATTACTGAAATAGTCTTACATAAGTATAGTAATTATCCACATGTTAATCTGTTCCTGCATTTACACCCTTCCTATTATCTCACAGTCCAGCTCTTTCCACACCACTGACATCCCCGATAATGGGTATGAATCTCCATGCATTAAAGCTTGACTAACAACATGCGACAATTAGTTGCGACTCATAGGGTATCGACAGCAAATCTGGCAAATCCTAGCTTGCGTCAAATGAGGCACTAGCTCAGGGGCAAGAGAAGGGAGGTGTCTCAGGAAAACAACAGGACTGGGGGGGTGACGACACAAGGCACAGTGCAGTCAGGTTTGCGATGGTGCAATTCTGCTGCATATTCTGATACAAGGTTTCCTTCAGGGTTAATCTTGGCAGTAAAACATCTTCTGTACATCTTAGTTGATGCTTTTTTTTTCACAGCACAAGACATACATAATTTCAGGTAGCACTCACAATTAGCCTAGCGGGTGAACAGCCAGCAATGGATATGTAAGCAGCTGTACCATACAAATAAGTCATATTCTCGAGTAGAATCAATGTTTTTTCGGTGTTTCTATGAAATCCAGTCACATTATGGTCCTTGCACAACGTCGAGGGTTTTGAAAGACGCTGCCGAGATGAGCCACAACGTTAAAACAACAGTGAGCACACAGATGATTTCTAGATACGCATTCCTGCAGTTTCTGCAAGTCTGCCTGCCAAAACATGCGCTGCTATGTACGCTCATTCTTGGTTCAGAGATAGTCAGGTTCTCAGAGACTGCAAACTCTGAAATGTCTATCTAGTTCACCTCTGGTTCAGCTTTCTGGTCGTCTGTAGTTATCAGGTTATGTTTCCTGATGATATGACTGAGACCATGATGTTGATTATTATTATTTTCATCTTCATTATGACCATTATTATCATTAGCCACAACAAAAATGATAATGTAACAGCTTGTGTCAAGCTGACTCACATCTCCAGGGTTGGAGGTATCCGTCATGTGCGAGTTCACATGTTCTCCATGTGCTGTATGAATTTCTTTTAAATATTGTATTTCTGCAAAAGCCGGAGTGTCTGTGAAATACCATATTTTGTAAACCAACTTTTTACCGTAGTAATACTTTTAGATTGGTCAAGGACCCCAAGTATACACAGAGACAAGAATTGTCCCATGAGTGCCAATTTATCTGTGTACACACAGGCATGAAGGTGAATCCATCTACCCCTAATCTAAGCACTGACCAAGAAACAGAATTACATACAAATCCGTATATAAAATATAAAATCTTAGTTTTTGCCAGATTATCCAGTGATGTTTGTTTAAAAAAAAAAAAACCCTATATTTAGAGGTTACTTTATTTGACAATCAGTACCATTATAGTCTAATTCCTAAAACATATATATTTTCCAGACCCAGATTTGATAGCCTTAAAAAACCTTTGAAAAATGTATACTGCAGGTGATGGTGTTGCATTAAAAATAGGGTTACAGTTAGCCTTACTACAATCATTTAATTACAGATGTAATTTTGGATATTACTGTTATAGAACCCATCTGTTTTCTGTAACCACTTGTTCTATGCAGGATCGAGGGGGTCTGGAGCCTATGGGTACAAGACAGGGAACAACCCTATGGGCAGTTTGGTAACTCCAATTCGTCCATCCATCCATCCATTTTCCAAACCGCTTTATCCTCAATGGGTCGCGGGGGAACTCCAATTCATATAGGCATATTTTTGGACTGTAGGGGCAAAGTACCTAGAGGAAATCCCTCAAAAAGAACAACACAGGGGGACACACAAACTCCACAGTCATGGAGCCAAACTTCAAACACATGCTAACCACAGTGCCACCATGCCACCCCTTTTGTAGAACCATTTCAGCTTTATACTATGTTTTCTTTGTTCTATAAACACGGACGTATGGCCTTAGTAATCTAAACTGCCTTAAAGATAAACAAGTCTATAATATAGACCTATGTATTCATAAATACAGACAGCAATATGCTTTCCAGCTATCTAACCCCACAAGCATGAATGTAAAAAACAACAAATGATACTATCGACTTTCTGTAAGTTTCTGTTTAAAGCCAGCTAGTTAGAAACCTTGCCCATAAAATCCCAATCATACTAGATTGAAATCTGGATGCAAAAAAGCTGAGCGACAATTAAGTTTTATCGGCTATAAGATCCCTTCACTCCTTTTAATTTTGATCCCTCCGTGCCCTTCCCATTCGTTTTGCTACATTTTGTACACTCCCATTTATACAGTTACCAATACTCATAAATGTATTGTTCTCCACAGTTTGCTCACAGTGATGATCGGTTTCTTTGTTGCAGAGGTGGCAATTTCAGGTCCAAAAAGTAAAAATCCAGACCATAATTTACTTTCAACCAACCAGTTGAGCATAAAGAGTCACAGTCACAGAGTACTCAATTAGTTGGTTGAAACAAAATCTTGGTCTGGATTTGTACTTTCTGGACCCGAAATTTCCACCTGCTTTGTTGCCATGCTCTGTTTTCGCCTAAAAATAAAATTGAAAAAAAATCTAAATTGTAAGATGTCTTATTTCCTCCAAAGACAAATAACCTAAAATTGAAGGACACTTTTTTCCTTGGGCTTCAGGAGGATATAAATTAAATGTATTATTATTAAGCTACCACAGCTCGATATCTTTTAACATAAACAACAAAGGGGCCGTATCTAGTTCTACAGGTTAAAACTGTGGGCCTGTGATCAGAAGGTTGAGCCCTTCAGCAAGGAGCTTAACCCCAGTTGCACCAAGGACTGGCAGACCCTGAACTCTGATCTTCACTTGTATGAATTAAAAAAAAAAGTAAATGCAAGAACGTATCACAAAAGTCAGCTTTTCCTGTCTCTGTGGTTCTGTTTCTTAGTTGGAAGTTTATAAAAAACTAGGTCAAGCACTTCAGTGAACTAGCTGTGGACAAACTCAAATAGTATGTCAGCCACAAATACATCTCCGATGTATCAGGCGGTAAACTATGGTAAAGGGCTTTCCCTCACCTGAACAATTATGCAGGGTTAAATTACAAGAACAGACGCACTCACACACTTGGTTTTAAACCCTTAAGAGCCATAAGATCACTAAGGATCTGTAAAACTACATTCATTATCACACTCTAGTTAAACACCTATGTGCAATCGGCTGCTATAAACTTGCATGTATAAGTCAATATGCAGCATGTTTATGTCTGCCGTTGATGCAAAGGGGCCTTGATTTTTATTGCATTTATATCACAGATTCTGCAGAAAGCACGTAAGAAAGCATTTCATTAATTTTCTCATATGCACACAGTGCAAAGTTATAGCTAGTTGTTGTCTGTAGTTAGATTTGAAAGCGGCTGTGGACAAAATTTTGATTTCTCGGTTGGAAAAATGGGTGGGTATTACTGGACCAGTGTTAAACTGGTTCAGTTCCTATCTCACTGATAGAACGTTCTGTGTGAACATTGAAGAGTTTACCTCTACCACTGCTCCTCTTCCTTGGGGTGTCCCACAAGGTTCTGTTCTAGGACCTCTCCTTTTCTCATTGTATCTTTTACCACTAACATTACATTTCTTTTCATTGTTACGCAGACGACTGCCAAGTGTATTTTCCACTATAGTACAAAGACTCAAGCTCTGTCCAGCCTCTTATTGACTGCCTCGCTGAAATTATAGGTGTTGGATGGCTTTTAATTTCTTGAGTTTTAACGAGAAAAAGACAGAGGTTGTGTTATTTAAACCCAGCAGCAGCATTAGTTCCCCCTCTTTTGACTTGTCTTCTCTTGCACATTTTGAGAAATCAATTATATCAAATCTGGGTGTGAAAATGGATCCTGCCCTAAAACTGGATGTTCATGTTAACACAGTGATAAAATGTTTCTTTCAAATTAGAAGGTTGTCAAAAATCAAGTCCTTTTTGTTGAAAAGAAAACTTGAAACTGTGATAGATGCATTTGTGACTTCACGTCTTGATTTTTGTAATTCGCTTCTTATATGGGAATTAGTCAGACCTCGATTGCGCGTTTACAGCGGGTGCAGAATCCCACTGCTCGACATGTATTCGGTAGTTGAATAGTTCGATCCGAATCGTAGTTCCGAATTGAGACAGATGGGTGTGACAATCTTTTAGCTTTATAAAACGAGAAACAGCTATAATTCCAAAAACGTTTTACATCCATCCATTATACCCACTTACTCTAGGCAGGGTTGCAGGGTGCTGGGGTCTGTTTAAGACAGCGCAAGGCACAAGGCTGGGAAGGGAAGGGAAGCCAGTCGAAAATACTTTGACAAGCGGAAAATTAAAACGCAAAAATGCCCACATTTAAAAGTGTATCTGCGTCAAAACACTTGTGGAAATTCATATGCAAGAAAAAACGTCACTTTTCTCAATCATGCCCAAATTAGAAACATTTATACTGTATACTAAATTAAAATATTCCAAGATAACTAACGGACTATAGAGAAGCATTTCAAAACAAGTTCATGTTTAACTTTTGACACACATTATCTACTAACTGGAGTCACTGCAGCAGAATAATGAGAATGTCACTGCAACCAATACTGGTTACATGCCGCGCTCACAATTTACTATACTGTACTGACAGCGTTTGCCTTTCATTTGGTTCATCTCAACCCCATATAAAAAGCATACCTCACACCTCCAAAAGCTACCTCAGGCGATACTAAAACTGGGAATGTTCCACAAGAACCGGTTGATTCAACGCAAAGAAGAATCAAACATCATTGGTCGACATCTGGTAGACATTAGTGCTAATTTGTTAATCTTTTTCACATATTTTAGAACCAAGATTTATAAACGCTGTATGAAGAAGCCTAATGTCTCGAAGCAGTAACGTAACAGACTATCTCACTCATTTGTACAATACAGGTACGCAAATGCAGAACTTCTACATCATATATCAACGTAATGAATTACTTTACTTTCTGCCACTAACCTTTTTAGACCTGGATGATTTTAATTCCGTCCGTCAGATGGGCACACCTGAAAATTATATTTAAATCCGTTACGTTTTCTCTTTCGGTCTGACTTGAATCAGGGAAAAGGAGTTAAGACCTTTAGGTCACGCCCATGACTTTTTTTTTCTTTTTCAGTACTTCCTTATTGTGCAAGGTTTGTGTAATTAAATAGACATAATGATTGAACACCCTTGAAATCTTCGCTACAGAATGCGTTTCCCAACAGTGCTTCGTTTAAGTGGCTCTGTAAGCATTACTAAACAGCCAAAACGTTATTACAACAATACAGCATCACTGTAGCCTAAAATAATGCTAAATTTAAACACTAATTAGGAAACATTTCCTCTGAAACGGTTATGGAATGATTTTCACCTTAAAAGACAGATGAAATCAACTCTAAGATTTAATGACAGCTCTTTCATTAAACTAAGAACTAACAAAATGAACTCAGTTTTCTGGAAAGCAATCTTTAATGTCCATGGCCTATTGGAATGTTGGAAATAAAAGAATGACATGGACAGTCCAAAGGCCTGTCCTTTGAATCGCCTGTCTTAATCTTAAAAAATGCATATATAAAATGTATTTGCATAATTAATTGGTATACCAGTATAGGAGATGGTGTACTTTAATTTTTAAATATAAATTTTGTCTACTGAAAGATGGTTTCTTTAGTTGTCTTTGACCAAAAATAACATGTAACACATGGAAAAGCCAGATGCTACCTCTCGAATCCAGTACAGTTTATACCAATTGATAAAGCACTGTAACTTGGTGGAGGTGTAGGTAAGGAGACAGTGAAATTATTTCTTACTAGTTTATTGAATCCCAGATTTATTTTGCGATAACGCAAGTTGGGAAATGTACGTTTACAATGGGGATATAACAGTGCTAACTACAACAGTAAATGGTTTGTGTTCAAAATCCAGGCCTGTATTACTAGCATTACAGGTGTTTTCGGTGAGTCAAGGCATTTGGCTCAACTCATTAACAAGAACTGATACTTTCAGGTCCCAAACAGGTCTTTGGTTAATCTCATTCCACTGAAATAGCAATAGCATTTCCACTTTAATTGTTCAATGGAGTATTATGCTACATTTACCAAATAAACATTATTTTATTATATCGATAAATATAGACAGATTTTTTTATGCATGCAACACAACTGGTATCACAAGCAGAACAGATGCAAAAGTAGCACAATGCCAATTATGACAGATTTGATTTGTGAAAAGCAAGCTGTGTCACTTTTGAGAAGCTGATCCTTCTTTGACCTGTTTTTCAGGAGACCCTCCCAGAAGGGACAATTTGGAGACTTCCTTTGAAGTCAAGTCAAACAAAGCTTTAGTGTCATCAGAGAAAATGACAATCGACAATCATCTGCTTTGTTTTGTCAACATTGAGAGATAAATTATTGTTCCAGCACGTCTGTCAGTTGTTTCACATCATCTCTATTTGTCTTTTATAACTTAAATATCTAAGCTGAGTGAGGCTTCAGTCTATTTATATACATATGAATATATGTGTAGATAGAGATATAGGTATAGAAAGGCACTATACCTATATCTCTATCTATACTTATATGTATATGTATATAAATAGACTGAAGCCTCACTCAGCTCAGAGGGTCTGCAGATCTGTGAAGGTGAACATCACAAGAAGAACAAGTAGTTATTTAAATACTTTTTTGGGGAAATATTTTACACATGGTTACCATGCACTCACTGCCCTGGTTTCCAGGGGTGTCCCCGGTGTTTTAGGGCAAGTAAAGTTCTTCAAAGGTTCTAAAATGCTCTTTATTCCCCCCCACCAAATAAATGTACACTAAATGGTTTAAACAGTGTGCTCTCAATCATCCATCCATCCATGTTCCAAGCCGCTTATCCTACTGGGTCGCGGGGGATCCGGAGCCTATCCCGGAAGCAACGGGCACGAGGCAGGGAACA
>JAODLC010000028.1:19964436-19975393 GCA_026781145.1 Hippopotamyrus pictus
TTTTCTGTCTCACTTGGCTTCTGATGAGCCACACCTGCTCCTGGTATTTACCTGAGAACAGGTGTGGCTCATCAGAAACTGGGGTAGGATAGAAAACCTACTGGACGGTAGCTCTCCAGGACCGGAGTTGGAGACCCCTGCTGTAGAATGCGTTGCAGACTGGCCCTCCAGGACAGGAATTGGGGAACCCTCCTTTATATGTTAATGCATGTATCTGATGCACACATAACCTCTTATTTTATCTACCTATAGTGTACCAACTAACCACTTTTAACAGGTGCAAATTGCCAGCATAGAACATAGTGCATCGCTGATATTGCCAATTAATTGCAATTTTGACACAGGACGACTGCTACTCCCAAACTGCTCCCAGGGTTTTATTTTGGCTGCCAGATGTGTCTGATAAAAGTTTGAGAAATTACTGTATTTCTAGGGGTGTACAGGATTCCACAGAAATTAGAAGTCTTTTTAAGATTATTGCAGATGAGCATCTGGGTTCAGTTTATTGCACTTAAAATGCTTAGAAATTAATAGGAAGTGTCAATTCAAATACGAAGAGAACTTAAGTATAAAAATTATGGTTTAATTATTTTTATTTCAGAGACATATAATAAAAGTTTAGCCAAGGAAAGTGAAAATATTGAAAAAGTTTGGGATGCATGGATGTAAATTATGGAGTGGGTGGGTGGTAAACCCCCCAGTAATCAAAGTCAGCCAGTAAAACCCCCAGACCCCCTTAAATGGGTGACCTCAACCCAAAGTTATGTCCTTGAGTAGATGGGTATATAATTTATAGCCTGAGGTTCTGTATGGTCCAAATGCCCCCCATAATCCCCCAAACCAAGGGTATGTAATCCAAAACAGTGGTTGTTATCTTTTGCCCCCCTCCCTGCAGCGTGGACGATGAGGAGAGCCGCTACCGCCTCCACGTGAGTGGCTTCAGCGGCACGGTAGAGGACAGCTTCAGCTGGTACCATGACAAGCAAAGCTTCAGCACTCCCGACGTGGGGAACATATGTGCTGAGATCGCGCATGCTGGCTGGTGGTACCGTCACTGCTTCTACGCCAACCTCAACGGGGTGTATTACAAGGTAAACCTGCGTATCCACAATCCATGTATATCCCCCATATTAAGCAATGGATTGAGTATTCACAGCTCAGATCAGGGTATTATACTAAAAGTCACGTATGATTTTATCACTATTTACATTGAGCTATAAATAAAGCCAAATTGGTTATAGGATATGTTTTGATTTTTGAAACAAGCATGAGAAATATTACTTATAGGGCTTTTTAGAGAAATTTTGTATTAACTGTATGGTTTGTAACAACCAAAACAAAGGGCCACATACAGAGGTGGAAATTTCAGGTCCAGAAAGTATCAATCCAGACCATGATTTTGTTTCAACCAACCAGCTGAGTACTCTGTGACAGTGACTCTTCATACTCAATTGGTTGGTTGAAACAAAATCCCGGTTTGGATTTTTTACTTTCTGGACCTGAAATTTCCACCTCTGGCCACATACAGGAAGTGTTTAAATGGAACAGAACAGATGATATCAAGGAACAGGAGTGGGCTATGAGGAAGTCAGTAAAAATTTTATGAGGTTAAATCAGGAACAAAATGTCTTTGGTCTTAATCAGGGTGGTCGTTACTCGGCCAAAGGAAAGAATCTGCTGGGACCAAATGGCATCGTATGGTTCACGTGGAAGGACTCGGATTACTATTCACTCCAGAAGGTGAGCATGATGATCCGGCCACACACTTTCCGGCCACGCCTGTCTCCATGACAACCAAAGCACCGCCCCCTTCGGCGGTAATGACCGAAGACAACAGTAATAATCAAGGTCACTGCGACGGCATCGCGACAGTCCGGACTTATCTGTCGACTTCCTGGCTGATAATTCCGAGGACGAGAACACAGCTGCTGCTGTTTGCCGTGAAAATAGCTGAAAGCGTTTTACGTTTTGCCCGGAAAAAGCCGCCAGTTAAGTCTTTTGTTTGTCAGCTGAATGCTTCTAACTGCAGGCTAATGGACTTGAAAATTCTGAAGAAAAAAAATTAAAAACCAAGCTGGAAAAGCTGTGTCATACATAAATAGCTACTGTTATATAAAAAAATATTGAAAATTAAATACTTATAAAAGGATGATATAATTGAAGGCAGTTCAGCATGGAATAGTCTCCATCTGAACACAGTTTTGCATACTACTTGTGTGTGCTACATTATCTAACTCACATGGCTGATGATGTATGTTATGTAATATTCTCACAGGCATTGTTGACTGTTGAAAACTATCTCTGTAAATAGTTTTATTGTGCTGTCTCTCTTGTTGGGGCTGTAGAGGTTACTCCAAGAGATGTTCTCAGAGTAAACTTGTAGGGATTTAATATATACTGAAAAAGTGTCAGGGTGATATTGGTGAACTGTTTTGTTTCACAAACTAGAGCAATTTATAAAAAAAAATACAGTTGCACAAGATTTCATAAGTAGAAAACTTTTTTACGAGTGATGCCATGTGTAAAGATAAGTAATGCCTAAAATATCTGGGCCTCAAGTTTGAAAAATATATTTCCAGGTCTACTTAAGCGTAGAAAAAAAGGCAACAAAGTTTTCTGCTGCTGATTGGGACAGTGCCAAGTGCCTTATCTCCAAACGCAGGCTGCCACAACACAGCTGTCAGTCCGTTTCTGCCCAGATAAACGTATCTTCCGCTGCCCAAACAGCTCGACACAATCCTATCAGAGGGAAAAAAAAAGGCGAGAGCCATAGATAGACCACAGAGGAGTCTGGGAAATGGCACACAGCTTTATCTGTATGACATGACATTACTCCTGACATCACCCCGGGGGGCTTTCAGAAGTGAAGGACCAGATCCTTTTGACCTATACTGGTACCTTATGTGACCTTGGCTTTTGCTCTCTTATGCTGTCCAAAGCAGAACTAAAACTGTAACTGATATGCCCTCTGAAATGGGTTACTAAATTATATTAAAATAAAATACAAAAACCTTTAAAAAAACTTTTACGGGATAATGGGGGAAACAAAAACAATGGAAAAAAATGCAAGTAGAATAATGGAGAAATCAGCACGTTATGTCATTACTTATGATTGATTACAGGCTACATATGTTCACATTACTGTATATTACTATGCACAAAGCTAATTCTGGTTTTTTGTTTATGCAAATTATGCTTCAGAGATTTTTTGGACAAGGAAAATAACGTGGAGCTACTTAAATTTACTCCAGAATAAAAATATATTAAATGGCCATTTTTACTAAATAAATATTTGCTGTAGATCATTTTTAATCTGGGCCCAAAATCTGCAGCGGAGAAAGAGGGAGAGAGTGTTTTATGTCACCCTTTATTTAATTAACTTGAATTGAGAATTGCTCTAACTCCCCAAAGAGGCTTGCACTGCTGAAATAGTAGAGGAAGAAAAAAATATATAGAAGAACATCACACAATGAGTACATTGACAAAACTGTGTCTCAAATACCCTGGAATGAGTATTTCAAGCATTTTCTTAGATAACCCTTCACGTGAGATTTGAGAGGGAGCAACGCTGGAGCCTGACGGTGGATCGCTAGAGAAACCATTTCCACCATTTCCTGTCCGATTCCAGATTCCAGTTTCCTCCAATGGGTGCCCTTTGAAATCACGGCTCGTTCTGGGGGGAGCTCGCTTTGGCTGCTAACAGCTGTGCCTGGCTTGAAAAACAGAGATAATTAATGTCATTTTACAACTGGAAGGGCACGAAAACAAGCGTTGCGATTCCCCTCAGAAGTTTGATTGGCAGTAAAAATTGGCTGCTTCAATCGCATGCTGCACAGGTTTGGGGAAAACATTTCTGTGATGCAAAACAGTATCTATTAACATCAAATGCAATTTGAGAATTGTAATGGTATTACTTTATTTTCTTTTATATTAATAACACAATGATAACTCATAATGACATGATGATTGTTATACAATGGAAAGGTTAATACAGTCTATTTAAAAATTTTCAGAGATAAACATCACATAGTAGACGCTATATATTTTATGGCTATCATTTTTCCAAATCTTTAGAAGGGGACTCTAGTTTTATGACACTTGAAATGTAGGCAGCCTGAGAACCCAAAAGCTCTAAAAGAGGAGAATAGAGTATGGTGTCCCATGTGTTAACAGAAAAGAAAGGTAAGGTCACTACTTTAGCATGGCAACAATTTAACTGCAGTGACAAGTGATCGTTTTAAAAGCAAACAGCCACCAAGGTAATGCAAAGCGCTTTATAAACCATTAATACATACAGGTACAAATATATCAGTTACATTTAAATAATTAGTAATGTTCAGGAAAACAAACAAACACATAAACCTAGGTGTCTCCTGGGGGAATTCCACTGTCTTATCATTAGAACCCCTGAGGTAAGAAATACAGTAAGCATGTTATTTTGAAGCATATACACCTGGACCAGCATGTGAAAATGTTTCTTTATATATTCTCTTTTTTTAAACATAACTCTAAATAAAACTGTTTCTTTACAATAACTCCCACTGTGCTTTTTAATAGATGGCTTTCTTCCACATACGCTGACTTTTGACCTCTGCAGTGATTTCAGTACCTCTTCTTAAGAAGAACTGGTCTGGGAACAATTTTGAAGTGTTTTTGGATAATATCGAGAACAGAAAATTCTGACATTTACATCATCTTCCCCGCAATAGGGATTTTTCTTTGATACATTAAACATTCCTCGATGTCCATGTGTAGATGTCTTCTAGAGTGTGGTAAACTGGTTGAGAGCCTCTCGCAGCTTATCAGCAATCTACAGGAGAGAGACATACTTAAAAGTGAGCTTAAATGCAGGAGAGGAATATGTGATTCACACGTGTCAACTTGCTTTCAGTACCATATTTCAAATGGCTTTTATTTCTGAATTGCAAGCACATCATTTTTAAATGCTGTCGGTGACTCATTACTGTGCTTAATAAAGAGTAAAACTACATGAAACATAAAAGCAGTAAAAAAAAAAAAAAAAAAAAAAAATTAAGCTTAGAATGTACACACTTTTAAGTTGCATAACACACCAAGGCACCTATAATGTTCCACTGTGCTGCGATTACTTTTTCCTGCAAATGCAGCCAAAGTAGCTGGTTATTCTTGTTCCAGTTTAAGGTCTCAAACCAGATGCACATCAGCAAATATATCTACATTACCCAGTATAATTGTGCAGTTAAGACAATGTGTGTGTGTGTGTGTGTGTGTGTGTGTTCCTCAATTTGAACTTGACCATTCTGTTCAAAACAGAGCAGTGAGTCTGGAAGAGGTCTTGTAAAAAACAAACAAAAAATGAATCAACTGCACAGGAAGTGTTTATACGCCTGCAAGCCAACTACCTGAAACTGTCAATCAGCATAACAAACACTGGCTGTTACTGTACAGGTCTTGACTTGTAGTGGAAAGGAAGAAATATTTTAACAGAAATACCTTTCAATATAACAGCAGCCCGGCTGCCTATACACAAGAAATAACATTAAAAAGCAGACTTGGTGCCAGGTTTCTAGGTCAGAACAACTTATTACTATAATAACTACAAGACACATAAAAATTGTAAACCCACGTGATTTTAAGGAGTATATAACTCCGAAATGGCATTTTTAGCATGGAGGTCTGCAGAAGTGGAAATTGGCAAAATCTTGATCTTGAGTTACCCCCACCCTCCTCGAGTTGGTTTTCATTTCAGGGTGCTAGATTCATGTTTCTGTATTATTTGTAGGGTATAGTAATTTATCATTGGTTGGTGTACTTATTGTTCGTATTTGGCACTACAATCTGCAGAAGGCATAGAGGAGCGTCACTGTAACGTGTATCCATGACAACAAACGGGGAAAAAAAAAAAGTCTTGCAAATACTCCTGTACTTTTCACTCCTAAACCATGCACACTGTCAGAATTTTCACTGATCCCCAAATCAACTGAAGAACTGGATCAGCAGAGAAATCACAGCAGAAACTACTCTTCCCTTCAAAAACAAAACACAGTACTAGGAAAAGGTCACTTTTTTAACTCCCAACTCATTTTCTCTTCTTATCTTTTCAGCAACAGCAAGATCAAAGAAAAAAATGTTACATAACCTGTTTTCTGAGGTTCTATTTTCACGTACCAAACAAAATCTATTTACAGATTTCATCACTAGTGTCTCATTTCAAGTTTTCATTATTATCCTGTTCATTGTTAGCTTCTTTATTTTTAAGATGTCAAACTGTTTTATTTCTATTTTTTATTATTTGTAGACATAAAAACATAGACAGCTGTATTAAGCAATAGTGCAATTCTAATCTTTGTTAAAAGATGATGAATACTTCTGCTTATTCAGAAAGTAAGCTTCAGTTCTTACCATTTCATAAAACTTCACCTGTTCCATCAGGTACAGCTGCATGACCCTATTGTAGTCGTGGATGCGATTGCTATGGAAGTGGTTCATCTCAGCTGGGGATGCAGAGACCAGTGGTTAGAATTTAGGGTTGCAATGCTATCAGTTCCCAACACAATTTAAGAAGCTGCACTGCTACAGATAAAATTCGCTGAACGGGGAGGCTAGCTATCAACAATCAATATTAAAAATATAAATAAATATATTCAGAAAATCATCTTGCACCCCACAGTTGTAAAATTACTCACCTGTTCAAAGATTTGTACAAAGAATATCTGCGTTTAAAAGATCTATGGAAGATATGCGTATAAAAGATGGCTGCTTGAGGCTCTGTTTTCGCTCTCAGCTACATTCTGCCAGCATTTCCAATTTTGCTGCCCTCTATCGTTGCAGTTACAGTTTTGGATCTGATCTAGTGTACCTTTTTCTGTGTGGATTTTCATCCACATAGCGTAAAGTAAATAATGACAAAGAGATTAATCTTGTTCACAAGGATAAACCTCAAATCATCTCATCCATGTCTTTGCTGTCACTAAGTGCTATTGCTTTTTGGTGCAATTTGTCTCAAAATTTGAAGAGGTCCAGACATTTACCCACATAATGTATAACGTTTGGAAAAGATCAAGATCAAATGTCTGAAAAAGATGTTGCATACTTTTTCAGTTCATGCATTAACGGAATCAAATGTCTGAAGCCACCCCAATTTTGCTACCACTATGGAGTACTGCTTCAGTTTTGGGCCGATCTGCCGCAAAATTCAATCACTTCCAGTTGTTTACCCCTACAATGTGCCTGCAAATTTTGAAAAAGATCCATAAAATACTTTTAGAGTTACTGTGTTCAGAATACCAAGTGCCTCCTACAGTACAACTTGTGAATTATTGGCTCACATAGCGAAGTGTCTGTGGGAGCGGCAGATGAGGCGGACCGGTGCTAAAACTATACTAGCTTATAGTTTATAAGACCTAATCTTATATGTAACAAATAACTAGCTTGAATTCTGCTAACTTTACTCTGACCGAATAATGAGCCTTACCCTGTAAGGAATACGACATGTTGCTGAGGCGCTTGGCCATGGTGTGCTTGTGCTGAGGGTTAATCTTGTTTGTGGCCACCAATTTATCGGCATCCTTCACCTTCTCTATAGCTGCCTGGTGGGGAAAAAGCTTATTTAATATAATATATAGTCAATATTAACGCAAATTGAAAAATATATATATGTGTATAAATGCCCATGCACTCAATTTCTTGTCATATCGGCGCAAATTCACATAAAATACGCACGCATTCACGCTATTACTACAATCGATTGCCGCATGCATCGCTTTTAAAGGTGAATGCGTGCTTGCATACTAGTTATGTCAATCCCTGATTATATGATACCATACATTACACCAAATCCTGTCGCAATGCATTGATACCATTTCCATCACTTTTAGAGATGGGTGAATATATGAAAGAATGTTTATTGTACCTTGTGAACGTTGATGGTGTCTGGAAAGCAGCCGAGGAGGCTCTTGTATTCATTGTTAAGCTCCACCAGGAAATGCATATCTTTCTTTGGCTTTAAAGGAATTATAAGTTTATTTTACATGGACTTAGAAGAACTTTAAAGGCAGAGCATCTTAGATCTGATTCTCAACTTTTTGGGGACTTGCAAATGTATGCATGTTAATGATTTGTATCAAACGATATATTAGTAATCATTATTATCAGAAAAAACACAAACATATTAAGCCAAACATATTAAGAGAGGAAATGAGCACATGCTGGTCACAGAATTGTTGCCCCACCACACAACAAACCATGTCAGGGATGAGAACCTGAGTGTAGTCGTGTGGTGGGTGATACCTCAGCACCACACTAGGCTGAATGGAACAAAGTTTTTTTTCAGTGGCCAGGGTACCAATCCTGCCACCAACCCCCAAGTTTTCCCTGCAAGGCCTCCTTGCTGGGCTGAATGTAGATTAACGTCATACCCAGGGCGAAACGATTGCAGGTTAAGGGCCTTGCTGAAGGGCCCAATGGGGTAGGATCACTCTTGGCATTCATGGGACTCGAATCAGCAACCTTCCGATTGCTGGCACAGATCCCTAGTCTCTTAGCTACCATTCCAACCTCATATTAAATATCAAAACCAGAAAATGTCCCTAGTTTTGAAAGTGTGCTTTTAATTAATCAGCCATTTCGTAGAAATCTTTATATAAAAGAATTTCTCTACAACAAAAGTTCTTGATGCTCATACATTGTCAGAAAAAAATTTGCTTGAACTGATGCATAAAGTGCAATAAAGAGAGAACTCAAATCAAGGTTAGATCCTTAAAGTAAAACAAGCTACAGAAATAAATTGGTGCGTCAGTAACCAAATCATATACACTGTACTTTTGGCTATGGCAGAAAATACATGTTGAAGTTGCCTTTATATATATGTGTGTGTGTAAATTTACAAATGATCATTCGGTCTCAAAACTGTATCCTGTGCCTTCATACAGCATGGCCATGCTGCACATATAACGACCAACAAAAAATGTAATACTTATTATTAGGTATCATACAAGGTGCTCAAACTATCTTCTAACCACTTATCCTGGTCAGTGTCCTGGGGGTGTATTTGGAATAATGGCTTGCTTAAACCCAAAATAATCAGGAAAAAAACAGTATGGATATCATTTTATGCTTAAACAGTCAATGGATACCAGGTCAACGGAAAAGGAAAATGAATTAATATCAGGAAATGACTGATAAGCCCAGGTTTTTTCTGGCAATGATCAAAATATTCCAGCTACATATGAGACTGCATTTCTTTCCTCTTATTAGTTAACATTCGGCTGCTATTCCATGATTCATTCCAATGGACTGGCTAGTGCAGAGGTGGAGACTTCAGGTCCAGGAGTACAAATCCATATTCCACACCAGGATTTTGTTTCAACCAACCAGTTGAGTACTTTATGACTGTGACTCTTTATACGCAACTGGTTGGTTAAAACAAAATCTTGGTCTGGATTTGTACTCTCTGGAGCTGAAATCTCCACCTCTTGGTTAGTACACAGATATGCCATTAGAATTACCTGCTCAGAAACAATGTTTGCTATTTCTTCATACATTTTTCCCGTTGCTGTTAATGCATTTGTGAGTGTCTCCTCTCCTGCCAAAATAATTATGAACAATAAGAAACAACTTTACGGACATTAAACTAGGAATACACTTACAGTAGTACCCCAGTTCTCAAACTCATTAGAATTCGAATTTCTGAAAAGTCGAACCAACCAACTCGATCTGAATCTCAGAAGTCAAACCGTGAATGCCGACCTAAGATAACTTGTACGCGTGGGGAAATGAGTCACGTGGCACGTCTCTCAGCGGAAACAAAGGGTAATGCTTCAGTCTCAGCCTCGCATTCGCTGTGATAGCATTGTTTGTTGGTGATAGTGCTTTTTAAATTGAAAATACTGTATCAGGTAATAATATACTGTACTTTATATCATTTTTGTAGCTATTGCTCACGCAATAGTTGTACAAATTGACAAATACAGAGTAGTAATAAAAATAAACAATGGACCGCATGGCAGTTTAGTGTTGCCGCAGTGTTGGGGCATTCCTTGGGGTTGTCACGATCTGCCGAGCCAGGACCGGGGAAGCAGGGACAGGACTCAAGCAATCGGGAAACACGGGGTTTAATTGAGAACAGGCAGAACAACACAGCGACCCCAATAGACATCAGGGGCTAGGAGATAACCCCCGATATCCCCAGACCGGAAAGGCCGAAGATTGAGCTAGACGTAAGAGATCCCACATTGCAGGAAATCCAGGACATTGTCCGGAAAGCCAGAGCATCAGCAGCCCCTGGCCCAAGCGGTATACCACACCAAGTATACAAAAAATGTCCAAAACTCCTCCGAAGGTTGTGGAAGATCCTGAGGAAGATATCGGCAAAAGGCTTAATCCCAGCAAGCTGGAAGCTGGCAGAGGGCTGTCTAGAGCAGTAGAACAAGGTTCCCAGGGCGCCTGGACAAAATGGGATCTGCCTAAGCGCAAGATCTCATGGACAGAGCTGTGGAGACTGGAGCCTTATCGCATTTCTTTCCTTTTGCGGTCTGTTTATGACACCCTTCCCACGCCATCTCACCTGCACACATGGGGGTTGAGAGAGGATCTGCTCTGCAAACTCTGTGGCCAGAGAGGAACGTTAGCGCACATACTATCTGGGTGCAAAACAGCTCTATCCCAAGGCCGGTATAGGTGGCGCCACGACAAGGTTCTTTTGTCCCTCGCTGACATATTAGAGCGGGAAAGATGCAAAAAGAGACCAGCTAGCACCACCATGAAGAGATCAATCCCTTTCATTAAGGAGGGTGCTAAGCCCTTCACAAGCAAGAAGACAAAGACCAGCCTGCTGCAAACCGCTAGTTCCTGGGAGATGGCGGTCGACGTGGGAAGCCGGCTGAAATTCCCAGAAGTGGTGTTCACAACACTCCGGCCAGACCTTGTACTATGGTCAACTACAGACCAGAAGATGATCCTGGTCGAGCTAACAGTGCCA
>JAODLC010000028.1:19996230-20012822 GCA_026781145.1 Hippopotamyrus pictus
TAAAAACAACTATACAGACCACAGTACATGAAACTATCCACTCCTGTAAGAAGAGCATAGTTTGCTTACTATTCTGTTCAACTGTTCGATCCATGGAATAGATGTGCACTCCCTCCCAAAGAGCTCATTTTAAAAAGGATGGGGAGCAAGACATCACTATCCCTGCTGTGGGCAACACCATGAAATACAGAGGTAATGTCCCAGACAACCATGTCCTGTAGGCGTCATGGGCAGAGGACGCTGAAAGGCCTGGGAAGCAGGAGCCAAACAGACAGAAGCTCATCCAATGCCGACCACAAGCTATATGGGCGATCGATCGGTGCACCCCTACCATTGACCTGAGATGAGGCTTCAAACAAGAGGACTAAAATGGGAAAATGAAACCTACAAACAAACCAATGCCGTGAATAGTAGTATCAGGCTGAATTGGGCTATTTGTCTGTGACAACGCTGTTGCCTTTTGAGAAAGTTCAACAGAATTTAATGGCTTTTACAGGCGTGCTACAAAAACCCAGCCCTATGTGCAGCTTTGTTCCTGTTTTTTAAAAAAAACGAAAATGTGAGACATGACAGTGTCTAAATGCTCTATTTACTGTCACGGGTTCCAAGCCCTGCACACAACTCACCTCCAAACAAATACTGCATCATCAAAGGAGTTGGAGCTCAGTGAGACCTAATTAGGTGATGTTGCTATACTTCTGATGCAAGGAATAACATCCATATTGGTTCAGGCCTTTTAAATCATAAATCACATCATCATTAGAAAACTGCTGTCAAAGGCACTCTGTCACACAGAACAGTAACAATTGTTTTTGCAAGACATTTGCTTTCCCAATGTGTAGCTGGGCCAGTAGGGCACCAGATGCAATCTCTCTAACATAAATTACTGGAAGGTTTATCATTGTTACATTTGCATCCTCATACCCACATGGTAAAGAACCATGAAGACCTACACTTCATCTGAACACAAGAGTAGAGGAGCAGATACGGGTTTGAAGGCAGTACCTTCTCCTCCAGCTGGTTGAAAATAAACTCTATGACGACGTCATCCTCGAACCCTAAAATCTCTGTCACTCGCTGGGTGATCCAGGGTTTGATAACCTCCAGGTTCACCTTGGTCATGTCCACCTGCAAAAGGAAACCGGAAGACGGTCAATGCTTGGCGGCCCTGGACTGCCCCTCATCTGGACTCGGCTCCGATCGGCCCGCCCGCTCACCTTCTTCTCCAGGCATTCTGCGAACTTCAGCTGCTTCAGGAGCTTCTTCTGCTTGTTGCTGAAACGATTATCCTGCTCTGCGCTCGTGCCCTGCGCAGCGGAAAGGCACGTTACGGTCATAGTTCTGCGGAAAACCTAGGCCGTAGCCTGACGCGCACCTCCCCGCGAACATAACTACGGCGTGGGGGGTACAGCGTAGGACACGCGCTCCCCAACGGCGCACATTTTATACTCAGGAAAATAAGTCAGCCTTTGAATGAGGTTCACGCGCGAACGGGTGCAGGGCCCGGTGACCGCCCCACAATCTACCCCATCCGAGTAACCTCAACCACGTAACCCTAACTTAAAAGCCACGCCGATAACAAAACCCTGCAGGCGGCCCGACAAGATGAAACATAAAGGCCCCAGTGGCCTACAGCTACCGGCCCCTCACTGAGGGTCGGAGGATGGGAGGACGAGCAGCTGCTAGCTTTTAACAATGTAGCATAATCATGGGGAGGTTCACATACATCGGGGTAATACCGTAATGCGGCGCCGTTATACCGGACAGCGCCACGTTGGGACTAGGAAACGGGGCACTGCTCGGAGTTAAGGGCTCGGGTTAGCTAGCAGTAATATGGGGAAAGGAAAGGGGTAGCCCACCTAGGTTGGGTGTACAGAGGGACAACCACCGGCCTCGAAGGCAGCGCCTAGGCCGAAGCGGGCAAACACGGCCCGAGCTGCGCTAAAATACGCGGATTGGGAGCTGGCGGCCCAGGAGCCTGTTCTGCGCTCCTACGTTGCCGCCATTTTCCCCCGCTCGCCGCGGAATGGCGCCGTTATAACCCCGGCTCGCTGGCGAAATACCGCAGCATAACGGCTTACGCAGATACCCGAACGCAAAGCTAACAAAGTCTGAGCGAACACAGCAGCAGTAAACGAAGAAATAAATAGCGGCGTTTGTGTTACTCACGCGGAAAAAGCCCGCGTCCATCTTCTATGCGAGGGGAGAACTGCGTGACGGAGGAAGAGGTGCCCGTAACCCAGAATGCAACGCGGCAGACCGTTTAATTTAATTCCACAGAGGTCCACTAAGTGGCGCTGCGGCCAAACAGGACGATTGCACTAAGTCATAGATTCAGGCAATTTAAAGCGCCGGTATTTTGCACATTCACGAATGTCCTGGTGAAACCTTAAAACCGCGACCCTGACCAGGATAAGCTGTCAGAAGATGGTTGGATGAATCTCTTTTCGAATGAGTGAAATATCTACTTTAGTCTGATTTCAAATAAACGGCTGTTTGCGTCTTTTATACATGAACTCACCGAAGCTTCATTCATCGTTAAGGGCATCATATGTCTTTTTTGTTTGCAGTAGTTTAAGATTAAACATAATGAGAAAGTACAGGTGTCTGAGGAACTGCAGTGTAAGTTCATTGGCTGACTGTAACACAGACTGTAACGCAGCCAAGTCAGAATGCCCGCTCGCAGTTTCTGACACTTTCCTTGGAGGCCAGAATTTTTATTTTTTTTCTTCAATTTCTGAGAGCTGTGAAATAATTCTTTGTCAATGTGAGTTAATTTAACTCTCACAGGAATGCCAGCAGCAGAGCGCTTGTGCAACGGCCAAGGGCAGCTTCTGCACTCGATCCCACCCCCACAGCAGAACGATGCCATTTAGGCCTGAAACAAATGGGTTTTTGTTTGTTTCTCTCTTTTTAACAAAGTAGTTTTTCATCATCCCACCAGCAAGGCTGTTTGATAGCACCACGCTGTAATTCTATACTAAGGAAGGACCGGGGTGGATGGGCGGAGTCCTGGGGAAGAGGCGGCGTGGGCAGTTCCTGTGGATCACGCGGCCACTTTCCTCACCCCTGACTTGCAATGGCGGCGTGAACAAAAGCGCTCCTCTGACAGTGACGGAGACGAGCAGGTGTGGTGGCTGGGCTCACCGCACAAGAATGTTCTTTTGATTTCTCTGTCTGCCTGATCACAGCCTACTTTGCTACACATAAACCGCAGACAAAGTTTTCATGCAAAAGTCGTACATTTATTTGGGTCACCAGCTGGTCTCCTACTGACATTTATATAGACCAGTCATGCAGTGACATAAAAACCAGTTTCATGACTTGACAGGGAAATGGAGTACCGAATGTCATAATGTCACCAAACTAAGTAGGTAAAACCATCTGAAGCAAATTGTAACATGAATCCCCAAGAAAGACTATTGGCGCTTTTCACCTGGCATTCAGGAATCAAGCCGTTCCCGACTCCTACCGCAAAGAGACACTCGTTACCGGGTTCAACCCGCTTCCACTGCGGATGGGGCGGCCCGGTAAAGGCGCTGCCGAGTTTGGAGAGCGACAGTGACGTAAAACCGAAGAGACGCTTATTTACTGTTCACACGGTGTATATCATGATTTACAATGGGCTAATTTCCACTAGCACGTCTGTGAGAATCGCCGTCTTACGTTAGCATCAAACGCTAGCGGAATTAGCTTGCATAAATATACATTACCAAACCATTCCATTCAGCCATTCTTCAGTACTTTTTTAAGCAGGTGCGATAATACTACTAATAAATAAATATATAGAATACTCGTTTTTTTTTCTTTCAGATAATCCACACATATCAACGCAGAACACCGGTATCTCCAGGAATTTTGATCAATCAGACAGTGGTGACGCTGGCCATGTCAGTGTAGGTACAGCTTGCGTAATTTACAATGAAAGACAGCTGTTTCACAAAGAGACAGGCCTTGGTGGAAGTGGGAGAACGCCATAAATGTACTACTCAGTGGTGCCTGAATGGGTAGCATTTTTGGAATGCATTGTCAGACCTTCTGAGAGTATGACAACACTATCATTGTGTTGATCTCGTGTTCACAAAAACAGTCTTTCATACTACGTGCTGGTGGTGGTGATGATGTCCGCTTTGTGTCTGACAGCGGTACCAGCATCTAAAAACATTTTCCACATTCTTTAGCCAATTCATCGCTGACATCACAGAAGAGGCGTCACCGGACGGAGATACACATGAAGACAGGCTATCCATATACTACACGCCAGTTTCAGGGACCCGGACGAACAAGTCCAACTGCTTACTAACAGCTGTTATATACAACAGTTCAGCGTAATGCAGTGTCTGACCACAACACGTAGTAATTGGGTGAGTCTCCGATAAACATATCAAGCTAAGAAGATGAGGAAGAGGCCTGGTGACACCTCTCTTTGCGCAGTCTGAGGAAGACCCTCTGTCTGACAGCTGCCGCTCACAGCCTCGCTGCCATCGTGCCCTGGGCCGCTGATCGCCCTCCCGGTCGAATGTGACGAGTCTGACCCCCCCCACCCTGGCACACGAAGCCCCGGCTGGCACCATCTCCTCTGCATCTTCCGCCAGCCTATCCCAGCATCCTTTTTGCGTCGGTCCGAGGTCCCAAATCCTGCCCTTGGCTATGTGTTCCCCGGCGGTGGGCCGTCATGCACAGTGGCCACCGTGGTGCCGCTGGCTGTGCTGTCACACTCGGCTCCTCCTGTGCCGCTCCACTCAGCTCTGGGCAGACGGAGGCCGTTTGCCGCGCTGGTCTGCAGCTGTGCCGAGCCACCTGTCGCAGGCCTGGTGGACAGGCTGTGTAGCTGCACGTTGGTGTGCACCGTGGACGACTTCTTGGGGGGCCTGGAGCCTCGGAGCATGCGGGTCGCGTGCGTTCTCCTGCTCAGAGACACAACCGTCACACATCCAGACTGTTAGCACTCATTGGCTCCTTCCCTTCACATTCATATTCTTCTTCCTCAGGAACCATTCAGGCTTTCATTTCCATATTTTGATATTACTCCTAAATATTGAAAACAGCCTTTGCCTACATGCTACATGCATTCTGCTGGCTGACACAGACATGCCTCTGGTGAGAATCACGGAAAACTGCGGCCTGACCTGTTGTAGGTCTTCAGAATTATCAGCAGTATGGTGAGAATGATGACGATCCCAATGACTATGACAGCTATCATGGCCCCAGAACCTGGAAAGGGAGAGGAGTAGGTCACTGAGGTCAGCTAAGCTTTGCTGTAATCTCACCAGGTGACATTCATTTCTGCTGTTAGATCTCCTGCCTGCAGACGAAACTGCCTCTCTGGAGAGAGTTCATAGGTGCCTCTGGCTTTTTTGGCTATTTTATACAGCTGTGTATCTGGGTGAAGACTGTGTGTTGATATCACTACAGCATCACACGGATGTCCAGCGAGCTGCACTGAGTCTCGCATGCACGCACACACAGAGCAGGGTACGCACTCTGCATCAGGATCTGCTCGTACGACTTGGTGGTGTTTTGGGCAAGCGTGGTCTGGTTGGACACTGTGTGGGGCGTTGAGCTCTGCATCCTCTCTAGGCCCCTGTAAAGGGAAAGGGAAACCCCGTTAGTGGGAGAGCAGGATGAAGGAGCAGCCAGCCAAACCAGAGAGACACTCGTTAAAAGAAAGTTGTATGATTCAATACTATACCTGATGACAGGAAGTTCTTGAATAAGAAGGATTTTAGTATGGTACACAGCATGCAGTATGCAGTACAAAGCATGCAAATACACAGTATGCAAGTACACAGCACGCTGTATACACAATACACAGTACACAGCATGCAAATACACAGCACGCAGTATACATTATGCAAGCACGCAGTATACAGTATGCAAGCACACAGTATGCAGTACACAGGCAATTTAGAGATGCATATTCTTATGCTTGCCAGGCTCACATTGATGAGGAGGAAATTTGTGATTTCTGCTGAAAGATGCTGAATAAGCAATCATTGAAGAAGACTCGGAGGGAACGGGGAAACCCGTGAGTATGGATTTCACTTTGGCAAAGCTGCAGGACGATATTATTCACATTCTTACAAACAGGAAAAATGAAAAGAGCAAATAAAACAGATGAAGCTGTGAAATATATCACTGAAAAGAAAGATTTGAAAAAAAAATCACTGAAATATCGTCACCAAGAAGCGGTAGGGCTTAAGAAAGAGAATGCTGTCTTGAAGCTGAGATACAAAGAAAGAGAGAGAAAGGTTGCGGGGGTCCAATCTTCATTTGTGTGGAGTAGTTGAAAAGGCAGTGGAAAATGTTAAATCTACAGTTCAGGACCTGCTTCAAGCAGCATCCTCTGAAAGGGATCCTCAGACGGTTATATCAGTTTAGAAGAGGCTCATCGGCCTGGAAGGTCCCCAGAGGGGGAGGACAAGGCCAGACACCAAGAGCAATACCTATTAGATTCCTCTCCAAAACGGCAGGAGATGCACTGTGGAAAGGCTCCAAAGAGGAAGGAATATCTCAAAAATAATACCTTATGTATCAAGGAAGACATGACATTAGCCGATAAAGCAATGCATAATCGCTTGTGGACATTGGTGTTGCAGGTGAGAAAGAGAGGAGACTCTGGGTACTTTATCAGCAGCTAGGCGTTTGTAAATAGAAAGGAATTAAAAATTGACTGAACGCTAATCCTTTTTTTCCATAATGGATGTTCAAATATTGCACAATGTTTTGTTGGAAATGCATGCTTCCTTTATGTAACCATGATAAGGAGTGTGTGTATTTTTACAATAGTCATAAAGGCAGCAGAGAGAGAGAACACCTATGATCTTTAAGTAAAAGGTAAGTTAGAGTTTAGGTTTTTTTATGGCTTTGTGTCTATTTTATTGTGTCACTTAATGTCAGGGGTATAAGAAATCAGTCTAAAAGGGAATCTTTGTTCTTGTAGTGTCAAAAAAAGGTGGAGGTGAGCACAGGTGAGTCCACCTGCTGGACGCCTCCGCCTGACGCCCTCGGATGGTGCCGTCACGCCAACCTGCACTGATGTTTCACCCCTTTAATCCCGGAACATCTCCAGGTGGTGGAGCAGCGGTAGGGATGTCTGCCTGTAGGCAGCCCGGAGATCCTTGCTTTCCCCACAAAGCTCCCTCATTCTGCCTCCTCCACCAGGTCATTAAGAACCTTCTTCAGCTTGAGGCCTGCAGTTCCCAAAATCCGCTGGCTGGATGTTCCAGCAAAGCCTCTGCAACTAACTTCCACTGAATAAGTGAAGACTCCCCCCCCCTTGTGAGCATAAAGCTGCCAGTTCTCTCTACATCTCCTTCTTTCTCCTGAAGGCAGCTTCCATTCTCTCTTCCCATGGTCAGTTTAGCCATAATGACTGTCCTAATTAGGGATGCAAAATTTTGGGAATTTTTCAGTTAATTCCCATATATTCCCAGTAATTCCCATGCAAAGTTTCCAACTTGGAATATTTCCAAAATTCCCCAGCTAAACTTCCCATGGGATGGAAAGTTTCCGGAAACTTTCCGCCCCTTTACAACCCTAGTCCTAATAGAGGTGGACCAGATTGCATTGTCTGGCCGTAACGAGGTCATAGTAATCCCAGCTCTCGTGTTCCATTTGCCTCCAGGTGACAGAAAAGGCCGCTGCTTTGTCCTACTGCTCTATGTTTAACTGGACTTTTGGTTGTTTGGAGACGTAAATCTCCCGGTCAGCGAATGTATGCTTGGAGCAGAACAGATCAGTCTAAACAATCTCGTCTAGATTTTCGGTTAACTTTGAGGGATGTGGTAGATAAAATTTACTCTGCAGACTTAATTAACTGACTGTTTTAATGGATCAGAGGGCTATTTCAATTAAGATTGGAATACGTCAGTTAATACTCTTAATCACATTTGGAAGTACTGGAAATTAAATAAAGTTTAAAGATATTACATGAAAAGTTCTGGATAAATACTGGAGACGTGTTGCTGCTGCTCGTACTTTTGGGCATAACTGGGAAATGATGATGTTTGAAAAAAGTACCAAAGCTATTAAAAAGGGAAAATTAAGTGCTGAAGCTCAGAAACTAAAGAGGAATAAAATAACTGACGACATAACAAATGTCTACAGAATGAATTTTAATGAGCAGGAATCGACTTTATTACCAATCCACCCATCACCGCAACCGCTTAATCTCAACCGGGGTCCTGGGGTGGGGTCTGAGCCTATCCCGGGAATGGGCACAGGCAGGAACCAAATCTGGGCAGCTGCCAACACAGTGTAGGGCGCACAGTCACATGCACACAGTCACGGAGCAAACTTAGAGTTGCTGATCCACCTACCCTGCACTCTTTTGAACCGGAGCCCTAGATGGAAACCCATGCGAACACGGGGAGGCCGTACACCCTCTGCACAAAAAGGACCCGTGACTGAACCCAGGACCTTCTTGCTGTGAGGTGGCAGTGCTAACCACTGAAGGTATTATCTTCATTAAAATTACAGTTGGACAGGACATGAAAAGAGAGAGCAGGGGGACGTCGGTAAGATCTGAGAGAGAGCAGGGGGGGGCGTCGGTAAGATCTGAGAGAGAGCAGGGGAGGGTCAGTAAGATCTCAGAGAGAGCGGGTGGGGGTCAGTAAGATCTCAGAGAGAGCAGGGGGGTAGGGCAAACGGTGAGAAAAACGTTTTTTTTTTTTTTTTTTTTTTTTTTTAGAAAAGTTTAGAAAAGAGAAATCACTGGGCATGTTCACTGCGTCACCCATAGGTTTATGTTCAAAACAATTCAGCCATTTGGTTAGGAATTGCTCTATAACACAGTCAGAGCCTTTATTCAGGCTGCTGCAGCTCTGGTGAGTGTCTCTGGGAGCAGATGCTAGGCTTAGCATGTACAAGGCATCGTCACCCCTTCAGCTTGTATGCAGACACTCTCCATGGTGTCCGGTTTAGAAATTAATGTGGCCAAATGTGTGTTACTCCTGCTTAGGGAGTGTAATGCAGTAGAATTACACGGCATTAGATGCTCCGTCATTAGATGCTAGGTCCTCTTATCCAAAGGGGATAGGGTCCCGAGGTTAGAGTAGGCGCCCCCAGCTCTGGAAGCGCCCCAGGAGCCACGGAAGGATAAGATGCACTTTGATTTTATACGGCGCGATAAGCCGCGCTCTTTGGAAGACCATGTTTTGTACGGTGGCCTAGGAGTGTTAGAACTTATGAAACATTAAATAATACATTTTAAATACACTTACTTATTAAATTCATTAAAGAAAGTGATAATATGTGGCACACATCCCCAAAATATTTATCAAATTTAATGGGAGGCATAGAATTTTTGTTACAGTGTAACAATAAAATTTAAAAATTGCCAGTTAAATTGGCTGATTTCCATAAACAGGCTTTGCCGACCTGGACATCAGCATCTTTGCTAGTCCCCTGTGTGTGTACCACACTAAAGCTTCCCCCTTCGTTATTCCCCTGTGTGTGTACCACACTAAAGCTTCCTCCTTCGTTATTCCCCTGTGTGTGTACCACGCTAAAGCTTTCCTCCTTCGCTAGTCCCCTTTGTGTGTACCACACTAAAGCTTCCTCCTTCATTATTCCCCTGTGTGTGTACCACACTAAAGCTTCCTCCTTTGCTAGTCCCCTATGTGTGTACCACACTAAAGCTTCCTCCTTCGTTATTCCCCTGTGTGTGTACCACACTAAAGCTTCCTCCTTCGCGACGCTAGTCCCCTATGTGTGTACCACACTAAGGCCCAATCCCAAACTACACCCTCAACACTCCGCCTTCATTTCGAGTCACACTCCTGCTGAGTCACCCTCACAACATGCCCTATGCACTTAAACTGAAGGAAATTGTCACAAGAAAGATTTGAGACAGATTTGCCCTCGCAGCGCCTTTTACAGTCTTCCTTTCCAGAAAGAGGAAATACATTACGTAGTGATTTGACAAAATGAAGAAGCTGTATTGTGTTTTCTTTAATGACATATCAGTTATTTAAAGAAGCACAAAGTTTATCTAATGCGAGAAGACGACGGCTACGTCATCTTATTGCACTGACTGAGCAATTTGAAGTATATACACGTGTCATGTTGACTATTTCTACCATAGCTAACTTAGTTTACACGCATAAAACATTACGCATTACTTCTGTACCAAATACCAGATCTGATCTGTATAGGAAAAACAGGTAAATATGAAACATAAATTGTTATTGCTGGTGTGATGTTGATCAAGTTTGCATACAAACATTTCTTCGAGTGGTTTCTAGTTTGAAAAGTACACAAAATCTTTCTTAATCGGATCACGATAAAATCTATCTGTACTGACCAGCTACAAATGGCTGCTCTCCTAATTTTTTTTTCTGCAGCGATGAATTATAACACGTAAAATACACTTTCTATATTTCTAATATAATTATTACATTATCGCGCTGTTCTGTTTCCTGTACGCTAAGAATTGTGGGATATGGAAGTGGTAGTGCAATCGTGCAAGCCACCATCGCTGCTGACTCGCATCAAGAGGGCATAATCGACCACTCCCCTTTAGCCCTTGCTGCTTTGAGACACACTTCAACATGGCGACCGGTCTCTGGAACGCGCAAACGAAGGCGGAGTGGTGAGGTGGAGTGTGTAGGGACCGGTTTGGGATTAGGCCTAAAGCTTCCCCCTTCGCTAGTCCCCTATGTGTGTACCACGCTAAAGTTTCCCCCTTCACTATTCCCCTGTGTGTGAACCGCGCTAAAGCTTCCTCCTTCATTATTCCCCTGTGTGTGTACCACGCTAAAGCTTCCCCCTTCACTATTCCCCTGTGTGTGTACCACACTAAAGCTTCCTCCTTCGTTATGCCCCTGTGTGTGTACCACACTAAAGCTTCCCCCTTCACTATTCCCTTGTAGGTGTACCACACTAAAACCTCCCCCTTTTTATGTCTTTATTTATTTAGCAGATACTAAATAAGCTTTTATCCAGAACAATATACATTGTTTGTTAATAGAGGGTCTTAGTCACTTTGCCTACCCTGTAATTATGACTGGCACCTTGCGATCACAGACGAAGCTCGCACCCCACATTCAGGAGGCCGGCACTGTACAGCCACGTGGCCCTTACCGCATCACCACTATGCGGCTCGAGTGCTTTAAACGTCCAGCTTTCCAGGAGGGAGGTCTGGTGTCCGTCGGCCAGGCTAATGAGTAGCCAGCTGGCTTCAGCACAGTCAAACACCTCTTAAGTTACACCGTTTGTTGGCTCGACAGTGTTTGCCAATTTGTGGACAGAATGAGGTGGTTATTGCTAGTGTGCGGAGCTTGCTTAAGGGGCGGGTCGCACTCTGAGATAATCGCTGAGATGGGGGCAGCTCCTATCGGACCCCTCCCACAGGGAACAGAAAACGCAAACAGACAAATCAAATGGGTGAAAGCACAAGTTGTGTAAGTCGTTAAGTATCAGGAACCGGATCAGCAAATTAATTACATCATGTAATCATGCTTTGCTGAGTCGGAGTAAACCCCAACGCATGTGGGCAGCTATGGAAAGAGCCAGGAAATAACTGCATTGTGTTTCAGCCTGACAAACTGTGACAGCTGAGTTCGGACCGGAAGCTTAGCCCTGGCTGTCACTCAGTGCCCCGTCTCACAAATAAGATGAGGACGGCCACCTCAGGCAGGACCGCATCGTCCCTCACGCCAGCCGTCACGTGTCATGTGAGGTCATGTGGTTGAACGGCTTCCTCTGACAGTATACTTGGAATTGACTTTAGGTGAAACCTCACAAAACTATAGTTATTAGGAAGAATCTAAAGTATCCGTGTAAAAAACCCCACAGGTTATACTGATATATTTACTTATGCTAATGACGCTTCAAACTCCCGGTCACATGATTAGAGATGTATGGGGTGGGCTGGCGGGGGAGCAGGTCACCCGGTGGTAACCGTAGAAACCCCAAGCTGCTTTACACTCAGAATCAATATTTACCTGCCAGCTTTTATGGCCGGTGGGGGCGGCTGCTAGTTCCGGATTTTCACCTGAGCGTGAAGCGCCGCCTGGGCAGCCTCGCTTGCCCCTCTCCTCAGCTCAGTCGTACTTTCCAAACCACAGAAGAGGCCAAAGCCTTTAGAGACGTCACACCCTTATGCACAGAAACGCGTCTTCATCACAGCGCCAGCTGTGGTCGCGCGTGATTAGCAAGCCGCTCTGCTGAACGAGAGCTCTGGGAATACCGGCTTTACATCTCTGCCGCTGCCCAACCGATAGCCGATTAATCCCCCCCATGGAGAATCCCAGCTGACATGGTGGAGTTCAGTTTAGTTCAGGAAAGTCTCTGATTTTTAATAGAGCTCTCAGCTGTTTGATGGCCTCAGACGTGGCTTTTACTAACCTCTTTATAAACAACATCCCCCGTTTTTTTACTTACACATTCGATCTCCAACAATACGCCTTTAATGACGGCGTCCAGCCGCCTGCTTTGAGGGCCGGACTGCTCCACCTTAGCTGTCAGGCACTTGGATGGAAGGTTTACCTGAACGGTGTCCAGCGGCGACACCCAGAGCCAACAGCCAGACTTTCGGGGTCCTGGACTCAGTAGAGGCAGCCCACACTGACAGCCATCCTGAAGCCCAAATCGGCACGCAGCCCCCGTCAGCTCTCTGGGTACACCTGGAGCCAGGTCACCTGTTCAGTTTGGCCGTGCTGGGAAAAAGGGATAAGAGAGCTCAGAGGACTGGGTGAGTGAAAGAGATAGAAAGAGGGGGAGAGAAATAAAGGGAGAGAGATAGATAGAGAGTGAGAGAGAGAGAGAGAGGGAGAGGGAGAGAGGGGCAAGGTGCTGCTTACCTTCCCGGGAGCCCGACTGCTATAAACTGCCCGATTCAACCTGAAATGCGGAGCCTGGTGGAAACCTGCCTGGTCAGAAGGGTCAGGGAGGGGGCAGCTTTAGAGCGAGAGAACAGAGAGGGGGGGTGCGGGGCTGCCGGCGTGGAGCCGCACAGTCACACTGCTGCTGCACTTCCCAGCTCTGACAGCAGCAGGTTTTTCTGGTCTGTCTGGGCTCTGGGGCGGGCCGGGACAGCTCAGCGAGAGGCTTCCCTGTCACACGGGCACGGCCGTGGCCCCCACGCCCTCACTCCCTGTCCCAGCACCCCCTGCTGTGCGGGGGTTTTCCCACTCATATCCTGTATGCTCAATGGGAGGGGGGGGGGCATGCAAACGGTGATGGCTGGTAGGCTGGTTGTGAGTAAGGGGAACTGTTTCTGTAATTTATAGGTGATCTTACTGCACACTGCAAATGCATCAAGGTGTTGAAACTCCTGCAGACTCACTTCCCCAAAGGCTAAAGTTCCCTGCAGATCACCTAATGTTACTAGAACAAATACAGGAAGAGCCAGCAACTCTGCCTTCATCCCGCCTCCTTCTCCTCACAGAGTCTCACAGGCTGCCATGGTAATGGACTTTACTCCACCATCTGTGATCAATCTCAGGCAGCCCGCATGGGGGGGGGTGGTGCCCCTCTCCCCCAAACGAGGAATCACAGAGGACAGTCGGTGTGTCCCTGAGGTGTCACCAGGGAGTCCCTGTCAGCAGTGCTACAGGACAGATGGGGAGGGGGCAGCAGAGAAAGAGCCCAGGCTGCCTGACAGGCATTGAGAGCGGGCAGCCCCCCCCCCGTGCCGTGCCACCCTCGGGCTGGGTACTCACAGGCAGTGATGGGCGAGGTCTGACAGACTGCGCAGCTCTCCAGGGGTCTGTGTGTCACAGATCACAGTAACAGGTGGCTGCAGAGGTATCTTTCAGGAACAGACTGAAAACTAGCCAATGGCTTCGCTTCTTAGTAACAGCAGCTGTCCAATCACAGTCTGCCTTTTGGATCTGAAGTTGTCAAAGTTATGCTAAATAAGTTTAAGTTGGCAAACCGTAATGGATGATTTAAAAAACATGATTGAGAGCTAAGAATCATTCGTCATGGGTACCAGTGTACTACAGAAATCTGTGTGAAGGCTCTGCCTGTGTCCTTTTTCTGAAGGTTTTCCAGCAAGTGTGGTTTTAGGAGCTGTTAGCTTTCAGGAGCTGTTACTTTTGAGGAGCTGTTACCCATCAGAGCGGTTAGCTTTTAGCTACTAGCTTTCAGGAGCTTTGACACTTGGCCAGACACTTTCTGCTAGGACAGGATTAGTAAACAACCATCTCAATTAAAATGACCTGGATTTCACTTAAGCACCGAGTTCTTGCTGTGTTCACCTATAATCATGCATTTGTCGCTATGTTAATGTGAAACAGCTGGATGAGTCTTTCAACCAAGGAAAGAAACCAGTCAAAGCACAAGAAGAACTGAGCTGTTTAGCCAAGCAGAGGAGCCTTTCAGTTTTAAAGTAGTTCGGAAAACCTGAAGTAGCTCACAGTGTTTTCCCTGACCTGGATTATCTGGTAGCCTTTAATTGTTAGCTTTTAGCAGCTGTTAGCTTAGCTTTCCCCTCTCTTTGTCCCCTTATTAGAAGCACTGGAGTATTTAACACGGTAGAGTCCAAGACACCAGAATTCAGGACAGTCTTTAGTATCAGATAACGAGTGACACTACAGGCTCAGTGAGACTTTCCCACAAGGAGCCACAAGGGGCGCCCCAGTGCTCACGGCTGTAGATGTGTCCCCCTGTGCCTCTCGCACCCAGGCCATCTTCGTGTGGGGTACCAGTTGTCGTAACCCAACGTGAGCGAGTATGTAGCTATTTAATGATTGCATGGTATGTGAGGTCAACTTGTGGGGGGTGCCAGTCCTGCTCCTCCTCGAAGGAGGACATTTGCGTGGTATGGGGTGCCAGTCCTGCTCCTCCTTGAAGGAGGACATTTGCGTGGTATGGGGTGCCAGTCCTGCTCCTCCTCGAAGGAGGACATTTGCGTGGTATGGGGTGCCAGTCCTGCTCCTCCTCGAAGGAGGACATTTGCGTGGTATGGGGTGTCAGTCCTGCTCCTCCTTGAAGGAGGAAATGCCACAACCATACTTTTACATCCCCAAGAGTGACAGACTGTGACGGTGCGTTTGTAGGTGTCAGATAGTCTGTGATTCTTCACATGCAGTCTGCACATGTAACGCACTGGGATCCGGGGAGGAGGTGGCCCCCCCCAGCGGCCGTACCCACGCAGCGATCGCTGATAGATGCTATAAGCCAAAAACATTTAAGAATACTTTATATATTTCTATATGAGACAAATGATCTTTATACTTCTACACAAATATAAGCAAGTAATTACAGAAAACATCTACAGAAATCAGTACACACATGAAATACAGATAACTGGAAATTATTGCTGAAGTGCTACTTTTCTCAGAACGACTACATTACAAGACGATATTTGTATTTCAACAAACAATACAGTGACAGTACTGAGATCATTCAGACGGAGCCCATTTTCAGCCTGACTCCAGTTGAGATGAACAAGCTCACGTCTGAAAGCAGCATCCAGCCTTAGAGGTGATGGTGTTGCTCAGAACCCCCTTCCACTCTGCCCCCGCCCCCCATCCCGTCTGCCCTGACTGTGACAGGCTGGGACCCCCCGGCTCCCTACGGCCCCGAGTAATCCCTGCGCACCTCCAGACACGCGATCCCGATGCTGCAGGTGGCATCATGCCACAGACTGATGAAGCGAAGCAGACCTGCAGCAGTACTGTTGAAGAAGCCCTCTCAGTGGGTTCTCAGCGGGTTCTCAGTGGGTTCTCAGCGGGTTCTCAGCGGGTTCTCAGCAGGTGTGGTTTTCATTTTTTTCATGCTCCCATTCCACATTTTAAAACTGTTTTTTTATTGTTTTTTTGGCAATTTCTAAATGATGCAAATCCTGTAATATATTTACACATGTTGTCTTTGGGCAAAATGCTCCATGAGAGGAAGGTTCACAGAATCACAAGATGCAGTAAAGCAGCAGAGAGGAAGGAGGGAAACGTCGTACCATCGTCAACAAAACCTCACCTAGCAGCTGCTTATGGGAGGCAAAGGGTTAAAAACTGTTTACAGGGGAGAAAGGAATTATGGGAGGGAAAGGCCCAATCGGTGCAGAGACAATGATGTCATGCTCTGGGTGCAAAGCACAGCGATAGAGACAGGTTTGGGGACGCATTTGCCGTAGAAAGCAGACACTCTGCCCTCCTCCTGGCCCATCCCTGCCTCTCCCCCATCCCTCTCTCATTTTCCACGCCAGAATTCCAGCTCCACTTGGATGGCATATTTCTGCCACAACATCAGTCCGAAGCATTCCTGAACGCCCCCAGTGTCAAGGACCCTGTCCAGCCAGATGCCACCATCGCTGGCACCCAGGACTCTGAGCCTGACACCTGCCCTGGGGACCCACACGTGTGTCTGAAGCGTCCATCATGATTCACGCTGCTCAGCTCAGCTCCTGACACAGATGCACTCTCTGATATGAAACACTTGTAGAGAATGTGCATTTCGTTTTAGGAAACAGACCCTCAAGACAAACAGAAAGAAAACAAAGAATCCAATGGCACACACTGAGCAGCACAGCAACAGTGCAGCCTGTGTATTTACACCCAGTTACTCTGTGTGTGTGTGTGTGTGTGTGTGTGTGTGTGTGTGTGTGTGTGTGTGTGTGTGTGAGAGAGAGAGAGAGAGAGAGA
>JAODLC010000028.1:20017000-20033605 GCA_026781145.1 Hippopotamyrus pictus
AACATTAAACATAATGTTAAGCCAAAATTAGATTTTTATTTGATTTTCTTCTTGGGGGTCCGGCCCCCAAGGAGACTATCTGGTAAAACTCTGGCCCTCTGACAAATATAGTTGATGAACCGTGCCCTAAACCCTAATTCTGTACCCTAACCCTGTACCCTGAAGCCATATCCCTAACCCTGTACCCTAACCCCTAACCCTGTACCCTGCAGCCATATCCCTAACCCTGTACCCTATACCCTAAATCCTAACTCTGTACCCTAACCCCTAACCCTGTACCCTGCAGCCAGCGCTGCCAGACAGATTTGACTGTGTAAATGAATAAGGATGAATCACACTCATTCTCAGGAAAGACCATAATTAAGTTAGAGCTCTAGATAAGATTAAACGCTCATAATTACACTTACTAAAATGAAAATCATTCTGAAAGTGTAACAATAATTCCAGATTTCCCTGGAAAATACCAGTCAGTTTTTTTAACAGTAAAAAGCATTAGTTAATTCACGGTTATTACTTCTCATATAACATATAAAGGAGATGAGAGGTTCATACAGGCAAACTACCTACATTTATGCCAATATCGAAAAACAAGCTGCCATCTACTACTCTTACCTACTTCTGCCCCCCCCTCCCTACTACCCCCCCACCAACAGGGCGCCAGCACACACAAGCGTTTGCACACTGCCACTGCACTATTCTGGAAGTAAGGGGGCGCCATTCGCCTAGCAGAGACCCCCAGGTGAGGAACCCTAAACCACTCCTCACTTATTCATGTCGGCTTCCCCAAAGGGGGTAGGGTCTCAGCCCCAGACGGCATCCGTGTTTGGGTCCCGACCCCAGGGTGCCCCCAGCCCGAGATGACTAGCCATCATGCAGCAGAGATCACGCCTGAGTTACTGAGGTCAGAAGTAAGTTGGAGGATCTGCTCTGTGGGATCACACCCCTTCCTTCTCCAGGTTTTCTGGCGCTCGCGAAGCCCACCCCATCTGCCGGCTGGCTTTCATACGGTCTCCATGGCAACAGCTGAGTCACTGCGTTTGACTGGACACAGAGGTCTGAACGTGCAGCGTGACTCTGCTAAATGTTTGAAAACATCTGAAGGTCGATACAGGAATGAAGATGAAGTGAAGGCGCCCAGATCACAGCGGCAAAGACGAGATCCAGCACAGTGAGCACTGCTTCTCAGTGAGAAGGTGGGCAATTTGGTCTCCAAAGAATCAAGGCACCTGGTATGATTTGTCATCTGACATTAATAAGTGGTGACTTATAAAACATATGCTTTCATTCAAAGCAAACATAAGCTGGTGTGTCACTGAAACACACTGCATGCCAATTCGGGGGGGGCGGGCAGCAGAACCAGGAGAGCTTAACGAAGTTCGCGTCCGACTGAAAAACACCACAGCACCAGAGAAAACGCGTTCCAGGCACAGTGTCTCCACAGCCACAACACCGTCACGCTAACTGTGCTGGAATGTTCCAGAAGCCACCCAGTGGCCTGCCAGTGGAGCCAGACTGGTCTTAATGGTGTAATTAGCAGTCCCTGTTAGACTGGTGGGATTTTTGCCAGCTGGGATATCTGAGGGTGTGCTTCCGTGCACCTGTGGCAGAGGGTGTTTCCCATCATGCAGAGCGGTTACAGCAGAATTTTAACCCAATGTAATGGCACATAACACTGGCACTGGATGGCCATGACTTAGCTGGACTGGAGCAGTGACTGGAATACAGACTGGAATACAGACTGGAGTACTGACTGGAGTACTGACTGGAGTTTGGACTGGAGCAGTGACTGGAGCAGTGACTGGAGTACTGACTGGAGTTTGGACTGGAGCAGTGACTAGAGTACTGACTGGAGTACTGACTGGAGTACTGACTGGAGCAATGAGCTCTCCCTCCCTCATGAGGTGCCTCAGGACCATCTGGGCCAGAGGCAGGTGAAGTGGGACAAAGGCTTCCTCCTGACTGGCCGTTCCTGCCCAGAGCTGAGGCCTAATGGTCAGCTTCTCCTAACAGACTTGGAGAGGCAGCCTCACAGAGGGGGTCATGGCCGTACCAGACGCGGTTGTGTGCATCACGAAACTCAAGCTGGGATCCTCTGGCTCTGTGAGGAGCAGTGAGTGAAATCTCACCATGAGAACCTTGTGCGGGGGTGTGGGGCTACACATCAGCCATTGTTACAGCTGGATATAACAACATGGTAACAGTTCGCTCAACTCCTTAGTTACTGCTCCCCCTGGTGACCTGCAGCCAAAACAGCATTTTAGACATACAATGCTGAAGGGACACAAAACAAACGGGAATCTGGCGTTGAATGGAAGCAGCCAGGCATCACGATTTATCAACAAGCTAATTTACATGGATTTACCTGAAACAATCTGCAGTCTAACAGCAGGGAAGCCCAGGAGAAGGACAACAGGAATGCCTTCTGGAAGCTTCCACTTGAAAATCCAAGTTCCTCAACAACTGCAGCAACTGCCGCTCATGTCGTCACCATCCTCATCCTCATCCTCCCCCACTGTAAACACCCCCGCAAGCCGGCCTGAGGGGGCATACAGACCCCGCTGAGTTGTGTGCCTGTGATTATTACCATCATCTTCACCTTCATCCCCAGTTCCTTCCCACACGCCAGGACCACGCAGCGGACTGGGAGAGAGCTCTGACATCAGTGCAATCAGAAGAGTGTCTTGCTGCAGATAATCTCCTCTTTCTGGGGCTGCCTGAGCCACGCAAACGTCCGTCCGCCTTCCTGGTGTCAGAAATCAAAAAGACACAGGAGCCACCCTGTACTCACGAGTAGCCTAAAATGAGGACCCCCAACAGGCAAAGTGCCGGGTGGACTACAGGGGGCGCTGTAGTGTGAGGGGGGGGGTGCTGACTGAGTGAGTGCAGGGAGTGGTGGATGTGGGAGAAGAACTGATTATAATAGCATTCATACTTCGAGGGAGGGGGTGTATCATCATCACGTGGGACTGAAATAGGCTCTCCGCACATCAATACCGGGCAAACCCCGGGCACAGCCGATGAAAGCAAACCGGGTCCCGTTAGCATCTACAGTCCATTTGCGTTCCTGCGATAACACGTGCGCTTCTTCCATGCGAGGGACAACGAGGACGCCTTAAGCGCCCCCGGGGTTCGTACCCGCACCTGCAGTGGCAAGAGGCGCCCGGCACTGCGTCTAATCGCGTCTGACCGCAGCCGCTCCTCCCCCCGCAGACACACTGCTCAACGATGCGCCGAAATGTAGCCTAATTAATAATACATTAATTACCGCCAGGCATGTACGCGCATTTCCTATATGCCGATGAAGGAATTTCATTAATTAAGCGCTGCAAAATAAAAAACAATAAATAAAAGGTAATGAACGAGCCCAGTTAAACGCAAACGCCGCAGCTAAAAACATCAGCGGAGCCGCCGGTCGGCGGGCGGGCAGCTCGCAGCCCCTGCGCGTACCTGCATCTTCGGGGACGTGAAGACCTCGGCGTCCACCTCGCAGGCGATGAGCGTCAGCATCTCCAGCTTCATGTTTATCGATGGCATGCCCCTGATCAACCCGGATCAGCCCTGTACGCAGCCGTGTGGGTCCGAACTGGCTGCCGGGACCCGCAACCGCACCGAGCCGAGCGTTGACGTCATCCCTCCCCCCTCCCGGAGACGCGCACAGAGCACTGCGGACACCGCTTCCTGCAGCACCGGCCTCGCTGCTGCTTCACCCCCTTACCTATCACTCTCTCTCTCTCTCTCTCTCTCTCTCTCTCTCTCTCTCTCCTGCTTCTCCTTCCAACTCCCTCTGCCTCACACTCCCCCTCCACCTGGCTCTCCCCCCTCCTTCTGCGTTTCGCTCAATTCCTCTTGCCTCTGTCCCTCTCCTGCCTCACTCCCTTTCTCTTGCCTCTCTCTTCTTCTTCCTGCCCCCTTCCCCCCCTGCTCTGAACACAGGGACCCCTGTGTAATCTCCCCCCACCCCCCAGTATCAGTGTATCTGACCACTGCATCTTTTCTGGCGTGCCTCTGATGAGGTCTCACCTGAGCAGCAGAGAGTCTGTGCGCCTCATTCGCACCAGCAGCACAGATCATTGCTCCTGTTTCACTCGATCTTCCAAATGCCCTTGGCTCAAACTTGGTAAAAGTCAGAGTTAGCCTAGTTGTTTGAAGCAGTTCAGTCGAGGGCCCTGGAGATGCCCGTCCTTGGAGCAGAGACGTCATCTTAGCCTCAGCTTAGAATGATATGGGGGGGGGAACAAAGTGGCAGGAAATACCAGCAACTCCATTTTCTGCCTAATCACTAAATCATTGGGATCGTTGTGTCGGCTCGTCTTCCTAAAAGGTAACGGCACAGCTTTGCCTGTGTTGCAGAGGTTTCCGCTCTCTGCCATGAGCAGGAGAGCCCCTGCTAACTCTGACGCCCCCTACAAGCAGGTCTAACCATCGCCGTGCTGCAGCCCAGGCAGGAACCCCCAGGCAAAACTACATGGCTGTGTCCATGTCACCAAAACAGGGGCACAGACGCTCCTCTCAAGCCATCTGCAGATACGACGTGGCACCTGCCGCAGTGAACCTCGTCAATGGAACGACAGCCGCCAAAAAAGCCAGAACGGCGAGCCTTGTAGCCGTTTATCCGCGGTAAACACTTTTGCCAGAGAACATGAAGCAGGAACACAGCCTGTTGCAGCCTGGCTGCGTGACCAGAGCCAGCGCCTCCATGTGGTGAACGAAGGTGGCTGTAGTGGTAAGGTACCTAAATGAAGCCGGAGGCTCATCCTATCAGCACTGCAGCTGCAGTGAATGTAGGCCAAGCTATTTATGAAGGGGAGGGGGACAAATGGGGGCAGATGGAGAGAGAGAGGGAGGGAAGGAGAGGGTGAGAATGGGAGGGAGAGAGGGCGAGAGAGAGGGACAAATGGGGAAATGGAGGGAGAGAGAAAGAGAGCGAGGGGGACAAATAGGGCAGATGGAGGGAGCGTGAGAAAGAGGGAAGGGAAGGAGAGGGAAAAAGAAGGGGGTAGGTAGAAAGAGGGGGAGAAAGGGGCAGATGGAGGGGGAGAGAGAGGGGAAGGGAGCAAGGGATAGATGGACGGAAGGATGGAGATAAAGGGAGATTGGGATAGGTGAAGACAGGGAATAAAGCTGACCTTTACGTTTATGACCGTTTTCTCCCCGGGGGGGTGAATGCCCCTTTTCGATCACCGACAATCGAGGACAATCCCCCCAAGGTTGGCAAAACTTCCCGAGGGATTCCCTGACCGACTGCAGTTTGACCTTCTAACTGACCCAGTGTAAGTATGTCAAACCCAAAGCACATTAAACTCAAAAAGAAAGAAATTCCCTCCCAAACCAAAGCCTGTGGTCACATTTACCTGCCGGATAGCAGGGCGCCGCAAGGACTCAACACTGCATTAAATGCGGATGCAGCTTGTCTTGCAATTCTGGGTGACACCATCAGGCATACACTCCTGCAGCACCGCTGCAGCCTGGGGCCCTTTGGTGCTTCTAGGATGCCACACAAAAGCCACCCTCACAGTGCAGTGACTGTCTGTGGCCAGCAGGGCGGCATCCAAGGCTTGGGGGGCCCACACAAACTTGTGGTTGGGAAGTAGTAAACTTGGCCGCTGCCTGCTGGCACTGGGGGCCACACCGTCATTCCCAGCAGACCAAATCAGCTAACCAAGAGAATTTTAGAATTTAATACAAATAATCAGTAAACATGAGCCTGGAACAGCCCCCCCCCCCCCTTAGGTCAGTGAGAACCTGTTATCTCCCACGCCCTTTAAATGGTCACTTTTATACAGGTCTGCTTGAGAGGGACCTGCTTGGGGTGGCTTGCTGGGTGTAGGGTTAAGCCCACAAAAATCTTTATTTTTTAAAATGGGGGGGGGGGGGTTGAGGGAGATGTAGGGATGCCTCAGTGACACAGCAACAGTATTTTGTTTGAGAGGAGTTTGGGTGAATCTCACAGCCACTGATTCAGAGGGGGCTGTGGAGATAAGGGGATGCTGGGTGCTGAGATTATAGGGACAAAAATGAAGTACCCCCCCTCCACCCCCAGCAACTGTTTCAACTCAAGAGAGACAGATAAAAATGTGCAAACAACACTTTTGGATGATTATGCAAATTACTGAGTGTGTGCGTGAACTTGTGTGGGAAGTGTGTTTATGTGTGTATGTGCCTCAAGTAACCCCCCCCAGCGCCTAGGGTCCCCCCCAGTGTCTCAGATGACACCCCCCCCCTCTGGTGACCATAAACCCTGTAATCCAGGTGCAAATATAGATTCAAATTCTCATCTGCTGATCATCAGCCCCAAAGGGGCAGAAGGCAGGGGACAGGAGGCAGGGGGCAGGGGACAGGAGGCAGGGGGCAGGAGGCAGGGGGCAGGAGGCAGGGGGCAGGGGGCAGGAGGCAGGGGGCAGGAGGCAGGAGGCAGGAGGCAGGGGACAGGAGGCACCGTGCTCAGGGCCATGGACACCTCAGCAGAGACGAGGCGCGAGAGCCAGACATGGAATTCACTCTGGAATAGGGGGATACCGGAAGCTTCTGGGTGTTGTGGAGAGCCTCAGTGCACACTTCCTTAACACAAAGGACACATTTCTGCAAACACACATGGTCCTGGGTTCTGGGTCATATGGGCCTCGTGGGGGGGGCGGGGGGGTTCAGATTCTCACCCGCTGGCTGTCCTCCTCGAACACAGCCTCGTGGACCCCGCAGGCAAACAGCGATGTAGGCAGGCCACTCAGGTCCATCATCTCGCAGGCATCCTTTTCGTTCTCCCCAAAGACCATCTCCTCCTCCTCCAGGTCACTGCCATAGGCCTCTGAGTCATTATTCCACGAGCTGGCCCCCTCTCGCAGCATAACAGCTGAGCAATGGCACTGCGAGGCAGCAGCTACATATTATTCATTACGTTATCAGTTGCGCTGGCGGCCGACGTCCCCATGGTACGTTTTCAGGGTGTAATAGTAGAGTTACTATTGTTTGCAGTCACACGCTGCCAAGCGAAACATTCCATCATTCCGGTACGTGATGCTACACCACCCTCTTGTGGTTAAATAGGCGTAATGCACAGAATAATCAAAAGCAAGACGGATTTCCAGTTTATGTTTTACATTAATGTTTACCTAACTTAGGAAAACATTGCAAATTATTTATATTCATCTAACTTGGTTATAGATAAGGCCGTAAATAAATTTGTTCTCAAAGCACACCGTACAGAACTGAATAATGGGAATAATACAGCAGCTCTTACAGGTTAGTGCGAAAAACTATTTTTGCTCTGAGAATTTATTGCAGAGGAACAAGCCAAACGGTCCACCTGGAAGTTTAAACTAGAAGTATTGGCACCAACTGAAATAAAGCAGAAATGAAAGCGACCTTAAACAGGCGATAAGAACCGCCGATGTCAATCACGCAGAGCGCACCCAGTGTCAAAATGATGGCCAAATGTCAATGCTTGGAACAATAAAAACGCATTAGTTTGCAAATCGCAATCACAAATAAAATACCGTCTATAGTTCGTTTTTCACCAATTAAATTCATGATGGGAGGTGACTTTGAAGAAAAACAACAGCGAAGATGAAGACGAGGACAAAGAAACAGAAACCGACAGTAAATTACTTACCGCTGTTTCCGATCGGCCCACGGATTGTGATGCGGCGGTTTTATATTTACTGCGAGCGAAACATACCCAGCAGAAATTAACTTTATTCCGACATTTCCAGGTCTATCCCAGTAGGGGTGTGTAGGTGCCACCTACAGGCATACGGATCGACCAATAGCATTCCACGCCGGGGCGCGGCTCCACCAATCTGAATCCAGAGGTATGAGGGGGCGTGTCCTTGAAGTTAGGCACGCACGGCCGGGAAGGCCTCCGGTTCGCTGTGCCGATTGCCGGGTGTCGGCGACGGCTTCGCGATGGGCGGTATCCTTCTGCTGGTCTCTTACAGTGGCCCCTTCAGCCTCGTTAAACAGACTGATTGCATTCGCCTGTTGCACTGACACCTGCTGAGTGCATGAGACCAGTTTGCAAACGACCCGAAACCTGAATGCACTCTTTCGTATTCTCTTGTACATCGTAATAGCACGTCTGTCAGTGTCAATCGTAGATGTTGAAATGCATTTAAAAGCCCCTTGTTAATTTTTTAAATAAATGGCGATTTGGGACATTAGTCGTGCTAAAAGCAGGTTTATTGATTGCAATAACCACCGTGACCCTGTTCTTATTGTTGATTTTCATTCCCAGCCATGTAATGAGAATAATCCATTTGCCCGGAAAAGCCATTTCCTTATAAATGGTGAGAAATCCTTTACTCTCACCACAAATGGATAAATATAGGCCTAGTGGTCTTTCCGGAAGGTTTATTTCCTGGTGCAGATGAAGCGTTGGCGCACCTCCCTCGTCCAAGCCGGCCGTGAAAAGGTCTCCGAATTTCAATCCAGTCAGGAAAGACATGAGCTGTTTTGCATTAACTCTGTGAATAATTAAAAGCTTTTAATTAAAAGATTTTGTGTTCACTGTTTCAGTGGAATGTGTTTAGGGGAGGGAGGTTGGAGGTGACGCAGCAAGCACCACAAGCTCACCGTCGTCAGGACAGAGCCACCCTAACAGAAGGGGAACAACACTGGGCTCACAGCCGGAGCAGAGGGGAAGCTGCCGGAATCCCAACCATGGGCTGTACGACTAGCACGGCCGTCCAGAGGCTGAGCGCCCCCAGTGATGCTTCTAAAGACAGCACAGGTAGGGGGCCCTCCCCATTTTAAGGGAGTAAGGATGAACTGTTAGAGATTTCCTGACACAGGCTGCATTTCTCAGAAGCTCCCGTTAGGGACTTGCATGAATGGAGCTGTTCAGTTGCACGGTAGCCCTTTGCGTTTCGGGAAACGTACCCCAGGGCATGTAACTTGGGGGATCAAGGTCCCAATTAAAGGCGGTGGAGCCCGAGCACCTCCCCAGCCCCCCCAAATCTCACTTTGTACGACACACACTGGCACCAGACTGTGTTTCCATTATGGAAAAGCACCGCTGGTTAGTTCAGTAAACCTGGCAACTGAGCCCAGGTAATGTTTAACTAGTGGTTGCTGAGCATTTGGACGCAGGTAAGCAGCATTTCAGAGCCGTCCCACCTTCTGCCCACATGAGCAGCTGAGGCACCGACCTGGCGTCGCAGTCGCAGTCGCAGTCAGTCTCCCATGTACGGTTGTGCTGCTCCGTGCTGCTTCTGTTGATGTGAGCTGGGTGGCTGCAGCCTTTCTGTATTTTTTTTTACATGGCAGAGTCATGGATTCACTCTGGGATGTGAACAAACCCCATACCGCTACCTCTAAAAGCAGGTGATAGGGTTTGAGCTGCCCGCCTAAAATAAGGGCCCCGTGTGCCTCGCTAACGCTGCATGGATAACCTGTATCCCACCGTCGGGGTTTGCTCTCTGTTGCAGAGAAGAATGCGACGCTGCTCTTCGCTGAAGTGGGCCAGGACCTGACAGCCCCAGACGGTTTGTGCAGCTCTCCCACGCCGTTAACCCGTCAGGTGTCCAGTGGGTGGCTGGGTCGGGGTGCTCCTGCACTCGGGTACAAGGGGCTGGTCCTGGGCAGGCCCGGTACAGCCCTGTCTGAGCCTGAATGTGCCGTCGGAGCCAGAGGCAGCAGGCACCGGCTGGAACAGCCGGTCCCACACAGATGTGCAGGGTCCTCCCATCACCATAGTAACTGGTGCTCGGTGATATTTGAAATCGCATCTTTGTGCCGTGGGAAACAGCAGTCCTCCAGACAAGGTCCACAGCACAGCAGTGGCTGGCCCCACTACCAAAGTCCAGAGATTTAACATTTTCCTCCATGATTATGATTATGCTAGTGGTCAGAATTCACATTCTGGAGGGAAACATGAAACATCCCCTGTCACAGGGCAAGCATCCTCCCCCCCAGACGATCACAACGGCCGGGGGCCAGAGCTGGATGCGGGGATGGAAGAGGAGCGCATGCAGGGTGAGGGTGAGTGTCACCATTATACCCCCCCCCCCCCCCCCCCCCAAACAGTACAGAGTCACTGTAAATGAAACTCTATCCACAGGCAACGATGTCGCAGCCCTGCAGACCAGCTGTGAGGCGCCTGATCACAGAGCCTCTGGGGGTAAGTACAGGGCTTTCATTATGGAGATGTCACCAACTGGGGTACCAGCCTTGACCATTTGCAGATACTTCCCTTTGACCCATGTTATTTATGCAGCTCCCAGCTCCACACTGTCCATATGTACTGCTCTTCAGATGCTGGCGATGCTGCTGTGGAGGCAACATATCAGCCCTAAGAGCCCAAGGGCAGCAGATCCAGCAGCAGCTGGAAGCCAGAGGAGCTTCCTGGGGACATCCTGGAGACCCTGGGTGATGAGTTTCCCTGATGGTCCTACTGTGGCCACCGTCTGCCAGGAGCCGGACCTGAACCTTTACAGTCACCTTACTAACTAAATAAATGTACCTGACAATGACCGGCATTTACAAAAAAAAGCCAGCTTGGATGCATTCCGTTTCTCTTCACCCCAACTTGCTAATGCTTGTTAGGTCTGAATGTAATAATCCTGTTAAAAACAAAGCATTCTGTAACACACGCATGGTCATCAGTAACATAAGCAGAGCAGTCTGTAAGTTATCAGTAAGACAGCCGTGTTCCCCCAAGCTGTTCTCTGCCACGACACTGCTCTCACAGCCGGTGTCCCAAATGCTGAGTTACAGGTCATTTGGGTCTGCCCTCTTCTGGCCACTTTTGGAAGTAAACACGTTTAAACTTTATTTTTCAAAGCAACCTTAGTGTGATATTAAAAGCCGTGGGAGTCCCCCCCCCCCCTTAAAGGTAAACAAAACATTCTTCATCAAACAGCAAGTACTCATTTTGAGCCCTTATCTCGAACTGACACACCGAACATACAATCTTCACATAATTTTGCTTGATTTATTTGATTACCACCTAATACACTGCAGGGTAACTCGAGATTATGGAAGCAGCTTTCTGTAGACACCCTACACATTCATTACAGCAATGAAAGTCATTTGGTACTGGTGCATGAAACATGCATGACCACTAGAGGGCAGTGTAAGCAACACTCATCCTCACCCCGTCCTGACAGCACAGTGCACACAGGTAGAGCATGAGACAGGCAGAGGTCAGAGGTCACGCTGATCCCAGGGCACCCTCAGAAAGAGGTCAGAGGTCAGACTCCATGAGCCAAGAACAGGACCGTAATGATACAGACAGGGTTTGTCTTCCCAGCACATACATGTAAATTCATGTAACGGGTTAGAGAGAGAAACCAGGCAGCAGAAAGCACATTTATGGTCCAGACAGGTCAAACAAACTCTAAGGAATGTTCCCCGTCATGACTGGGCCGGTCCCACCCCAAGACTGTCTCCTCTTCTCGACCCATCCGTCCAGGCCCGGCTGCCTTGGGGGTTCTGAGTATGGGGGGGGGGCGCTGTTTAGGATCAGCCCATAAATATTTACAGCTTCATCCAGGGCAGGGTGGTGGAGAGAAACACACCGTGTACAGGTCACCCTCCCACCCACACCGGGCGCAGTCCCAGAATTAGGGCAGGGGCCCCTCAGTCCTGCTTGAGGTCATCCGACCTGTAGGTGGCGGCAGCAGGGCCAGTGGCCAGCTGCTCCGGCACCACGGGCAAGGCGGCAGGGATGGCGCCCTCGCTGTTCACCAGAGCACCGTACGAGAAAGAGCCATTGTAGTCAGGTTGCACGGCCCGGCCTTTGTCGTGGATTGTGGGGATTCCTGTATGGAGAGCAAAAGGTAAAAGGACGTAAGAGCGCCTCCAAGTGGCCAGGAGCTGCGGACGGGCACTGAAAGTGACCCACCTTGCATCATGTCCATGGTCACGTATGGCTCAAACGCTTTTGTCCTCCTCTTGTTCTTTGTGACTAAAAATACTCCCAGGAAGCAAATGGCACACCTGTGCAACACCAGCAAATGGGGGGGGTGTCATATACAGTGCCCAGCTTCAGGACGGCTCTCACACTCCCCCCAGCAGGGGGCCCAGCTTTGGGACGGCCCTCATGCTCCCCCTAATGGGGCCCTGAGCTTTCGGACAGCCCTCACACTCCTCCCAGTTCAGCCTCAAGCTTCAGGACGGCCCTCACACTCCCCCCAGCAGGGGCCCTGAGCTTTGGGACGGCCCACAAGCTCCCCCCAATGGGGCCCCGAGCTTTGGGACGGCCCACATGCTCCCCCCAATGGGGCCCCGAGCTTTGGGACGGTCCTCATGCTCCCCCCGGTGGGGCCCCGAGCTTTGGGACAGCCTTCACACTCACCCCAGCAGGAACATGCAGATGTGAAGCACACTCTCCTGGTTGAACTCCAGGTAAAACACAGCTCCTGCAGCGGGGACAGGGAATGAGACCCTAGTGCACCACCTTGTGAGCGGGTGAGGTGGGTGTGAGACAACGTGTGTGATACTGACCGGCGACGATTGCGAACGCTGTGGAGAGGATGTAATTCACGCTGGCAATCAAGGACGAATCGTACAGATTGGAAGCCTGGGACAGAAACCTGGTCGCCACAGGAGAGAGGACAGACACGTAGCGTCAGCCAATCAGACGAGTCACAGCGTCAGCACAGCGCAGTGGCTTGACGACGGCGGTGCTGGGAGTGACTCACGAGGCCTGGAAGAGCACAGTGGCGACCATGCAGACCAGCATGACGTAGAAGATGGGGAAGGAGAGCTGCAGCTGTCCCTGGATGCTGAGCACGGTCATGCCCGACACAGCCTTCACCGTGATGGCCGTCACCGATCCTGAGGGGCAAGGGGGCATCAGCACATACAGGGAGAAGCAACTGCCCTGGTAGGATGGCGTTGTGCTCACTCACCCAGCAGAGCCACAAGCAGCACGATGACCACCAGGTAGGTTACCTTCTTCTGCTTATAGACATATAACAGCAAGCAGAAAGCGATGATCTCCAGGAGCTGAAAGGGAGTGCAGGGCAGCTGAGGCCGAGGGTTAACCCCCCCAGCAGAGGGGGCCGGAGAGCATGCCGCCCCATGGGCCTTACCAGGTACAGCAGGAAGGGCCAGCTGATGACGTGCTTCACCATGTTATCAGCACTCAGCCTCTCGTGAGAATTAGGGCCAAACGTGACAAACAGGTAGGTGCCCGTGGCTGTCAGGATGCAGCCAAGGAAGGAGAGGATGTAGCGCTCTGTAACACCACATGGGGGTGCTGTCACCATAAACACACACCGGGGAGGGGTCCTGATAATATACTGAGCTGAGATCTGTGGAACTGAGCTTTAAAGGTAGGGTGTGCAACTGTAATCCAATACACTTTTTCAAAGGGCTGCACAATATCAAATCGCGAATTATATGGCGCATGCGCAATAATCACGGGGGTGTCAGATGACAGGTGTAAACATCTGTCCAGACGTTGGCATTTTTGTACTTTAAAAATGTTTACTTACGCCAACAATTTGGTACACCTAAAATATTAATGAGAGGCATATTGTGACACCCACAAGTTATTAATCTGTATTAATTCGGCGTATCCTTATGTTTAATAAACATGTGGAACTTTAAACCGCAAAAAGTATCAGCACAAGACCATTGTCTTTTTTACCTAGCTTATCCACAAAATCTCCTCTTTCAAAAGATGTTGTGGCCGTTCAGCTGCCCGCGTCCATGATTTACAAAAACAGGAGCCTGTGCTGTGCCCCACTAACCTAATCTAATAAACATAAGACCTGAAGCAGGGGTGAGATTTTCAGTCAGTTATGTATGAATACAACAAGAAGTCTCCTTTCAGGATTTACACCTGCAGGCTTCTTAACTACTGTGCCCCTACTGGTGCTGTGACGAATATTAAATTTCAAGTTCATTTGCACCCCTGAGCCAGGCAGCGAAATGATACTAAGACAGAAGGAGAGGGGAGACTTACTAGCAAACTCTCTGGGCTTCCATTTCTCACGCAGGAAGACAAAGCCCAAGATAGAGGTCGCTGTGAAGAGGAAGAAGGCGAGTTTCACTTCACCCAGGCCCGGTCCCCACACCCACTACCGAAACACGTACTGCCATACAAGCCATCTGACATATTCAGTACACTTACCAGCTTTAGGGTCAAAAATACATAAGAAAAGTTGAAGGGATTGGTTTGAATATGAAATAGCATTGATAAGACCTATGTGTGATATTTTAATATGTAATATGACAAAGTACTGACGAGAGAGCGACGTACCGATGACCGACACGGCGCCCAGCGGTGCCACCAACGACAGCGGGGCGAAGGCATAGGACACGAAGACGCCCAGCTCGCCCAGCAACGTGAGCAGCAGCCCGCACCACCAGCTCTTGGTCTTGTAGTAAACACGGGAGTCCTTGTTGCCGGCCAGGCTCAGGTGGCTGTATTTCTGCGGCGGAAATCGGGACCGGTTACGGAGCGGCGGGGCACAAACAGGAGGGACTGTGCCGCGGGGACGGGAGCCTCACCTGCACGCACAGCGAGATGCTGATCAGCAGGTTCCCGGAGATCGCCAGCAAGGTTCCGATCAAGTTGTCCTGCGGCGAAAAAGGGAAAAAAACGAGGAGGATGACGACCCGGTACCGGCAGGCGCCTAACGGAGCACCACCGACACGACTAACTCCGCCGTCCCCGGGCGACAAGCTCTCTCCTTACCTTGTAGGACAACGAGTCGTACCCAGGGGTCTGAAGCACGCTGCCCACCCCGGGGGTCTCCATCCTCGCTATTTCCGCGTCTGCAGCCGCTCACCTGCAGAAAGCGACCCACAAACGGTCGTTGACGCAAGCTGGTGACGCAGGCGGGAGGCGGGCCGAGCGAACCCGACGGGAGCCGAGAGAGGCCGAGCCACGACAGTCGGCAGACATACGATGACCGCCCTCGCCAATCAAAAGCAGCGGCACGCCCTGACGTTATCAACCCAAATAACAACAGGTAGAACACGTTACCATACCTTTATATAGTTGGTCTGTGCGACCATTGTATGTCATTCCTGCTGTGTATTGTATTTAGACTGTCCTGATTTGTATTTTCGTTTTCTTTTTTCATCCTTGGCTGTGCCTTTCTTCTTTATTGTGTATACGTGTTCATATGTTAATAAAAATGCGGAAAAAACAAGTAGCCATACCAGGAACTTGGCTAGAGTGATTACATTCATTTTATTTCGAATCTACGTTAAGTAAATTTGCAGTCAGTTTATAAACAGAACCAACCAATCTGTCTGATATCGCATATTCTATGCGTATTTTACAGTGACTGTGAATACTTTTTCTTTTGTTCTGTTGTTTTATTAAACGCTTTCTACATTTTGTACAACACTTCGTCAGATTGAAAGTTGCAGGCACGTAGCTACGTAGTAAAATAAATGGTTTAAACCATAGGCGGAGTTTGCTGTTTGCATTTGGGGGAGCGCACCTCGCTTACCTTATGTGTTAACGCAAACATTACCATAACCTTTTGCTACGGGTACCAACAAACCACTTAAGCTATGCAAAGGCGCAAAGTGCAGGCACAGAACAGAGCGCAATGATGGTCTTGCCAATTAATTGCAATTTCGACTCAGGCGACTGCCCCCCGCCCCCCATGACACCGGACCCCCCACGAAAATGTTTCTGGCTACACAGTGGACAAGAAAAGACATGACCCAGCTCTCAAAGATGTAGTACGGAAGAGGATTAGGGCCACCATGAAAATATTATTTGAATTCTGACTTTTTTCTCAGAATTCTGACTTTGTCAGAATTCTGACTTTTTTCTCAGAATTCTGACTTTAATCTCAGAATTCTGACTTTAATCTCAGAATTCTGAGTTTAGAAAAAAGTCAGAATTCTGAGATTGAAGTCAGAATTCTGAGAAAAAAAAGTAAGAATTTTGAGAAAAAAGTCAGAATTCAAATAATATTTTCATGGTGGCCCTAATCCTCTTCCGTAATACGGACCACGTGGGAATATGTCCATTTATTTCTTTTCTTTTTTAAAAAAACTTTTTTGTTTGTTTTATTTTCAATAGTTACAAATTACAATACGTACAAGAGTACAAACTGCAGATCAAGGAGATGAGGTGAAGGCAGAGCGAGAGAACAAAAGACAAAACAAACAAAAAAAATATTCAAATAAATATATACAATAAATAAAACAATAAAAGGTTGTCAGGAGCACATATTACAATACCGTACAGCAACAGAAGGTTACGTAAACAGACGTAAAAAGAGAAATAAACGTAGAGATAAACGTAGAGTATGTCCGGATAGCGCTTCTGTTTTTACACTTTGATATAGTTTGAAGATAAATATTCACCTCTAACTTTAAATTGTTCAAATACTGGGTGTTTCCCAGACCATTTGATTTTGCATATGAAATATTTTGCCAAATGAAGTCTGATTCCCCTGCCATGAAGTCACTGTAATCTATAAGATCTAATACCAGTCGAATTTTGTTAGCTATGTCTTCCTTTCATGAATCTTGATTGTGATTCATCAATAATTGAACCAATGTTTCTGCAAAAAGAGATGTATCTTTCCATCATTATTTAGGCCACTTAAAATTGATAAATTGTTTTACATGACTCAAACTTCTAAAATATTGGTGAGTCGGGGATTTTATATTTTATATTTTTAGCGAAAA
>JAODLC010000028.1:20041939-20064379 GCA_026781145.1 Hippopotamyrus pictus
ACTTTGGAGGTTTAAAATGAAGTCTCCTAATTAAACACATGTTAATTTACTTTCTGATATGTACTGTAATACTGTGATGCATATAAGGAGAAAAAGTGAACGAAAAAATTGATATCTGGAAAAATTGATTGAAGCATAGCCGCTTCCCCCATCTGCACACAGACAGCGCGCGCATTTTGCTTGCAGTTTTATCATCCGTTCGAGGAGGCCGTGCTAATGACGGCACCTGCTGCACGTGCGAGAGCGTCACCTCATCTTGCACCACTAGAGGGCGCCATTCAGCAGACTGTTAGTGCAGCCCCACAAATGCAGGCGGAAATACTCCTATAAGGTTCAGAGTGCGGCCCGTTCTCTGTAAACTTTTCAGAGGGTGAATCTCAATCCCAGGAACACAAAGACTGTACATGTGGTCTTTACAAGACCGGTCTTGTTAACTTTCCTCCAAAGAATGAACTTGGGACACCGTGAATCATGGGATTGGTCTCGTTCGGTGAGGATGCAAATGATGTATCCATGATACTTGAGGCAGAGCAAGAACGAAATCCGGGGATTTTTACCATCCTCTGTACTTGTGTTCTTAGTATTGGAGCTGGTCTTCGCCAATGGAAGATGACGTAAAACGGGTACATGAGATCACAATTACGCTTATTGAGATTCACCTGGAGTTTCAGTGAGCCTGAGGACCTCAGAGAATTCTTGGAAGGATCAATTCTGACTACCAGTTGCTGCAGTTCAGACATTTTCAAATGTTGCCCAGTGTTGATGCAACGATTGCACAGGAGATCTCATCGTGCAGGTGAACGAGATGCACATCAGCCTGATCTCTGCACAGATATGGTCCCATCCTCTCTGCTCTTCATAACTGAGATGCCGCGATAAGGGGTCATGTTCATTGTTTGTTTTTCTCTAGCCTGTCAAGTACCCAGAGATACCTGTGTGGAAGTGCACTCGCTGCTTTCGTGTTCGTTTCACGGTATTTGAAATGTAAGCAAGGTGACTCGGAGCAACACTCCAGGAGGAGTATGGGCCTAATCTTGGAAAAAAAAGCACCCCTTCCTGCCCGTAAAGGGCAGCTTGCATGGAGCAATCACATGCAAGAGCACTGTAATGGAGGGGGGAAGGTCAGGGCAATTCCAAGGACCTCTGAGTGAGAGGGGCCCTCAGATTAGGGACTTTGGTTTGTAGCACAGGGCCCGATGTGATATATTAGGGACTTTGGTTTGTAGCACGGGGCCCGATGTGATATAATAAGGACTTTGGTTTGTAGCACGGGGCTCGGTGTGATATATTAGGACTTTGGTTTGTAGCACGGGGCCCGATGTGATATATTAAGGACTTTGGTTTGTAGCACGGGGCCCGGTGTGATATATTAGGACTTTGGTTTGTAGCACGGGGCCCGATGTGATATATTAGGGACTTTGGTTTGTAGCACGGGGCCTGGTGTGATCATAGGAAACCATCAAGTGCGAGAACAAAACACTTACAGATAACGATTTTTGGGTAAATATCCCGATATTAAAAAAATATTCTTGACTGTACCCAGCTGTACCTTACAGGCGTATATTTTCCTTTGTCCGGGATTATAAGTGCCTCTCACTGCTGTTGCTGGCGCTTCCGGCTGCTTTGGGTAACCTGCTCAGGTAGAATACGCAGTTTTGCCAAGAGTGTGCTGTAGAAATGTCACTGCTGCCCGGGGGAGGTGTGGGGCCCGGATGTCACCTCTCCCCACTGCAATGCCACCGGCGCCGGTCTTTGTGGGGACTCTCCATTCAGTTCTATGGGGAAAACTTTAATCCTAAAATGACGACTTTAACCCAACCCAGCCCTAACCTTAACCATAAGTAACCAACCCAGCCCTAACCTTAACCATAAGTAACCAACCCAGCCCTAACCTTAACCATAAGAAACCAAACTAAATACCAGACTTATGGCATTTTTACTTTTTTGAATGCATTCACAGATCTTTGTGGGGACCTGAAAAATGGTCCCCACAGCATAAAAATAACTTAATTTGGTCCCCTCAATGTAATATAAACCTAATCCACACAGACACAGACACAGACACACGCATACATACAGACACACAGACGCGCACACACACACACCTTTGTATTAATATCTTTGTGGGGACTCTCCATTCATTTCTATGGCGAAAATTCTAATCGTAACATGACAACCCTAGCTCCTACCAAGCCCTAACCTCAACCATCACTAACCAAACACAATACAAGACTTTTGATATTTTTAGTTTTTTGATTGCAGCCACAGATCGCGTTTCCCCCTGTAGGGACCAAAAAAACAGTCCCCACGACGTCAGAAAAACGTGTTTTTGTCACATTGTGGGGACTTTTGGTTCCCACCATGAGGTGCACACAAACCCACATGCAGGGACACACACTCACTGACACAGTGCTGATGCAGTTATGGGGATGGAAGCTTAGTAGGTGAGGGAAGTATCCTGCCTGCTGTTTTCCAGTCACATGCAGGATGCTGCCAGGTACATATATGCAGAAACCTCTGCTGTGCAGGTTTAATGGGATAACTGCTGGGAGGTATGCAAGGCTCTCAAGCCCCCCGTGTCACCACAGAACCAGCTCCCGGCAAGCCCCCCGTGTCACCACAGAACCAGCTCCCGGCACGCCCCCCGTGTCACCACAGAACCAGCTCCCGGCACGCCAGGGCACACACGGGCAAGTCGCAACAAGCCGGAGGTTTCCGAAAAATCCAGATTGGCGGACACATTGCATGGAAAACGCATCACCACATCAGGCTCAAAAAATGCGAGCAGCTCACTGGAAACACACATTACAAACATTACATTTCAGCTGTGCACATACCTGCCAACGTACGGACATTCCTGACAATGAGCGGAGGCACACTCGGCATTTCTGTTTGCCTTTCAAACCTGTATCCCCCTGCACTTTAGCTGAGATACACCTCACCTGCTTGTAACGTTCCTGCATTCCTCAGCAGGAAAAAAAGGTATCGCCCTGAGCAGTGGGGCAGGCACCTGCCAAGCAGAGGGAAGAGTACAGTAACCCCTTCTGACGGGGCTGAGGTTACAGCGTTGTGCAAGACAGAGATCACATCAAGTACATCTCTCTGTCTGAAAGTATCATGCACACACACACACACACTCTCACACACACATACTGACACACACACACACACACACACTCACACACACACACACACACACACACACACACACACACACACACACACACACACACACACACAGACACACACATAGATATTCACTTACATTTGTGTGTGGTCCAGATATATTAGGGACTTTGGTTTGTAGTAGTATGTGGTCCACAAAACCAGGACCAATGTCCCCACAATGTGATAAAGACCTGTTATTCTGACAAGGTAGGGACCATGTTTTTTGGTCCCCACATGGGCAAACTCAATTTTTGAAAAATCTATGACTGCAATCAAAAAACTAAAAATGCAAGTCTTATATTTAGTTTAGTTACTTATGGTTGTGATTAGGACGGATGATTATGATTCTGAGCTGTCTCCACAAAGATATGATTGCAGTGTGTGTGTGTGTGTGTGTGTGTTAGTGTGTGTGTGTGTGTGTCAGTGTGTGTATATGTCAGTGTGTGTGTGTGTGTGTGCGTGTGTGTGAGAGTGTGTGTGTGTGTGTGTCAGTGTGTGTGAGAGTGTGTGTGTGTGTCAGTGTGTGTATGTGTCAGTGTGTGTGTGTGTGAGAGTGTGTGTGTGTGTGTCAGTGTCAGTGTGTCCGCGTTGTGCTGTCACACTGAGTCAGCCCTCTTTTACATGACAGCACTCTTCCTATTGCCCGCCCCCCCCGCCACGCCCCTCCCCTCGGCGATCCTGCTTCCTCCTGTCAGTCCAGCATGTCTCCTGGAAAGACAGTGTGCCACAGGACAAAGACACTCTTAGCTGGGGAGGCACAGCCGGTGGGGGGGGGGGGACAAAGGGGGCTGTTTGATTTTGTTTGGGTCTGTTTGGCTGCTGCTTCATATTTTCAGCACCCTCTAATCACAGCTTTTGTTAGCTTTGCGTTCAGGTTAAACTTGTTGCCGGGACAATGCCCCCGCGCCTGCCCTGCCCCTCCTGCCACACACCCCTCACCCCTGGCCCAAATTCAGTGCTTTCCCCCCGGCTCTCCCTGGGGGTCTCTTTCACCAGGTCAGACGCAGTCCCCTGGCTGCTGGACTTCTGTAGCTGCCCACAGGAGCTGACTGACCTGCTTATGACAGACATCTGGTCTCCAAGCCACTCGCTGAGAGCTGTCTGTCCATACCGCGTGTCCGTGCAGCGTGTCCGTGCAGTGTGTCCATACTGCGTGTCCATGCAGCGTGTCCGTACTGCGTGTCCGTGCAGTGTGTCTATACTGCGTGTCCGTGCAGTGTGTCCGTGCTGCGTGCCCGTGTAGCGTGTCCGTGCCGCGTGTCCGTGCCACTTGCCCGTACAGCGTGTCCATACTGCGTGTCCGTGCAGCGTGTTCGTGCCACGTGTCCGTGCAGGTGTCCATACTGCGTGTCCGTGCAGCGTGTCCATACTGCGTGTCCGTGCAGCGTGTCCGTACTGCGTGTCCGTGCAGCGTGTCTATACTGCGTGTCCGTGCAGTGTGCCTATACTGCGTGTCCGTGCAGTGTGTCCGTGCCGCGTGCCCGTGCAGCGTGTCCGTGCAGCGTGTCCGTGCCGCATGTCTGTGTTGCGTGCCTGTGCCGTGTGTCCATGCAGCATGTCCGTGCCGTGTGTCCGTGCTGCGTGTCCGTGCCGCGTGCCCGTGCAGCGTGTCCATGCCGCGTGTCCGTGTCATCCTGCCTCGCTTGCACGGAGCGGGACACGCTGCTGAACAATCCGGGCCTCAGGGTCTGCAGGGCCAGTTTCAGGGGGATAGGAGCCTGGTGGCCTCAGAGCAGGAAGCTGGCACGTGCACGGGGGGAGTGTAGAGGCATTAACCTTGCTGGCTACAGCGTGTTACATGGGGGGGTGCTCTGGGAGGGCCCCCTCTCTGCAAGATGGGACTTGCGTCCGGCACCTGAGCGAAACTCGCGGGAGGGGGGGTTGGACTCTCCCTGGCTGGGAAGCACCCCACCCCGGCCGAAACGAACGGGGCTTTGGAGGGGAGGGGGAGGCCTGAACATGTTCGCTCGCCAAGTCTGATGAGGCAACAGGCCTGGAAAGATCCCTGGGAGAAGGATCCCACGGGAAAGATCCCGGCTCCGTGTCGGGAAGCTGAGGCCGGCATGATGCCGGGGGTGTGGGAATGGGAGATCCTATCAGGAAAGGACCCCCCCCCACCCACCCCAGCTAGCAGGGGCTCCTACTCGTGCTGACGTGCCCATGTGTCTGTGAGTCTGTGTGGGGGGGCCCCTGTTATTTTGATGTTATAGGGACCATTTTACAGAAACATGTGACTGCAATCAAAAAATGAAAAATGCCAAGGTCTGGTAACTTGGTTACTTGTGGTTAAGGTTAGGGCTGGGTGGGGGTTAAGGTCGTCATTGCTGGGATTAAGGTTTCGCCCATAGAAATAAATGGTCCCCACAAAGACATGGATACAAACATGTGTCTGTGAGTGTGTGTGTTTTAATCTCCTGCTCAGTGTCAATTCAGGAGCACTCCTGGCGGCACCGTGCTCATGCCTGCGCTGTCGCTCTGCCTCTGTGTGTTGGGGGGGCCCTGCTGAGCCCTGCCCTTGGGGCAGGAGGCCCGCAATTTAACCCCTGGCTGAAACTCAGGCCCTGCGACAGACAGAAACCAGGGATTCAAATGAGGCAGAACCGTAATCCTGTCGTAAAGATTAAGGTGTCGACCTGACCCCCAATCCCCACCCAGCTCACACACACCCAGCACAGATACAGAGCAAAGAAAATTATTCCCTGTCACTTCATCATCCTATCATTACATCACCCTGTCACCCCATCATCCAGTCACCCCATCATCCAGTCACCCCATCATCCAGTCACCCCACCTCCCAGTCACTCCACCTCCCTGTCGCCCCATCTCCCTTTCACCCCATCACTATGTCATATCATCATCCTGTCATCATGTCACCCTGACACCCCATCATACAGTCACTCTCCAGTCACCATCACTCCGTCACTCCACCTCCCAGTCACCCCATCATACTGTCACCCCATTTCCCTGTCACGTCATCATCCTGTCATCATGTCACCCTGACACCCCATCATACGGTCACCCTCCAGTCAACTCTGAGTCACTGATAGTTTGGATGTATAACTAAATGCACCACTTGTGTTTATGTGTCCCAGCAGCATGCTGAGGACTTCACTGGTGCCTGACCAGCAAAAACTGGGAATTCATGACCCTGCCATTGTGGATGAGGGACCCCGCTCCCAGGACAAGGAGCCCTTTCGCCACAGCCAGTGCGAGGACGTAATCTGGGAACTTCCTTCAGATTGGGTGAAGGGGGTCAATGCGCTTTAGGCTGTCTCCCGCAGCAAGTCCTGGAGGTGTTTTGGACCCAGGTGGGCCAGGGCGGGCCTGCGGCCTCAGAAGAGGCCCCCAGCACCCCCGGGCCCTGCCACTTTCGCAATGCTGCCTTTGAAGAGGCCCGGTCGTACATTCCATCTGCCCTCTCCCAGCCCCGGGGGATAGAGGGTGGGTTAGATGGTGCATGGTGGGGAGGGATGGCCCCATCCTAGTCTTGAGATCAGTACCTCGCGGAGCAAAAGCAGCCAGAGAGAGCAGTGGGCAAGCCTCCATCAGGTCCTGCCATGCTGGCTCGGGGGGGGGGCAGATTTGTGGCCCTGTGAGACACCACCTCAGTCAGCTCATGGCCACCAGGTGCCTTCCCAGCATGCTCCAGGCTCCCCAAGCACATCAGCGGGGCCCAGAGTTTTTGGCTGTCCCACCTGCTTCCGGGTGTGAAAAGGACCCCTTTCTTCGTGCAGTCATAGCTTGCTAATGGCTCCCACCCCCTTCTCCAGGTTGGGGGGCGGGGGGGGGTCGGCCTCGACAAGCCCGGTCACACCCGCAGGCCATCGGGGGAGGACCGGCCTCAATGTCTTGGTTAGTGAGAGTGAACAAATTAGCATGTGTGCTAAAGCCATCACTCAGCCACATGGGGGCGGGGTGTTGGGGGCAGGTTGTCAGCACAGCTCAGGACAGGTGCTGAAAACACACTCTCCCTGGGCACTAAGTCACGCATCAGGTCCATCTTTGTGAGACAGAACAAAACATGCCAAACTCAGCACCCCCCCACCCAGTTCTGAGACGAAAGGATCCAAGTATTAAGCAGCCGTTCCTGGTGACTGTCCTTGTGTCCCTATCGCCATGCCAATAATTACTGAATACGTGGAGTGTCAGCAGACGGGTGCAGGGGGGCGAGGAACCGTTGTCTGGGCCGGTGATGCGTGGGCTGCATCTCTGTGTGCTGGTGTCAAGGCGAGACGCCAAACTGTGTCAGCAAGGAAGGGTGCCTGGCGCCCATGCGCTCAGCACTTCCATGGACTGGGAGGATCCAGGACTGGGTCATGGCCCAGAAACAGCCCGTGGCTTCTGAAGCAGTACCATCACCTTCCAGCCCCCTCAGGGTCGCTATTTCACACTGACCTTCTGCCAGGGACCCATCCTGTCGGCTCGTGTCAGAACTAAGCTGGGCAGAAAATCAGGGTCCTGTACTTTGTCTTAACACCATTCAGAATCAGAATCAGGCGTTAAGATGCGCGCAGAGTGGCAGAGCACAGGATGAGGACATGAGGCATGGAGTGGAGAAGGACAGGGACAGCCTCACACATGCTCCTCTCCAGACCAAAGAGATGACAGGGAATAGATCATAAATCATAGATTTGTACCAGTGAGGAAGCAATAGGAGCAGGGAAATTCATGGCACAGTTCAGAGCGTGATGGTGGAGGACGGCCTAGTGGGACGCAAGACAGCCTGGGACAATAGAGGAGCAGATCACAATCAGATCATATTCAAATCAAAGTGCAGAGTTAGAATATTAGATAAACCGCGAGCGGAGGAGCACAACGACACTCCGTGAGTGCGCCCGTGCCTCCGCTGATCCCGGAACGCCGTTCACACCGCAGCAGAGCGCTCAGGGAGCCGGAGCGCAGAGACCTCCTCTTGGTGAGCGCGCCCGTGCCTCCGCTGATCCCGGAACGCCGTTCACACCGCAGCAGAGCGCTCAGGGAGCCGGAGCGCAAAATCTTGCTCAGTCAAACTCACACTGGGAGCTGGGGCTTCACTGCTCAGCCGTGCAGCCGGAGACTGTTACATCATCATTATTTTCTTATTGTCATTCTCCTCGGATGGATATTGATGCTCTCCTGAGAGCTGCGGTGTGTTCTTACTCTTTTTTGACTGTATTTATATATCCTTATTTTAACTCATTTCCCTGCCTTCGCGTCCCGCTGTTTATTGTACTGATCTTGATAAACTTTGATTTATTGCATAAGTAATATTCCTGTCCAAAGTGCTTCTATTTACAAAATGTCTGAAAAGTGTTGCATAAACACAGACTGCAAATATAAGAATTAAAATCTACATTTGCAGGACACTTTTGGGTTGATTTCGCCAGTGCTCTGCAGGGCTTTCTGCAGGCCCTTACAGCCTTTTAAGGGTTACAGGTGATGGTATGCCCCACCCCTTCCTTTATGGTTTTGTGATTCTGGACTCAGCTGCTTGCAGGCGTTTTTCTCCACATGCATGTCCTGGTGCCTCCTGGGCACCTCACACACAGCCTACACCCCAGGGTCAGGCTCTGAACCCATAACCACATAACTTTCAGTCCAGGGTCAGGCTCTGAACCCGTAACCACATAACTTTCAGTCCAGGGTCAGATTTGGGTTCTGAACCCACAAACTTGTGACTTCCAGCCTAGGGTTGGTTTCTGAACCCACAAACCGATGGCCTCAGGGTTGGGTTCTATACCTACAAACACACAATCTTCAGCCCAGGGTCGGGTTTTCAACCCACACTGCAAAAAATGAAAATCCAAGTATGATTTTCTTATATTTAGACAAAATTCTAATTTCATTAATAAACTGACTAACAATGAATGAAGATTAATTTGCTTGCATTTAGGCATATTGTCTTATTGTAGGAAACCTAAAACAATTTTCTTACTGCACTAGGAGATAATTTAAGCACAGCCTCCAGCCCCCATATCTGACAGCTCGGGAAGTTGCCTCATCTGTCTGATGGATGGACAGAGACACGCAGCACCAAGGTCTGGGGGGGGGGGTGAAAAGGCCTGCAGGCTTGTGGCTGACACTCTCAGCTTCACGACCCCCCCCCCTTCCCAGGCAGCCAGTCAGACATCATTATCAAGTACTGAAAGATTCCCAGAAATTACCTGCATGAAGATCAGAAATCAATCATACAATAATTATATGATGTTAGTAAACACATTTCCAGACATGATGAAATATACCAGTGTTATTTTATGAAATACAGCCTCATACCACAAAGAATTATAACCATATCACCAGGGAGAATCAGACACATGAAGAAGCAGCAGCTGTCCGCCTGTCTGAACAGCAGCCTTGTTTAGTATAAAATCAGAGCCATCGTAATTATTTGGAAGGGAAGCTTTTCATTATTATTATTATTATTATTATTTCAAAGGGAAGCTTTCAATCAAACATATTTGGAGAAATTTGTTAATCTAATAAAAGTTGAAGCAACGTTTGTGTTGAAGCCAAAATTGATTTAAAAAAATCCAAGAAAGGAGCTGACAGTGAAACATGTATAAGGGGGGGGGGGCAGCACCAAAACTGGTGGGGTGGTTAATGACAGCAGGTCTCCTTAGCATGTCAATGTGCCGCCTTTAAGTCACAGCTGCAGTTTCTCCCCCTGAATAAGCTGCAGTTCACACCTGCGGGACGTGAATCTCGCCTCTATTCTGCCGTGAATGGGACTCAAAACCCACTGCCTGTGATTGTCCTGCAAAACACCGCCCCCCCTCCTGCCAGGCACTGAAAGAGTTAAGGGTGTTACACCTGTCCTATCAGACACCTGTCTCCAGGCTCCCAGCCAATCAGGAGGCGGCCGGGGAAGCTACCTGTCAGCGCATAATAAAGCCGCCACTCTGCGGCAGGCAGAGATCAAACGAGTCCCATCAGCGCTGCGACAACATTCCTGCTCTCCTCTGCTGCACCGAGCACCAGCGACTCCCCGGGAGATCAGCTCAGCACACTCTGCCTCCCACCAGAGTCATGACCAAGGAGATCGAGTAAGTGCCTGTCTGCTCATGTCTGCTCCTGTGCCTCTGTGCTCCGCTTGGCCGCCGCTCTGCTTCCTACCTGGTGCTGTGGCGTCTCTCAGTGTGACTGCGGGCTCCCACAGCCCAGCCCGGGGGGCCCTATCCGGCCCCAGCTCAGGGGCCCCCCCTCGCTGTCTTTGTTAGTGCTCCGGTGCAGTGAGGTCATGAGGTTTCCATGTCAGCCAGAGCCCCTGTGCTCTCGGTGCCCTGAGTCTGACACTCTGGGGCGTTACGTGGGGGCTGAGGGGTGCCCGCAGGCTGCAGTGTGTATGTGTGAAGGCTGCTCAATGCCACAGACATGTAGACAGGCAGGTGGACAGAATGAGGTCTCCTTGTTTATCCGGAAACTGAAGATGAAGGTGTTTAACAGACGGGGAGGGGAGTCCATTGGCTCTCCAGTGCAGTCCCTGGCAGTCCAGTGGTTTCCAGCGCAATTTCTTGATTCAGCCCCCCCCCTCCTGCATATGGACAAATCCCGCATGGCATAAATGTGCCCCTTGTCGCTGTAGCTGGTCTCATGCTGTACTGGGTCGCTGCGTGCTTTGCAATCTTTACTGGGCAGGCCATGAATCCTCAAGCAGTATGCTCAAGCAGCTGAGGAACATCCAGAGGAAATCCATTCTGGGTAAAGAAGGTGGGGGCCATTCCGAGTAAAGCCCATTACCTCAGACAGCTCGGACTGGAGAACGATCCTGTGTGGTCTGGGCAAATTCGAATCTGAGGTTGAACATTTGAAATCAGTATCGTGTGTCAGGATTTTCAGAGCCTTTTCCTCAAAGAATCCTAGCAGAGGAGGTGATTCTGTGTGATTTCTAAAGTAAATGAATGTGTGCCGCCTAGGCGTGTGCATGTATGCGTGCGTGCGTGTGTGTGGGTGGTGTTAAGGCTCACGTCTGTTTACTGCTGCCAGATCCGTAGACAGACGCATTAAAATTGTGGTTTTGCAATCGAAACCATCACAGCCTGCGGCAAATATCTGCTGTGCTTCAGGAGTGCTAATAAAACGCCGGTGTTTGTGTTGCGAAGGCCGCACACGAGTGCAGCCAATCACAGCATCCGTTTGCGGTGTGTCACCCCACTCATTCCTTTAGCTGTCACTAAGTGTCACTCTCGGGGATCTGCGGCCCCCAGCCACCATACTTGTCATTTTTGCGACGTGAAGATGAGATCGGTATCTGAAGACGCCCGTCTTGCTCTGTCCCACAGCGCTTTGATGGTTCTGCAGAACGAGACCTATAACTTCCCTCGATATTACGACGGCCTCATCATGGAGTCCTGGAGACAGTACGGGGAGGGCACACTGCAAGACGAGGCGCGTGCCCGCGGCCGGCTCCCCGCCGAGGACGAGGCCACGGCCCTCTCCTTCATGTGTGACCAGTACAAGGTGAGTTGGCCAGGCAGAATCACCAACTCAGAAGTTATGAGACTTTCAGTTCCTCTGTCAGTGCCGAGGCACTGGATGCCATGAAACGTTTCATATGCTCCGTTTCAGGCCCCTAAAGATCAGAAGATGGCGCCCTGCGGTCGCAGCATGTATAAGCAGCTCGAGCGGTAAGAGGCAGCAACTGCCCTGTCCCGTCCTCATAAGGGCCAGTTGTTGAAATTTTGACTCTTGAAAGGCACCTGTCAGGTCTGTGTGTGTGTGTGTGTGTGTTCGTGGAGCAGACAGACTTGCACTCTCTCTGAACAGTCACCTGTAGAAAACCGAGGTCAGATTTAATGACTGGATAATCCAAATGTTAAACACAGGGGAGAGATTCTGAGGCAGGACACCCCATCCCACTGCCAGCACTCTGACTCACAAAAGAAATCGTCTGGTTTGCAATGAGATCCTTTGTTCTGTGAAAAATGCCCTTCAGTTGGGAATGCTGTTATTCCCTCAATAACACTCAGAGCCAAACAAAGCGGATCTCTGAGCGAGCAGAAAGGACGGATTAGGCCACAAGCGGCGCCCTGCCGGCTGTCAGTCTGCCTGGGAGTGGCTTAGGTGCCGGGAGTAGAACTCGCCACATGGTGGCGCCACAGACGCTCAGAGTACACTTCAGTACGCTGCCTGCCTCGCCTCCGTGCCTGTTATCTAATCAGCCCTCCGTGCCGCTCCCTCCTCTCCACCAGGAGTGCCAGCATCACGTCCCCGGACCTGGCTGCCTTGGAGAGCCCCACCCACATTATGAAGCTATTCTCTGAAGTGATTACCAATGGCCAGCAGCAGGAGGCGCTGGAGCTGAACAAGAAGCTGACACCCATGTGCCCTCCCCGGGCAGCGCCACAGGCTGATGGCTTCATTGAGTCCAGTGGTGAGAGCTACGACAAGCAGGTCATCAACCACATCTTCGAGTCCATTCTTCTGCCGTCGCAGCCCAAGTGGACCCCTGGTGCCAGTCCCGAGGTGAGCATATAGATGGCTCTTCTCCAGCCGTGAGCATGCAGACCACAAGCACCCTGTCCTGAGCCTGAGCCTCACCTGCTCTCCTTCATCTGGGTTCCTAGGCTGTGCACTACCCAGAATCCTACGTGGGACCAACCAGCCCTGTATACTCCTACACAAACTCCCCCTCCGAGAAATACAGGTACGTCTTCCAGGAAATCACTGTCCCAGCAGCACCTCATTGTCCATGCACTCCTGCTCCTAATAAGCAGTTGGGAGAGTGGGCGATTTCACTGACTCCATCAAGCTTGCACTGTAATCAATAAGCAAAATGCTTTTCTGCTGAGCTGTATGTTTTCTTTCAGACTGACAATGCTTTCTTTTCTAGGAATGAGTTTCAGTTTGTCCTGGGTGCCCCCCAAGCCTCCCAGCACAAGCCCAGCGAGCTGCCCATGGTCTACCTCAACAAGGGCCAGTTTTACCCCATCACCCTCAATGGGCTGGGGGGAGAAGGCGTTGGGGGCCTCTCCTGCAGCAAAGTGAAGGTACGTCTCACTCTGACAGCCATGGCCTCTGCAAATACCCTCTGCTGATCCTTTAAGAGCTCTATGATCTCTGAACACAATGTGGACACTTTTTGGCAATGACAAAGCAGTCAGCCATAGCGCCTGAAGTAGCCATCGTCTGATACGCTGCCCATAAGCATTAGCAAGACCCTTCAGTGTGAGGGAAACCCAGGACGTGTCTCTCCTCAGTGATTAGTGAGCAAATTGAAGTCAGGTCACTGTTGTTTTTCCTGTGTGGGCCAAACCCATGCGTGTGAGGATTGGATCTGCTGATTCCCACCCGCAGTGTGACTAACCCTGACAGCGGTGGGGTGTGGTGGAGGAAGCCTGGAAGATTTCTCCATTGTGGAGTAAATGGACATTACACAGAAGCATAACAACAGCCAGGGACAAAAGAGTGGGAAAATTATTGTGCCTGATGTCACCCTGATGAGTGTCAGGAAAAGCCTGCAGTTTGAATGGAGAGAATGTGCAGAAGCTGATCCTGTGTGTTTGGATGAAGAGAATAAGCAGAGGCTGATCCTGTGTGTTTGATTGGAGAGAATAAGCAGAGGCTGATCCTGTGTGTTTGGATGAAGAGAATAAGCAGAGGCTGATCCTGTGTGTTTGACTGGAGAGAATGTGCAGAGGCGGATCCTGTGTGTTTGACTGGAGAGAATGTGCAGAGGCGGATCCTGTGTGTTTGGATGAAGAGAATAAGCAGAGGCTGATCGTGTGTTTGATTGGAGAGAATAAGCAGAGGCGGATCCTGTGTGTTTGGATGAAGAGAATAAGCAGAGGCTGATCCTGTGTGTTTGACTGGAGAGAATAAGCAGAGGCTGATCCTGTCTGCTTCCCCACAGACAGTTATCATGGCCGTGTTTGAGAACGACAAAAGCCCAGAGATGCAGCTGAAGTGCTGGAACCACTGGCACGCCAGGCAGCCCACCGTCAAGCAGAGGGTCATCGACATCGGTACGTGAGCCGTGAGGTGGCTGCACCCCCCAACCCCTCTTACTAAGACCCTATCACTGGGGACTCAGTCTTGCCCCGGAGAGCCAGCGTCTCCCATTAACGCACTGGCTGTGTTGACGATGTCTTGACTCTGCTAACCACGACTTTTCCCCTTTGAGTCATCACATCCTTCAGCCAGTTGTACCCCCCCCAGGTTTCTTTGAGAACACAAGACAATACTGAAGTGCTTCTCCATGATGTCAGGAAAATCTTGCCTCCCTCACACTGTGTTCTTCATGTTCTCCTCCAGCGGACTACAAGGAGGTCTTCAGCAGTATCAGCAACGTGGAGGAAGTCGCCTTCAACGCATTGTCCTTCATCTGGAACACAGCCGAAGAAGCCAAGGTGAGACTAATCAAGGAGCACGAGGTAACCAAAGGTGTTAGAGAGCCTGGTGTGGAAATATGTACTGGAAGAGCCCAACTGATGCGAATCAATAGGATAGAGGAAGCTTTCCTATAACTCTCATAAACCCTGGGGTAGGTGACAGCCAATGGGCACAGGCAGTACTGTGTCCCCCCCCACCAGCAAGGAATTCCTGGCATGTCACCACCCCAGGGTGCCTGTCACCACACAGACACCTTGAAAGAGCCCAATCTGATCTGCTGCCCGCCTCAGGCTCTCTCGGGCGGGGCACTGAAACTCGCAGCAGGTGTTAAAGAAAAGAGAGAGAACAGGAGGGGGAGGTGGCAGAAAGAGAGAGGAGGGTGTTGCCACGGCAGCACAGGAAGAGGCCACTCCCTGTCTGCCGTTCAGCTGTTCTCATGGGCCGTGGGGGGGGGACCTTGGTATCACCCCCAAATGTGACCCTTGAGGGACCTCATAAAGTCCTGAGTGAGGAATGTGGCCCAGCTGGGGGTGCGGTGGAGCGCTGCGCTCCGCCTGTCCGTCCCTCGTCGTCTCCCACCTTGAACAAGCCGGGACTCGCACACGCTGACACACCGCTAAACTCTCACTTTCCCGCAGAAGCGAGCAGGGCGCAGTTAGCTTCGCATGCGGGGATTAGCCAGACTCCCTGCCGCTGTGCAGCCTTCCTGTTCTGCTTTTCCTTTATCATCCCCTTACTGTGAGGATGACTATAATCACCCCCCCATCTCCCTGTAGGTCTACATTGGCATCAACTCGCTGAGCACGGACTTCTCCTCCCAGAAGGGGGTAAAAGGCCTCCCTCTCAACCTGCAGGTCGACATCTATGACTTCAGCAGTGGTACCAACCGCCTCATCCACAGGGCAGCCTGCCAGGTCAAAATCTTCTGTGATAAGGTGAGACTCCCTGTCTCATGTCCAGAACCTGCAAAACATGCCTGAATTTGCCCATAAACTCAAACAGCTCCAGTTTAGTCCTTAGTTTAATGCTCTCATGGCAGATGCATTGCAAAATGCAAAATATTCCGGAAGCTGTATGTTCTGCCCATGAAAAATACGGCACCTTGACCTGGGATCCGGTGCCATGGTCTGCCATGCACGCTTACACACCCATCTCATGACAACAAAACTGGCACAAAAAGAAACTAGATTAAATCAGTGTTTTTTTGGTGTTGCTCCTGTACCGTGAGGAGAGGAGAGGAATGATGTCATCAGCCGGGCCTATGGGTTCCGCTTCAGCTGGAGGAGACACAGAGCAGTCAGCAGACTCTGGGCTGCCCCTGATATCTCCCCATCTTTCAGCTTAAATCCTCAGGACAACAAGTCTTTTGCTTCCATCTGACAAGAACCAACTGATGTGGTTTTTAGTCTCCGGCTCGGGAGACAGGCGACTGGGGCACCTGCACCTGCGACTCACATGCAGCCCTGTGGCATTTCTGCAGTTTTAGACGCCTGTAGCCACACTGGTTCTGTCAGAGCTCTTAACTGCAGCTGACTCAGGAACTCTGTGCCTTCATCTCTCTCCAGGGCGCAGAGAGGAAGATGAGAGACGAGGAGCGGAAGAGGGAGAAGAGGAGGGTCAAAGCCACCGATTCCAGCCGAAACGGTGAGTTTTCCTGACCCCCCCCCCCCAATGAAGTCTTTAGCCTAATCACCGCCTGTGTCAGCCAGGGGCTCATTCCACACAGTGATTTATGGGCCTCGGGGTCACGCCTAGCCATAGGCAGGCATGTCAGGCAGGCATGTCAGGCAGGCGTGGGACGAGCGCTTGGCCCCGCACCAGCGTGCCGGCATCAGAACTCCTACAGAGCTATACTGTTGGCCAATGGAGTAAGTGGGGCGGGGGGAGGGCTGTGTCAGGCGCCACAGGAATGCCCTCCTGCAAGTTTAAGGCGGCTTCTCACGCCTCACTGAGTCCTGTCTCGCTTGACTGAGTGACAACGACCAGGTCGAGGTCCACGCTCAGCTCAGCAGCCCAAAGATACAGATAAATAAGAAGGACAAATAAATAAGACTGACCCCCCATGCTCCTCGACAGCGTCCAACAGCAAGCAGCCAGTGGTCTCCAGCTCCATCAGCAGCGACTGCACCTCCTTCAAGGTGCTGGAGGACATGGTGACGCTGCCTGTGCTCTTCATCCCAGAGATGCACTTCTCCAGCATGCAGCGCTGCGGCCTGGTACGCCGGGGGGGGGTCGGGGCGGGTAGGGGAGGGGGCTTGGGGAAGGCAGGGAGGAGATGTCACACGGGGTGTTGAACATGAAGCCTCACATGGGGGGGGGGCTGGGTCATATGGTGACTGACATGTTCATGCCCCCCTACCCCTTTTCAGCCTTACTGACAAAACCAAATAAGGGCAGCATGTGTCCTGTGTGGACAGGCCAGGTTCCCACAGTCAGGAGGGTGGGGAGTGTGTGTGTGTGTGTATTAGGTTTATATTACATTGTTGGGACCAAATGTCCCCCACAACGCAATAAAAACGTGTTATTTGATGTTTTGGGGACCATTTTTCAAGTCTCCACAAAGATCTGTGAATCCAATCAAAAACCTAATTTTGTTTGGTTACTTATGGTTAAGGTTAGGGCTAGATAGGGATTAAGGTTAAGATTAGAGTTTTCCCCGTAGAACTGAATGGAGAGTCCCCACAAAGATAATTACAAACCTGTATGCATATGTCTGTGCCTGTGTGTGTGAATGAGCCGGCGCTCGCAGGCAGGACCAGAGCTGCATCTGCAGGGTATGTGAGAGTAAGAAACAAAGTGTAATGGGCAGTGAGCTGCACACACAGGAAGCAGACGCTCCTGTTCCTGCTTCAGGCTGCCCTCAGTCTTGCTCCACAGGTCTCTGATCGAACTCTGTCCTTTTTTCCTAAACAGGCGGTCCCTGCAACTCTGGGCGAATCCGAAAGGTAACCATCGCCATCCTCATTACCCTTTCTGCTCAAGACGCTCTCATTCTATTGCCTTTGCTGACCGGATGTCTGACTGCTCCTCCAGGTCTGCGCTGAAAAGGAGAAGCTGCCCAGCATACCCAGAGGGCAGCGAACACTGCAGCCCCGCCCCCTGCAAGCAGCCCAGGCAGGAGGAGCCTCAAAGAGGTAAGATGCCAAGAAAAGCCCAGGCTTGTGTAGGCCTCAGGCCTCCTGCCTGGCACATAGACCCTGAGCGTGAATCTTCATGTTTCAGTGCTCCTGTACGTTCGGACAGAGGGGGAGGAGGTTTTCAATGCCCTGATGCTGAACACACCAAACCTCAAAGGCCTCAGAGAAGCTGTAAGTTCCTCGTGCCGCTCTCAGGCCCTGCTGTCTTTTGCCACCACAAAGGAAATGGAAATAACCTCTTTAACACTAAAGCTGGGTCTCCTGGTTTCTTCTCCACCAGATTTCGGAAAAATACAGCATACAAGAAGAAACCATCGGGAAGATCTACAAAAAATGCAAGAGAGGGTGAGTTTGAAGTCACCTTGTGGAGTGTGGGTGTCTGTTCATGTTTCTGGGTTTCACTAGGCTATAGATTTCAGCGAGACATTAGTCTCAGTTTCCCTTTAGATACCTTGATCTGGAAACCAGTTAGCACTTGTTTAAAATCTCAAGTCTTCCTTTTACAAGGAACCTTCCAGAAAGTTGACGGACCAGTGGGTAGGAAAGGTGCTCCTTTGGAATGTGATAATTACTGCTCTTAAAGAAAGAGAAGAAAAGATTTCAAAACTCAGATGAGTCACACAATTGTCTTATTTATTTTTCTCTAATCTGATAAACCGAAACACCAGGAAGTCATGTGGACTGTTTGTTCCATAGAGAGCAAGAGATACCTGACGCGATGGCCGACTCTGATTATGCGAGAGAGGCCTCTGATTGCGCAAAGCCCGACGGGGTGGCGGGGGGAGCTGCAGGATGGGCTTTCCTAGTTGAGGGGCAGCAGTGTGTCCGGATGTTGCCGGCGCTTTCAGGTCTGTGGCCTCCGCAGTCAGGATGGTCTGGAAGCCGCGCTGGTGATCTGGCCCTCTCCTGTGAGGGGGCTGCCCCACTGAAAGGGCAGGAATGGGCTAAAGGTCCCTAAATCAGCCAGCAGGGAGCGGACCATGATTAAGGGACACGTCTGCGACACATCGGTGCCTCTGAAGCGTCGCAGACGTGTCCCGTGCCGTGCGAGTCGAGCAGAAAGAGCAGCGAGAGAGCCGGCGGGCCTCAGGGCTTCCAGCTGCTTTTCAGGTTCCGTGGCATTTTCTACCTTCTTTGGCTCTTAATCAGCCACAGCCCCCCGGGCCTGGGTCTGTGCTACGTTTGAGGGAGGAGAGCAGTGATAAGGCACCTGTGCCCCCCCGCCCCACAGAATGAGGGCACTGCTGATGGTCACCTATGAAATGTTCTATCTGCCCCCCTGCAGGATTTTTGTCAACATGGACGACAACATCATCGAACACTACAGCAACCACTCGGCCTTCCAGATGGAGATGACGGACTTGATGGGACAATTCCAAATCACACTCAGCGAGTTCTAACCAACCTCTGCACCCCCCGACACAAATTTATCAGCTGCCTTTTGATTTCAAATCTCTAAAACGCTGCCAGCAGGAGAGGGACAAGGAACTCAGGACCTCAGCCAGACACGAGCTTACCCCTCGTGCCTCTGTAAATACACACCAAACTCTTTTGTACTGTTCATGGATTTTTGTTACCAATATTTTATATAATGAAAGCAATTAAGGTTTGAGTTTTGTAAATATGATGTAAATAGAAATAAATATAGAAAACGCGTGTGAGTCAAGCAGAGGACTTCCGGATTAATAGCTGAACGAACGCTGCCTATCAACTTATGCTGTTACACCTAGGCAAGTCAAGTGCAGTGTCACCCGCTTTCCACAGGGTGGTGCTGATGCTACTTACTGGGCTTAACATTTCTTTGAATTGCCCGGCGCTGCCAGAAATACGTACGCTGGGATTTTTATTTTATTTTTTTTTTAGCCGCCTGCCATTTCTTAGTCTCGTTTAGATAGCCATTACTTCCTTTCATTTTCATCCCTAAAGCAAAAAATGGCTTTCAGAATAAATCACACATTTCTCCATTAAAACCGCACAGCGGTGTGGTCGTGCCCCCTATCACATTTCGCGTCTGCACCTGTTGCATATGAACGTGGACGTACTTTCAAAATGTCGGCATGAACCACGAGAGAACAAACAGCTATTTCAGCATGACCCCACGTTTCTGCCAAGATTTCGGTCTCCAGACTGTATTTTACAGCATTTCAAGGCTTTGTATCTCTGTATTATTATGTAATGTCACTGAAAGTGCCACGCATTTCTAAACTGTTCTTTTTTTAAAATAAAGCTTGTAAAATTATAAAACACGGCTATGTCATTCTATTGTTGTGTGTTCCAGTCTTATTCGATTGTATTAAACAATAACGAGGTACAATATTGTACTCCAGTGTAGTATAGCATCACGTGCTATGAGCTGTACCGGACACCCCCACGTCTCTCGGCGTCCTCACAGCACCCTCCACCACCAGGTGAGAAGTGAAAATGTGCCTGGCACTTATGTCCTTTACTTTTTACGTCAGGTTACGCTTTTGCACTTCAGAATCGTGAATACAGCAGGTACCCAGGGCTTCCTATCTCCATTAGTACGCACGTCCATCCACACTGAGCTTTCTGAGAAACGGAGGAAACACCAGCAGCACCAGCTGTTAGCAAAGGGCTCGTTTCTTATATATCATGGGGAAGTTTTAAGAAATCAGTTTCGGGATCGTAAGGAAAACTCCTATACTGTCACCTGATAAGGAAAAAAAAACACCATAGCACTGAGTAATTTAAAAAAACGAAAATGTACACAAATTGAATGTTAGAGAGCAGCGCCCCCTACCGGGAATATAGGCTATGAAAGAAAACTGGACTAAAGTCTCTTTGGAGAAGGCGGCTGACGGGGAGGATTAACTGAGGATCACCAAAAGCAACGAGCATTCCAGGGGTAGGAATCGGAATTGACCACCCGAATCGATATTACATCGGTATATATTAGCCGCTTCAATATGTATCGCAATTTTATGTAGATTTTGCTGACCAGCATCTCAGGTTTACATTTAAATAAAGACTGGTACACGTTTTCCTTGTGTGCCTTTCGGTTACAGCTTTTCAGTTTGGAACGTGAATGAAACGAATTAATACGTTACAACCTAAATGCACAAATAGATTCAATTAGTTCACCATGGAAAACAGTATGGTAACTGTGGCTTTTAATTGGTTACAGGTAGCGCTTGAGCTGGCTTCCCAATAAATTTTGCCAGAGAGAGAGAGAGAGAGAGAGAGAGAGAGAGAGAGAGAGTTGGACCGTCGGTTGGCTGTTATATAAGCCCTTTTAGCTTTTATTCTTGTCTAGAGGACAACAAATTAATTACAACTAGTTTAAATGCAAATTCTTTATATCAGGTTGGAATTAGAAATGCGTATTTCTGATATCAGAAATTCGACTTTAGTTATAATGCAAATTCTTTATACTGCAAATTCAATTTGAAATACTTAAAAATGCCAATTCTTCTGGAAATCTATTTTAGCTAGTGAGATCTAAAACCTTGCACTAGTAAGCGTGTCAGTTTTTGATAACGAATTCAGATTTAGCTGGTTAAAATTACCAGTTGTTTTTATGAGAAAAAAAAAATTTAATTAGTTGAAAACCAAATGATATCAGGAATTGAATTGTAACTAGTTATACTTCAAGTTAAATTATGAATTCCCGATATCAGAAATTGGTATTTTGACTATAGTTCAGATTCCAACTCCCATCGAAATGAATGAGAAAAACGTTTTGAATCCCACTAGTTAAAACTGACTTTCTGATATCAAGAATTTGCATACTAACTGGTTAGAACAGAATATGTGATATCCTCTAGACATTAATTCAAGACTTTCCCTACTGTTATACTGAACTTAGTTATTTTTCTGGAAACAAATCCAACATGCTAACTCATTTTAAACGACATCATCAGAATGTATGATTTTGCCAGGGAATTCAAACCGGGCTCAAAAATATAACTAATGCTAAAATTCAGACTACATGATTTAGCCCCGATTTTCCGCTTGCTGAAAGTTTTTGGTGATCGCAAACACCGCGGATATCTAGTATGGCAACTATACGGACTTGTCGGCAACTCCAAATCCTATTGTGTAAAGTGTCGTGACTGGCAATGACCAGCTACAGCCAATGAGAGCACAAGACACGGGGTGAGGTGAAACCTGAGGGAGGAGTTAAAAAAAAAACCAAACTTTTAAATTGTTCAGTTTGTTTAGAAACTGTTCTTAGTGTTCAGGGAATAGGTATAGAGATAATCAATGAAATTTTACATTTCACACACTTGTGGTTAGTTGTAGCTTTAAAAGGTGCAGAAAGAGTCTCTGCACTCGCTTATACATTCATAACAGCACCGTGCCAAACGTGCACATTTCAGTCCCTTAAAATCAGGCTGTGCAACTGGGTGAATGTATTAGCCGCACAAAATGTGAACAACATAAATTCAGTAACCCATGTTGAGTCTCCGCCTGGGTTGCATGTGTGTGGAGTTTGCATGTTCTCCCCGTGTCGTCGTGGGGTTTCCTCCGGGTACTCCGGTTTCCCTCCACAACCCAAAGACATGCTGAGGCTAATTGGGGTTACTAAATTGCCCGTAGGTGTGCATGTGTGAGTGAATGGTGTGTGAGTGAATGGTGTGTGAGTGAATGGTGTGTGAGTGAATGGTGTGTGCCCTGCGATGGGCTGGCCCCCTGTCCTGGATTGTTTCCCGCCTCGGTGTTTTTTTTTTTTAAACTCTCTCACCACACCAATCTCCCAGTTCCTCACCACCCCGTTCTCTCAGCTCCTCACCCTTCTGCCCTCTCACCTCCTCAGACTCCCGCCCTCTCATCTCCTCAGACTCCCGCCCTCTCATCTCCTCAGACT
>JAODLC010000028.1:20072143-20090732 GCA_026781145.1 Hippopotamyrus pictus
GGGGGCAGTACCAGCTGGTCGCCAGGGGAAACAGGCACCAGTTGTACACTCTCAAGGTGGACAGTGTGGTTGAGTAGGTCCTCGGGGCTGCTGCTCAGGATGTTATCACAAATGTCCACTAGATGGCGACACTGCGGCGTGGACAGGGGTAAGAGAGGCGGGGTGAGAGTGTGCAGCTGTCTGTCTGTCAGAGTGCAGCAGGCACCATCTCTATGATCACGGCCAGCTGATACTCACGATGGAGATGATGTCCTTCTCCCGTTCATACACTGTGACATCCTGTGAAGGACAGGAGAAGACATGAGCACATGCCGGCCAGAAAGGGGCGGGGCCTGCAGAGGGCCGGGGCCAGTCAGATCAGTGCCACAGGTCACATGACAGAGGGTGGTGATCAGGCTGAGACTCAACAAGTAACAGGTCAGTGTGGCCTCAGTGACCTGCCGCAGGTGACGTGCCTGTCCCCGTCCAGCCGCTCGCTGCGCTCCGGCCAGTGATGTCCACAGGCGAATGCCCGCCCCCCCACGGTGCCCTCACACACTGGTGGCCTCATATCAGACCCACCCCCTGAGCCCTGCAGACTGGCTCGCGCATTGCTGCACATGTGACGTGTGAGAACTGGCCAGGTAATGCGGGGGGAGAAGGGAGCGTAACCAGAGTTCACGTCATATCCCATGAGTGAAGTACCCCTTCACCTTCAAGCAGCACCTGAGCTCCACTGTGACCTCAGAAGCTTCCCGATTGGCAGGCAGAGGACCAAAGACGACCTGTGACCTATGAGGTAATGGGACAGAAGTGCGGACCCAAGCTGACACAGCACTGCTCTCCTATTACACACAGACAGCTGGGCGGCAGCAGGGACACCTAGGTCTTGAATCTGTGACCCATTGGGCCACCACTCACTCCATCACCTTCATCACCTCAACATAACTCTCGTCTATCTGCCAAGCTAAGACAGGACAGCAGGCCATTTCCAGGCTGCCCTCAGGGAGCAGATACAGGCAGCGGGTTCAGTGTGTCACCTGAGATGCAGGCATTCGGGGGCGGAGCCCACACCTACGGATGTCTGACAGCTGCAGAAACTGGAGACACCCCCAGAGGACGTACCAATCCACCCCCCCCAACACAAAGAGATGACCGAATTAAACAGCAAAGAAGGATGTGTGACTTGGGGCCGGCGCCTGTGCCAGAAACCCTATCGCCTCTGCGACAGGGGCGGCACCAGCACTGGGGGGCCGGGCCCCTCAAAGGTCAGCACCACGCACGTGGACCGCCTTCCGCCCTCCACACCATACCACATCCCCTTTTGGGGATCACATCCTCTCCCTCCAGGGCAGCGGTAACCTTCAGGCTGCTCTGGGCCACAGACAGGAGCATCTGAGGTAAGGTGAGGTGAGATGGGGGGGGGGAAGGAGCAGCTTGAGGAGGAGTCGCTTGAGGAGATGCCATGGAAGCAGCCTGCGCCTCCCTGAACACTCCCTGAGCTCCCGTGGCAGCTTCTAATCCCTAGTGTGTCTTTACCGGGTTACACTGCCTCCGATAATCCAGGCCAAAGAAGTCATGATAACCGGCTTTGGTTACGTCTCTCTCGCTCGTTCTCCACTGCTGTTAAATATAAGATCTCAGCATCGCCCTGCAAGGAATTTAGGTCACAACCCCCCCCACCGGCCTCACTATTACCATTTAAACGGCCTCCTGCTGAGTGACTGCAGATCTGCGCATGACAGCACATGGTGTGTTTTCCCACACTGAAGGGCAGGTCACCTGCTCTGAGTGGCAAACCCCACCCCCTCAACAGCCACGCCCCCAGGTTTAATGTTCTGTCCCCCCCACCCCGTCCCTGGGCACACCATACCTCGCCGGATGCCGCTAAACTGTAAAACAATGTGAAGCAGCAGAATCGGCGTGTGAGGGAAGGGGCGCAGAAAGGGAAAAACAGGAACCGGGCACACAATGGGCTTCATTAAAGGCGCTGGGCAGCAGGCAGAAGCGGGACAACAGGTGCCCAGACTCCATCACAGCCACACAGCCTGCATGCATCTGGGAGCCAAAGACTCGGCTTCATGCCTGTCAGCCTCCCGCGTGCTTTGTCAGGCTGAGCAGCTCGCACGGGCCGCGAGACGTCCGAGTACACAGGAACACCTTCTGTGGAGCCCCTTGCACAGAGACACAGACACAGAGACACAGACACAGAGACACAGACACACAGAGACACACAGAGACACACAGAGACACACAGACAAATGTGACCGCCCCCACTTCACGGGCACTGTACCTGTGTGCGGAGTCCCGAGCCGTGGCGGGTGTGTCAGCTGGACCTTGCTGGAGTGAGTGTGCTGGGTCACAATTCAGCTGTGCTAGCTGCAGCTTCACGGTCATCCACAGCCGGGCACGACAGTCTCACGCTCTCTCTCTCTCTCCCTCGCTCTCTCTCTCCCCCAACCCCCCCTCCTTCCCAGTCTTACCCGCCTTGCCTCGTCTCCCGTGCACTCTCAGGATGAAGGCGTGCACGCACCAACACACTCAGGCACTGAAAGCACCTTCCTCTTTGCTCTGAGATCCGCCTTGGTCGGCTACAGAGCCAGAGAGGAACTGAACCGTCAGCACAGGAGGAGGGAGGTTGCATTTACCATGGCCACAGCATGTAACTCAACTCGAAACAAGAGAGCGGACTGCAGCAAACAGCAACAAACACACAGCATCAGATTCGGGCCTTCTGTCCTGAGTGCCAAGCTTAATACGGGGGGTGAGCCGGACCGTGACTGGGATACGCTGGGAGAAACACTGGGCCGATACTGGGTGCAGCTCCACAACGCTACAACAAGAGCATCAAGCCTACCAATGTCATTACAGCCCCCCAATAAACAGCTTCCAATTATGACTGGGCAACAGGGCAGAATGTTTTATCACAGCATTTAGATTTTTTTCTTCATTTCACTATTATCACAACATAATTGAGGTCATTATTTCCTTACTTCAATGCTCCATACCATTAAGATTCAGAAGACAAAAAGTAACAAGCAGAATGAACTGCAAACTGAAAATACCAATTTTAAGAAATAAATTATACCAAAATAAACTTTTTTCCGGCGTAACACTAGAAAATGCCAAGAGTACGGTTTGCCGCTTTCTCTGATGGCCTCGCTGCTCGGTCCATGGGGCGGGTTGGCATGGCGGATGAGCTGCTACCCGCAGTGTAATTCTACAGGATTGTCTCGTACCGAAACAGTATGGGATGCCATTTGCCCCCCAGCTCACCAAATTTTATCAGCGGGCCCCTGGGAGTGGGGGGGGGGGGGGGGGGCGTCCCATATTTCTTCAGATTAAACACTGAAACACTCATCGTTGGTGTTTGACAGTAAGCGCTGTTGGTGTGTGTCTCGCTGGTGCATCTGTGACCAGGACAGCAAGTCTTTGGGGTGTATCAAGAGTAGGGATGTAACGATACTCTCCACTCACGATTCACGATACGATTTTCTCTTTTTTAGCAGAATGACCTACAGACACATTTATTCAAAAATATTCCTTTATCTTTCTAAACTGTGCAAAACGTGTCCTCTTCTTAATTATGCAACTGAAATTGAATAAAATACTGTTTAAAAAAAAAAAAAAAAAACCCAAATCAAAAGAAGTAAATCAAAAAAATCTTCAAATAATCTAAGGCTTGCATGTGCAGCTTTTTAGTGTGGTTTGCCCTTTTAATAATCTTTGCTCAGCTCACTGTGGTGCCGGTGAACATGCTATCTGTGTATGTTATCAGTCTTCTACAATGTTTGCATGCAGTTTTTGTCTTGTCTGTGCTTTTCTCGCCGTTTTCATTTGTGATTACCGGAACATCTATCCATCCATTTTCTGAAACCGCTTAATCCCAACTGGGGTCGCGGGGGGGACCGGAGCCCGTCACGGGAACAAGGGGCGCAGACGGGAACCAACCACGGGCAGTCGCCTACAAACCACAGGGCACACACACACTCACAGACCAATTTAGACTTACCAGTCAACCTATCCTGCATGCTTTTGACCGTGGGAGGAAACCGGAGCCCTCAGCGAAAATGGGGAGAGCGTGAGAACAGCACACAGAAGGACCCGGAACCGAAGCCTTCTTACTGTGAGGCAGCCCCGCCAACCACTGCGCCGTCCTCAATTTCAAATACACTCGCCATCTCACGTTTGGCCAAACGCAAAAACGTGAATATGTAGTGACATCCAACGTCAAACTCATGTCGTGAAATCAAATGTAATATTACACCAGTTTTTCTGTTAAAAGTACTGTGAAGTACTGTGAAGTACCGTGAAGTACTCCTAATGTAGCGATTCATTTCCCACATCAGCCTGTTTAAATCGTCAGACATTTACATCGATTTTTAACTGATTCGCGATTCATTGTTACATGCCTAATCAAAAGTGACAGTATCCAGGGTAACGTCAGCATACCACCATGAAGGATGGAACTATGGATGCAGGAGGATGCCGTCTGAAGGGACGTCTGGGCACCATCCCATTTACCCAAAACAACATAAAACCATAGCTGGCCAACTCACTGCAGAATTAAAAACTCTCCAGTTTGTACCACAACTGTTCATCAGGAGCTCCACAAGGTCAATATTCATGAATCGGGCTGCTGTAGCCAAACCTTTGGTCACTAGTGCTTCAATGGCGTCAGCAGGGTAAATCTTGGGCTGTGGACAATGTAAACATGTTTTGTTCTCTGATGAGAACATCTTCACGGACTTTCCCACATGTAGGAGAGTTACAGTGTGGAGAAGCCCCAAGGAGGCTTACCACCCAGACTGTGTCATACCCAGAGTGCAGCACAGGGGTGGATCGATGATGGTTTGAACTACTATATCATGGCATTCCCTAGGCCCACTACTTGTTCTAGATGGGGGCGTCACTGCCAAGGACTACCAACCCATACTGGGAGACCAGAAACCTTCAAACCCTGACAGTGGTGCTGTGTATCAGGATGCTAGTGCACCAATACACACAGCAAGACTGCTGACAGAGTGATCTGACGAACATGAAAGTGAAGTTGAACATCTCCCATGGCCTGTACAATATTACTGAGCTACTTTGGGGTGTTTTTTTAGGAGCAAGTCAGCAAATGTTTTCCTCCACCAGCATCACATAGTGAACTGGCCACTGCTCAAATCCATCTGGCCACTGCACAGGACAAGTATCTGCATCACATAGTGAACTGGCCACTGCACAGGACAAGTATCTGCATCACATAGTGAACTGGCCACTGCACAGGACATGTATCTGCATCACATAGTGAACTGGCCACTGCACAGGACATGTATCTGCCTTTCCCAAGATGAAGTGATGCTGTATCGGCCACCATACTAAGTTATCATGGTCTAATACCAGGTGTTTCTGTTTCATTGTCCAACTCCTGTATATCATGCGGCATGCTCTGCAGACTCAACCTTGTAGTGCGTTTATAGGTGGTACATTGTTTAAAGACTACACAGGTTTACTTGGAAATGCGTTCATTTCTGGATGTCATAGGCTGATATGTGGTCTCGAACAATGCTCCTTACTGACTGTTTGTCGAAGTTTCTCATTTTCTTCTCTTATAAATTTTACATGATAAGTAATGGCATCACATCATCCAGTCAAAACTGGCAGTGAGGTCAGCACCATCATCGCAGCAACAAATCAAAATTAGCACTGAGGTCAGCACTGACATCACATCATCCAGTCAAACCTGGCAGTGAGGTCAGCACTATCATCACAGCATCCAATCAAAACTGGCAGCGAGGTCAGCACCATCATCACAGCATCCAATCAAAACTGGCAGCGAGGTCAGCACCATCATCACAGCATCCAATCAAAACTGGCAGTGAGGTCAGCACCATCATCACAGCATCCACTCCAACAGTTCTGTCATATTGTAAATGAGGCAGCATTTGTTTTTAGATCAAGCTACTCTCTTGATCCCTGTTACAGGACTGGAGAGTGGCACCCAGCCATCATGTGACCACAGCTCACAGGGGCCTCTCAGTGGTACGCTAGGGATGCACTCACCTTCTGCACCACGCTGCCCAGCTCCTGGCACTGGCTCAGGATGTCCCGGCTGTCGACGCGGCTGCGGAGCTCAGCAAAGTGGTACCTATGACATACGTCCAGTGTGAGCGGCTACAACCAATCGGCAACCAGCAGGAGGCCAGTGGAAGGCCTGCGGGCCAATGAGCATGCAGCATGAGGCCAGTGGGAGGGGCATATCATAGAAGAGCAAAGTGCCACCAGAGGGCTGAACCAGACTCTGACAGAGTCAGGTCAAAGCTGGCGGAACTGCTAGTCATGCACTGCAGTTAAGAGACCAGGTCAGGAGCCTTTAGGTTACGATTATGTTTTCATAACACAGCCTGTCTGAAGCTTCTGAACGTCCCTTCACTCCGAGCCGCTGTCTGTCTCTTGCAGGTTGTCTTTTGTTATGCGTTACATGTTTATTCATAGAAAATAATAAGCAGCCAGAAAAACAGTAAACATGCAGCATAGTCGGAAAAAATGATACAGGACGTGGGATTGGGAGGGAGACACTTAGCAGCTGAAGTGCTAAGGCAGGTAGATCAGCTCCCTGTGAGATCATGACAGGCCTGAGCCTGCGGAAACGGTCTGAGGAGTGAAACACTGATGGGAAGGATGTGGGGGGGGGTGGCGGGGGGGCAGAACTCCAGCAGGCAGGGAAGTAGAGGAGGGGGTACTCTGTGCACTTTGACTCTGTGCACAGCTCCTGCCCGATCCCCCTGCCTCCCCACAGGTAAAGAGATGCCTTACCCTCACCTGCACGGATGGATGGAGAACCACTCCTTACCTGTTCAGTAGGGAGAAGAGGCCCTTGGCCGCCAAAATGACATCAAGGAGGGCCTGCAGTACCGCAGTGGGCAGCTTGGTGGCACTGTGACCACTGTAGGACTTCACCTTCCATCGGCCTTGGATCCCCATCTGCAGCGAGTGCGCCACGGTGCGCAGTTTCTCCGTCAGGCTGCGCAGGCTCTCCTCAGGCATGCTATACGTCTGCGCAGAGACGGGCACAAAGATAAGAGAAGCAGAGCGTTTGGAGGGGCGGGGCAGATCGCAGCGCATCTGGTTAGTCAGCCTCGGCAACGTTACATATAAATGAATAAAGAAATAAGACTTACAGCCCCCTAGCTTCCCACATCCCACACTGTCATCACCCAGGCCCCCCACAAACACACTGATCAGCAGAAAACCCCAACCCACAGCGACCCTCAGCTCCTCTCTCCCTGTCCCTCCACAGAGCCAACCCCTACCAGCGAGCACAACTTCTCCACGGCGTCCAGGATGAGCTCCTGGTGGCCAATCCTCTTCACGCCCAGCTGCTCCAGCTCCCGGTAGGAAAGCGTCAGCAGCTCCTGGCCTGACAGCTGCCACTCCTGGAAAGGATACTGCTGCAGCGAGGCCTCCAGGCCTATGGAGAGAGACAGAGCAGGAGCGCCCCCTGGTGCATCATATACCACAGTGCAGCCCGCCCCTGCTTCTAGGTTTCTGCTCAATATCTGCACCAGCGCGCGAAGCCTGTGAATGTAATGCAGGGGTCTCCTTTTCGGTCACATCTAAAGTACTTTGGAAACCGCGGAGACACAGCCCTGCTCTGCTGTATGTCTTCATTACCCCTCTGCTGCAGTATTAACCCTAAAACCCAGCTTGAAAACTCTGCGATAACAGAACTATTCGGCCTGGCCTGCACATGGACATGCTAAGACAGGACGCTTTTCCTGGGATGTGTGATATATGCCGGTCCTGGGGCCTCCCAGACTGTGGCTGTGAAAGCTGTCAGATCTCAAACAAGGGACATGCTAGGGACAGATAATCAGAGTCAGAGTTAGGATTAAAATCAGAATCAGAATCAGAGTTAGGATCAGAATCAGAGTTAGGATGCTTTATTCGCCAAGTACAAAAGACATAAAGGAGTTTGTTTTGGTGCAGGTGGTGGCATAGAGTGTACAATTAAACATATAACAATATATAGAATCAAATGAAAACAGAAAGATAAAGACATGCAAATTACAAACAAATATGTAGACATAAAGTCAAGACAGCCAGGCATAGGGAGCAAGCAGCTTTGGGGTGCGTGCTCCTGGCGGGCACTCATTTCGGGGGGGTGGTCCGGGATGGGGCTGCACACGGGGCCCACCAGGCCCTGTACGCCGGGATCTGCAGACTCAAACAGCAGCACGGCTGTGATATCTCCACGCCAGGGAGCAGAATGTGGGTAATGCAGCAATGCAGCCACAGAGAAAGCAAGAAAACCAGAGCTACTTCCCAGGACTGACCAGGCCCCTTCTGTCACTGATAAAAAACATGGCATCACTCAAAAGCTACACACTGACATTTCACATCAGTATGACCTGATTATTAGCTAAAGACCCTTATCAGTAATTATATTAGAATAAAACTTTAGAAATTAAGGGTATTACAATATCTATCATATCTCAGCCAGAAGGCAGGCTGATACACGTATGGTAGCCAATCAGCAATGTGCGTTTATTAATCCCCCCGTTAAACTAGAACGTTATACATGAAACTTGCACACGTTTGTTTTATTATAACAGACAGAAGCTGAAAGTCTGTAAGGCATGTGGGTCAATGAAGAGGATGGCCACCGGTGAGTGACGAAAGGGCCGCCGGCGTGTTTGGGTATTTCACAGGGGGCGGGGGTGCCTTAATTATCGGAAGGGGAATTCATTTAATCCCGTATCCGAGCAACGAGCCTGTCTCCTTCAGGAGGCTCCGTGTGTGTTCTTATAAAAACAAAACAGAAGAATAAGTAAAATATGTGTGTTCATTCTACTGAAACAGTACATAAACGAAGCTCATGCTTGCGGGGGCGAGTTAGAGTGGATACAGCAATAGGTATAGCTTCAGGTACAGCTATAGGATTCAGGTACAGCTACAGGATTCAGATAAAGGTTTCAGGTACAGCTACAGGTTTCAGGTACAGCTACAGGTTTCAGGTACAAGTTTCAGCTACAGGTTTCCAGTACAGCTACAGCCCCACTAAGCCCTTTACATTTCAACCATAACCCGAGCCCGCAGTATGTCTTTGAAATGTCCGCACCAGGCTCACGCTTTTACTCGCCGCAGTCGCGGATCGGCCGCCAGCCCCCCGGCTTTCCTAATGCTGCCATCCGCCTGAGACACGGCCGCTCCGGCGTAGCACCGTCCCGGGAGGCAGCAGAGCGCTTCGTCCCGAAGTCTGACGCCTGACAGAGCCGCGCTTCCTCATTCCTCCCCCGCCAGAGTACGAGCGGCGCTCCGACTTACGGGTCTGTCGATGGTGCGTTAAAATCCCGAAAAGCCCAGGGTTTATTACCTTTCAGCCATTCGCAGACCCGGTCGGGGTTCCACGCTGTGACAGGCTCCATGCTCCCCGGAAAGTTGTAAAGCTCAAGCCTACAGCGGAGGAAGGGCGAGGTGTTCCTGGTGATGGGGCACTCCCATCGGCAGGTAGGGGCCACGCAGAGCCGCGTTATACCGGGCCAGAGGCGGGGGAGGGGAGGCTCCGGGACCCGCGCAGGAAAGAGGGCGAGAGCCCCGGGCTTGGAGCACTTTCTGCGTGCGCAGAACAACTCCCACCTTATTTATTTATACTTTATTTATTAACCCAGCTGACTTCCTCCGGAACCCGTGGGAATAATTCCTCCCGAGTGCGTTCACCAAGCAGGCGAGCTAAATACGAATGCATCCAAGAATAAAATATGATAATGAGCGCGTTTAAAACCACGCTACGCTGCTGCCCCAGGGAGCACGGAGCAAGGCGTATTCATAGCCCGCTTGGTCATGCTGATGGTGCATTTTGCCAGGAGGCATTTATTCCATTTTCAAACAGCACCCATAACGTAAGCGCCGTGGTCTTTATGGGAGTGCATGGTCATCAACGCTTGATTATCATATCATTCTTCTCTACTGTACAGACATCCACAATAAGTTATTTCATCTAATTGCAGTGCCAGTGATGTGAGACAGCTGGTAAATACCAGCTGCAAACTTCACCACCCAGCCTTACCTCTACTCAGCAGCCAGGTCCAAACAGGCCCAGATCAGAAGGACCCCCCCCTCCCCTTTGAAGGCACCCAGGGTCCCAGGAATGAAAGCAAAATGAAAAGTTCCCTGCTGAGATCTGGCGCCCCTGCTGCCCTCCACTTTAATGTCAAAGGGTGGGGAGTGTTGGACCGTAGGCCAAAAATACTTAGATGGTGAGAAGGTGATAGAGATGTATCTGAATACACACACTGTCTGGGCAAATGGACAGAGGAGGAGACAGGTCTGCCCTGCATAGCCCGATGGGCTCCTGACCCGTACCGTGCCCTTGAAGAGCTACAGGCACCCTGCCTCACCGCAAACACATATCTTGGTATAAAGGGAGAAACCTGAGCCGAGCAGTTATTTTAAAAAATGTATTTTTTGGGTTGTGAGAACATGAGGACAGGTGTTCCAGACATAGCGGAGGGGATCTCGGAAAGCTTGTGGTTACGTAATTATTTCTGCCAATGTCTCGCTGGTGCATCGAAAGCTTCCAGACCGATGTGAATATGGACTGACTGAACTTACGGCCCTACATTTACAGTAGCTGGTGCTCCCCCACACTGATTCAGCAGTGGTACGCTCCAATAAAGCGCCCTGCTAGCCAAGACCGGTCCGTCATAACTCTCCGCCCTAATTCTTGCCATTCCTGCTGCATGTTCAAACGTGTCCTCACTCTAGACGCAGCTGAAGCCATAGTCCCCACACATGTCAAACAAAGAGGCACGCTTAAGCCTGTGGTTTTCAGTTCTGGGCCCTGGTATCGGGCCTGCATTGCAGTGTGCTCCTCAAGACCCAGTCTCAGCCATTTTCACTTGCTCCCTGAGGACTCTGCAGTGCTCATCACTGATCTGTAAGAGACGCTGACATGCTCATTAAAATTTCAGCGCTGAAGATGATTCACACTTTGCCATGGTCCGATTTTCACATTGGCCTATGATGGTGAGCAGTCTAATTACCCCACACATAACTGGGCCCGTGATTAATTGTCTTCGCTGACTAAGATGAGGTGTGCAGGAACGATGGTTTCCATGCGCACATGGTAACGGTCACAGCTCTCCCCTTCCTCTGGCGGCCTCGGCGCTGTCCGTTGTTTGCGTCAGCGGTGACTCCTTTTGTTTTCCTGCTTGTTATACATCATGTAAATATAAATATTAATAAGCGTAAGTGGCAGCGTGACCCTGAGCAGGCAGCAGCCCGCTACATGAACAGGCTAAGGCTGCTGCAGGACGATCGGCGGCAGATAAAAAAGCTGCTAAAGCAGATTGATATCTGAGGCGACACAGGGCCCCGCGGCAGCAGCCTGCATAGTGTCAGCAGCCTGCACAACGGCAGCCAAGAGGCAGCCAGTATGTAAAGCACACGATGGCTTTGGCGTTTGCTGCTCCACGCACATGTACTCCGAGTGTCCGAACATATGCTTAGTCCTCGTGTTCCAGGAAGGCAGGGTGGGGGTCCTCATGCGTGGAAGCCGGCTTCCCAACAGCATTAAACCACACTGAAATTGCTGAATTGACTTGTCATGTGGTTAAATTTCTCATTTTAATGCTGTCAGTCCTGCTGTTATGGCAAAACACTGGCAGTCTGTCACTCTCTGACAGTCACAGACGCACAGACAGCATCCCCATCTCTGAGCTGGCCAATGCATACCCCCCCTAAAACACACACGCACACACACACACAACCTGTGACATATGGCCTGCAGGATGAGGTCACTTTCTGCTGAGAGTGCTGCCCCCACCGTAGAGATTAGGGGGTTGCTGTTGGTTGTGTAAATGTTCCTGGACAATCTTGGAGGGCCACAGACCAGTGGCATGAGCTTACCCCCCAGGCACACGCTCACTATGCCGGTTGTGGCAGTAATGTGCGCCTCTCAGGATTCCTCCACACTTTTAACTACTTAGATCGGCAAACTTGAAATAACGGCTGATACAGGCGAGACAGTGTGTTTCCCTAAGAGCTCTTCTGGGAGGAATCGTGGGCCTCCGGTGCAGTCCGGCAGGTGGCCGGCACACGGGGGAGGGACGCTGGCACTTTGGGGGACTCCCATATGGGCTTCTGCTGCTGCACACACACCGTGGACCCGCTCTGCACACACGACGCTTGGTGTGGTGTCAGCGCCTGCAGCGTCGGCACAGGACGCCGGCCCAGGAGCAGCACCTGAGCTGTGAGCCTTCATGGCTGAGGTATTATGGGATATGAGAATGGTGTGGTTCAGACATGCCTGGTGGTGGATTTTGGTGCCTAACCCCATCAGAGGGGCACATCCTGCATCTGCTTTGTTATTCATTAGATTTATCTTATTGGTTTTATTAGCTTTCATAACTGAAAATTGCTTTCCTGATCCTAAGAAATGTCATTTAAATTTGTTTTTAATTCTCTGTCTGTAGTACAGATAGTGCATGGGCAATATTTTTAATACAGGGGAATATATCACCTGAAAGCCATAAAGTTCAGCAGTGTGTGTGTGTGTGTGTGTGTGTGTGTGTGTGTGAGAGAGAGAGATTCAGGATGGTCCAGCCTTGTGGCCCAGAATGTTACTCAGTCTGAATCGTTCATAATTGGAAATGTACAGATGGATGGACTGATTGATTATGGGTGGATATAGCTAAACCATTCACGTCGTTATTTAAATGTGGAAATATATTTAAATATATGCGTCTGATATTGTATAAGCCTGGGGGCTTCTTATTTAGTACGGGAGTCTGGCCCCTACTATGACACGCATATTCATGAATATATATGTTAATATTTATTAACATTTTAATTCAGTCGCTTTCATTATGGTGTAACGTTGTAGGTTTCCGCAGTACGAGATAAAACGGCGTTGAGCTGTTGCAGCACCTTTTCGCTCTCGCCGCCCAGCCGAGTCCCCAGCAGGGGGCGCTCACGGTTCCTTAGGGGGCGGGCCAGGCGTGCCGAGACCGCCAATAGTGTGGCGGCTGGCCTGGCCCGACGCTACATTCGGGGTGGAGGGGGCCGCGACTCGCGGCTCAGGACGGGTGGACTGACGGTGCGAGGCTGCGCTCCGCGCGGGGCTCGAGAGCTCGAGCTGTGAGACGTGACCGGAATTAAACGCGTGTCGCGGCGGTTTTTCCATCGGTTATTATCCTGCGACACGGACAGAGGGTAAGAGCACAGAAAGCGTCGAGGCTGCCATTGTTACGCGGCGTCCTCCTCGCTTCAGACTTGCCCCTACCTGCCTAGGGAAAGGTCGGAGACTCCGGATCTGGGATCGGCTGCCGGGCGCCTCAGCCTTGTTGTGCGCGAGGTGCGCTGCTGACACCCCGCGTGCCAGCGGCTTGTGGGGGCTGTGATTCATCTCCGCCGGCAGGTAGGGGGCTCGATTCGACTTGCTGACGGAGCGGACCGTGGACCCGCAGGATGCCGCTGGCGCAGCTCGCAGACCCCTGGCCCAAAATGGAGCTGGTGCAGCTGGAGACGGAGGTGAGACGGCGTGTCCCGGTGGCTCCGGGGATCTGGGGGTTCAGCCTGGGGTACGGGAGCACGTGGAAGTTCATGAACGGACACGACAACTGACACTCGCACTGCCTTTGTCACACACACTGACAGAACTCGAGGCTTTGATACGGTGCCCGTCTCGCGGTGACAGCGCTAAGTAGTCACGGCTGCAGCTTCATACATTGCTAATAAAGCTGAAATCTGCCGTGCATTAATATGCTTGAGGCTCTGCTGCCTGTTCTCGCCTTTGCACCGTCCTTAATGTTTTATTGACACGTCACCCCGCATGCCTGTTTTACTCGTCTCGGCCATTAAATGATGATTTTTTCCGTTTGGCCGCCTTGGGCTCCGGTGTCATGTTGTTCAGGAGTGCTGCTTGTTTTCCGCGATCCCGGTCCACGGAGTCCTGAACGTGTTCTCCCCGCTCGCACCCTTCATTGGCATGCCTGCATTTCGCCCAATGTTACCTCGCAGCCGCAGGTTTCCCGACGTCACCCTGGACCATCCTGGCCAGGCTGACTGTGCGCTTTTCCCCACTAAACGCCTGTCGGCTGGGGGTAAGCGATCGGCTGCTGTCCTCCCGTTTTTCCCCGTGACTCCTACTACTTTTCGTTGTGGGTTTGCCAGTGGGGCGTGATGTGGTGCTGTTCTGGCAGGTCTTGGTCACTGGGGTTGTGACCTGGTGGTCTCTGCAGTCCAGTGTTTCACCAGCTTTCGGGGGTGAGGTGGCCCGGCCCCTGGTTATGTAACACATGCAGTCACACAGCTCCCTGGTCAGATGGGCTTGTCTGAGATGGCTCAGTAAACACCAGCCTGTACCCCTGTCTGCGGCTGCACTTTGCTTCACGTTTCCGGTGAGTTTCTGCAGGTTCTGGCCTGAGGATTTACTCTCTGGCTCCCATCTCACATGCTCCGGTATTTTATGTGAACCAATTCCTAAGGTCAGTTAATGACACTTTAACCACCCCCCCTCCCTCCCCGACGGCCATGTTTCGGCTGTACACATCCTTAGTCAAACCTGGGTGACGGAAAACATGCTGTTTAACTTTATAGTGTTTCCAGATTTAAAAACTACTTGTAACTGTGGTTCACGCAGGTTATCTGGGAAAGTTTCCAGGGTTAGGATTTGACTGTTCTCCCCAATCCAGCATCTCTCATTGTACGGTGTGTAACTCAAGGTGAAGTGTCACTTATCCGTGTCCAGTCCTTTATCACTGGACAGGAGATCTCCCCCATGCTCCCAGTTAGCTATTGCATCAGTGTTCACTAGGGGAGTCTGTGAAGTGTGTGTGTGTGCGCGTGCGTGTGGGTTCTGAGCAGTTGCAGCTGCTATGACTCCTGGCCAGACTCGTTGACACACTATAAACACGGACTGCTGGGGGCTGTTGTGCTCCTGACCAATAGGAGAGTGGACTGACTCTGGCTCCTCCTCCTTCTGCCATGGGCCGCAGGCTCCTTCCTGTCAGGGTGCTATGCATAGCGGGGGTCAGTTCCTCTCTCCTCTGACCTCTGGCACGTTTTTCTCGTCCTCTCGTTTCCTCATGGGGACTGTGTTGTCCCTCTTGCCCCCCGGCCTTCTTTCATCTCTGTGAGCGCTCAGTCTGACTCCCTCTGTGGCCCAGGAAGCCGTATGGGGTGGGCACCAGCCCTTTGACTGCCCGTCTGCCCACACCATGCCCCAGCGCTACAGTGTGTCCAGTCGTGTGCGTTCAGCCATGACTGGCCTTTCACCTCTGCTCTTTCTTCTCCTCTTCACAGAACGGGCAGAGCGCCGCTGAGGACCGCGACACGTCGGCCGTGAAGGTAAGAGCAAGCGTTTACACACACAGACGCACACACACTGGCATGTGCACACAGGGCGCCTGGCACGGCTCCCTCAGCCAATCCACGTCTCCCTCGAAGGACCTTCTCCTTTGTGAGACTCTTAAATACTTCTGCTTTCAGGCCTGACATGTGAGCACTTCCTGCATGTCAGCCCGTGTGCTGTTGTGCAATGAAGGCCCCTGTGGCACAAGCTAGATTGGGGTGGGGGGAGCAGGGATAAATACACTTCAAACTTACCGGGGTGGCTTCCTGTTTAGGGCCCGGCTCATCCGTCCTGAGATCAGCCCCAGTTTGGTACAGGAGGACCTCACTGGGAGTGGCTGTACCAGTGTTTCAGTCTCAGAAATCTCAGTGTCCATCCCTCTGTCTGTCAGTCCGTCCAACGAATAAAACCCACAGAAATGCAGCCTGTTGATCACTGTTTCATTTTTTCATTTTTCCGCTGTAGAGTGCGATGTCCAGCAGACACCCCCCCCCCCTCCGTGTTAATGTAGGGTGTTCAGTTTATTTCTCTCGTAGAGGAATCATCTGCTCTTTCCTGGCAGTGATTTCCTTGCTCGCCTCCGAGGCGAGGAGGGAGTTGTGATCATGTGTCGGTCAGGTGCCAGGAATCACAGGAAGGCCTTTTTATGCTGGAGTCAACTACATGTCCATCTCTTCTGAAATGCAGGCGGTGTAGTATCAGGAGGTGTGATTATGGGGGGGGGAGGGGGGGAATGATGAAATGTTTACAAATGTGGCTGGGGGTCTTGGTCTGTATGGTCTCAAACGCTCAATTAAATGTCAGTGGGCACTGGTCAGTCTCAGAAATGGCACACAAAGGGAGAACTCTCAACTGTGTGTCTGTCTCTCTCTCTGTCTGTCTGTCTCTCTCTCTCCCCCAGCCCCAACCCGTGTTCAGGACTGCGCTGAGATCGATGGGGTCTGATAATGCGTTCCATTACAAAGCCAGAGTGCTCTTCTTCCCAGGCATGATGGGTATTTAGCAGTGAGGTGCTGTAACAGTGGCCAGCTGGGGGGGGGGGCTGATGTGCAAAGCTGTCTGTGATATAGATACTAGGCACTCGCCAGCAGTGCCACATGGCTCCATGATCAGATCAGGTGCTTGAAAGCTACCCCCCACCCCTGGTCTAACAGCGCTGTCCTACTGCCAGTATAGTATCAGCCAAATAACTAGCAAGTCGGCTCATTTGGTTAAGCCCCCCTCGCTCCTGCGAGTCCTTCCTTGCTACGAGAATCGCCCACCACGTTCGTCCGTTACCTGGCCAGCCTGCCGCTGCGTGGTTAGGAGCTACAGCCCGCAGCGTAGGGTGATGGTTTTCAGGAGCCTCCTGCATTTGCCTGGAGCACTGAGGCATCTCTCTGGGAGAGGGGCCTGTCTTTGCGTGCCCAGAGGCAGATTACAGGACGACAGCACTGCCAGTCTGCTGGGCACAGCAGGTGTGATCGGCCGTCAGAGAAGCTGGGAAAATCAGAAGTTTCAGCCAATTAGACAGCGGTTTAAAACAAATATGAACATGACAAGTATTAACTAGACATTTCTGGAAAGCTGGTGTGTGTGTGTGTGTGTGCGCATAGAGAGACTGTCACAATATACAGGTATTAAGATACAAAGCCCTCTACAAAGGCCCCCAATGGATCCGACTGAATAATTCATATTTTGGCCGGTGGGGTGGGGGGCTTTGTTGTCGCCTCTAGGAAAAAGAGCTCCAGTTGAGGCTGGTGACATTTTCCATGTGGGGGACAGTGGGTGGGGCCAGGCCACGTGGCTGGCTGCTGGTGCATGCCGTGAGTCTGTCATGACGGGGTACCTTGTGGCTGTAGCTCCGTGTCTCGTGTGCAGTGCGGCTCCGGCTCCGGGGCGGCCGTCCTGTTTGAGAGGCTGCCGGTGTCTTTCATCCATCTTCACTAGTGATTCTATGTTAAAAACACAGACATTAACTTTATGGCCCTGCTGCAGAGCTGAAGTATGGTCATTAATTGTTAACCAGGTGGGTGTTTATGCTGTGGCCACGTCAGCAGTTAACCTGACAGCCTCTTTATTGCCGTCTAGTCACTCGAGCTGGCCTCGTTCACCACGCATGCATGCACATGTAAACACACATAGAGACACAGTCACACACGCACGCAGAAACACGCGAATGCACAGACGCACTCACACACACAGACAGCAGTTAAACACCGCTTATCCCAGCTAGCTGGCTTTTTGCTGACTGTGTTGGGGGTTTCCTTGCCTGAGCATGTGATTTCTTCAGCAGCACCACATGCAAGCCTAGTCAGGTCTGCCATCCCAGCATGCTCTCTGGCGGGGGAGCGGGAGGTGTGTTAGCTCAGCGGGGCGAGGCCCTCTCCAGGCCGGAGTCCACCGTGCTCCCTGCCCGGGCGTGTCTCGCCAGCTGGCCCCGAGGGCGGTATCAGCACCTGCTGCCCCGCGTGCTTGTGCTGCTCCCGCTCCCGCTCTCGGCCCGTTCCGCGGCATTCCACCGGAACTTCCTGCCTGCTCCGGATGCCTTGCTGGATGCTGCTGCCTCTCGGGTGCCAATTAGAGGGCTCCCCCCTCCCCGGCTAGCGTGTGTATCTATCTCGGGGTGGTGACGGAGTAGGTTGGTTTTCTGCCACTTTTAACGATACCCTATCTCCGGTGCTATGATCCCTTAAATCTCCTCGGCGGGCTGTCGGGAAGCGCACTGACTGATGTGAAACAAACACCCTTTACTGGAACCCTGGCAGCTTCCGGAGTAGCCGAAGCTCTCCAAGCCGACACGTCTCTCGTCAGTGTTTTGGTCTGAACTGGAGTCACCTTGGCAATGGCCGAGACCTGCCGCCTCCCACTCCGAGCAAGAGCGAGTCAGACCTGAGTGAGAGCAGTCTCATGCTGTCTGTGGGAGGTTGATGAGGCTGCTGTCCCATCCTAGAGCCCCCCCCCACAGCGGTGACATAGCACCCAGGGTGGCAATCTCCGATCCATTGATGTCATCACGTCAAAGGAGGGGAGGGGAGGGGAGGGGCACCAGCCCCAGTAAAGCTCATGGCACCATTCCCAAACAAGCACAGGTCCTGTGTTCCCCCAGCCCCCCCCTCCCCACCAGGGACTGTGTGTGCAAAGTGCAGGGTGAAACACAGGCGTCATCTCCGACTGATCTGCTATGCATGTGCACACTCTGTCACACAGGGGCTCCCTGTATCACTGTCCACAGCCGCATGCTGGTCTCCTGTAAGGGTTTAGAACGTATGGGGGGGCTGGGTGTCTGTT
>JAODLC010000028.1:20096183-20113000 GCA_026781145.1 Hippopotamyrus pictus
CTGCCTCTGTGGGTTGGTGTTCCCCTCTGTTTCCTCCCTCCTTGTCTCACTTTCGTTCTGGTTTCGCTCTCTTGCTTTTCGGTTTACCCAGCACCCCCCATCGTGGGAACAGCATTAGCTCTGTATGTGTGTATGTGTGTGTGTGTGCGCGCCCCAGCCACATTGACCCATGGGGGGGCATAGAGGCTGCTGTTTCACACACTGTGCCACTTGTACTTTGAAAACAACAGCACGGGTGGTACCTGAAAGGGCGGTTGTCAGGTAGGCGGGAGATGATGGCCGCCTTCATGCTGCAGAGCTGCCCATAGCCCGTGCATCTCTCTGCCTGCATTCTGTGCCGTGTTTGGCTGCGTTTCTGCTCAGCATGTTCCTTTGCCAGTGAACGTTAAGCATGACGTCTGTCCACACGTATCGGCCTGTGTCTGACCCCACCCCTCCCCACAGTCAGAGATCGTGTCAGGACCAAGATGGAGAGGGACATCCTGGCAGATGTCAACCACCCTTTCGTCGTAAAGCTGCATTACGGTGAGCTGACCTCTGACCTCTTGGAGGTGGGAGGCGTGGCCTGTCGTCCGCATGCTTGTTTGTGCATGGAGACAGAGGCGCCACCCAGGGGACAGAATGAATAGCTTGCATCCCCACACTGCTGCTCTTGGTGTCACACAGACCTTTGTCACGCTCCTTCCACAGCCTTTCAGACGGAGGGGAAGCTGTACCTTATCCTGGACTTCCTCAGGGGGGGGGACCTGTTCACCAGGCTGTCCAAGGAGGTGCGTGCGTGCTTCATGTGCGTGTGCGTGCGTGTGTGAGCACACAGCCCTGGCTGTCACTCTCATGTGTGCGTGTGGCGCCCCCCCGGCAGGTGATGTTCACAGAAGAGGATGTGAAGTTCTACCTGGCTGAACTCGCTCTCGGCCTGGATCACTTACATGGGCTGGGCATCATCTACAGGGACCTGAAGCCGGAGAAGTGAGTGTGCGCCGTAGGTGGCTCACGGGAGCAGATGGTGCGCAGGGCTGTCTCTGATGCGGTCTCTGCTTTGTCTGTTTCAGCATCCTGCTGGACGAGGAGGGGCACATCAAGCTCACAGGTGAGGGGGGGCCATGGGGGCTGTAGGGGCACTCTGCCCACGCCCCTGAGCGCCGAGTCCTCATCTGGCACCGTTAGCTTGTTCCTGTCACAGCTGCTCCGTTCGAAGCTGGGGTTTGGTAGTTTCACACCTATGGCTTTTATTTTGAAAAGTGTGGACTTTCCATGTCCGCCTTTTTTTAGCCATGGTCACAGAATGCGTGTGTACGTGTTTCCCGATCACAGATTTTGGCCTGTGCAAAGAGGCCATCGACCACGAGAAGAAGGCATACTCGTTCTGTGGCACAGTGGAGTACATGGCCCCCGAGGTGGTGAACCGCCAGGGTCACATCCACAGCGCCGACTGGTGGTCATTCGGGGTACTGATGGTAGGTTTGGATGCACACAGAGTTGCGCTCTCTGGGAACACGGTCTCTCCCTGCTGTGGTTAACGCACTGTCACTGTTCCCCATCTCTGTACGCTTTCAGTTCGAGATGCTCACTGGATCGCTACCCTTTCAAGGCAAAGACCGAAAGGAAACCATGAACCTCATCCTCAAGTAAGCCCCTCTACGTCACCATGACTACGTCACCATGACTACCTTCACAGCTGGGTAACCCATCAAAACCCACGTGTGCTGTGGTACCTGTCACCAGCTCAGGGGGGTATCTGTATGGGGGCAGTTTCTGTACCTGTCACCTTTTCAGGGGGGTGTCTGTATGGGGGCCGTTCCCTTGTGAGCCCTGCCCCCCCAGGCAGCCTCCTGTATGTGTCTGCCTGCTTCCAGGGCCAAACTGGGCATGCCGCAGTTCCTCAGCTCGGAGGCACAGTCCCTGCTCAGGGCCCTGTTCAAGAGGAACCCCGCTAACAGGCTAGGTGAGAAGCCTTAACCGTATCCTGGGGGGAGGGCAGAGCTGCGGGGGGGGCAGGCGTGTCACTGCTCTCTGTCCCTCACAGGATCCGGCTCCGATGGCGCGGAGGAGATCAAACGCCACTGTTTCTTTTCCACTATCGACTGGAACGTGAGTGTTCGCGTTGGTCATTGGGCAGGTTGGGGGGGGGGGGTTCGCCTGGTTCCGTGGCCTTTATAGAGGTTAACACCCCCCCCCCCCTTTCAGAAACTCTTCCGGCGGGAAATCAAGCCCCCCTTCAAGCCGGCTGTGGCCCGACCCGATGACACCTTCTACTTCGACACGGAGTTCACGTCCCGCACACCCAAAGGTGGGAAGTCGAGGACCGAGGCAGGGTGTGGGGGGCACATGACACCCCGAAGCAGGGTGTGGCATCCTGTGTCCTGGCTCACACGGCCTCCCCCCTCCCTGCTCAGATTCCCCCGGTGTCCCGCCCAGTGCTGGCGCACACCAGCTCTTCCGGGGATTCAGTTTCGTGGCCACAGTGCTGCTGGATGATGAGACCAAGCAGGAGGTGGTGCCAGCCCCCCCGCATCCCGTGGTGCAGGTCTGTGCCCCCAGTCTGTGACTCAAGAAGTCTCTGTCTGCAGAAGTGATGGGTGATGAAATTCCACATGTGGCCACCAGAGGGCGCTGCTTATCCATGACCCTGTCGGTTTGTCGCACAGCAACTGCACGGGAAGAACATCCTGTTCAGCGATGGTTACATCCTGAAGGAGGACATCGGGATGGGCTCCTACTCCGTGTGCAAGCGCTGCGTGCACAAGGCCACCAACACGGAGTATGCGGTCAAGGTGCCACCCCTCCCCCCGTCTCGCACAGTACTGCACACGCTCAGTGGCTGCGCGCTCATATCCTTCCGCTCCTGTGTACCAGGTCATCGATAAGACCAAGACCGACCCGACGGAGGAGATAGAGATCCTGCTGCGATACGGACAGCACCCCAACATCATCACCCTGAAGGATGTGAGTTCGTGCCTCCCCAGAGGGCCCCCACCTTCCACCCACTATCAGCTTAACATCCATCCCCTCCTGGCCCACAGGTGTATGACAACGGGAAGCAGGTGTACCTGGTGACGGAGCTGATGCGCGGGGGAGAGCTGCTCGACCGCATCCTGAAGCAGAAGCTCTTCTCGGAGCGCGAGGCCAGCGCTGTGCTCTATACGATCACCAAGACCGTGGAGTACCTGCACGTGCAGGGGGTGAGGCCACTATCCGCTACCCCGATAGGCCGCACGCAGTGCCCACTGAGCCATGCTGGACTTGCACGTGTCCTGCACCCCCAGGTGGTCCACCGAGACCTGAAGCCCAGCAACATCCTCTACGTGGACGAGTCGGGGAACGCAGAGTCGCTCCGTATCTGTGACTTTGGCTTCGCCAAGCAGCTGCGGGCCGACAACGGACTCCTCATGACTCCCTGCTACACTGCCAACTTTGTCGCCCCTGAGGCGAGTGCGGGGGCGTGACTCCTGGGGGTTCCAGGGGGTTCCAGTTGACATCCACTGATGGTTCTTGTGTGAACGCAACGCAGGTGCTGAAGCGGCAGGGTTATGATGAGGGCTGTGACGTGTGGAGCCTGGGGGTTCTGCTCTACACCATGCTGGCTGGGTGAGTAGAGGGCCCTGTGGGGGGGGGGGGGGATGTAGTGCGTGGGATCCGCTAAGCCCTCCCCTCTCCACCCTTCACGATGCAGCTTCACCCCGTTTGCCAACGGGCCCGAGGACACGCCCGATGAGATCCTCAGCCGCATCGGGAGCGGCCATTTCACGCTGCAGGGCGGCAACTGGGACTTCGTGTCGGACGCCGCCAAGGTGGGATGCAGCCTGCAGGAGAGGCTGCGCAGCATTTGTGCGACACGCATTCTGCAGACGTTTTCATGCATTCATCTGTGTGCCCCCCCCAGGACTTGGTGTCCAAGATGCTGCACGTCGACCCGCATAAGCGGCTCACGGCCCGGCAGGTTCTAAAGCACCCCTGGATAGTCCAGCGGGACAAGCTTCCCAATAGTCAGCTACAGCATCAGGACGCCCAGCTCGTTAAGGTACCGCTCCCCAGCCCGGGCCGCCCAGCACTCAGGCCCCTGCTCACCCTGCGCTCCCCAGCCCAGCCCAGCCCACCCCACCCATATCCCCGCACTCAGGCCCCGCTTTCCCCTTGTGTCCTGCGTAGGGAGCCATGGCCGCCACCTACTCGGCCCTGAAGAGCTCAGTGCCCACGCCCCAGCTGAAACCCATTGAGTCATCTATCCTGGCACAGCGGCGAGTGAAGAAGCTGCCGTCCACGTCCCTGTAGGCCCCGGCCGGCTGGCATCCGGGCCACGGACCGGCCTGATGGCCGCCGTGTGGGAGGCGTCGCTCAGGATCGGGAGGGCGGTGTGTCAGACGCCCGGCTGCCCTGCAGGACAGAGACACTCCTGTGAACTCCCTCTCTGACTGTTTGTGTCCCTCGGCGCTGCTGTCGCTACCCTCAGTCACTGTGTTTTTTTTGTTCGTTCTCCCCCTTTACACATTGGAATATATATATATATATATATATATATATATATACACACACACACACACAGTATATCTCCTGTACATGTGATGCCAGGTAGTTGTCCTAAAGTCCCCGGTGCAGTGAGACCTCACAGTGACTGTCGACCCCTTGCGGCATGACGTGGTGTGACGCAGTGGCCCCTTTCTTCCACGTCAGACATGTCAACGATGGGCAGCTGGCTGGGGGTCACCATGGTGATGCTGTACTGGGGCCTTCGCTTATGCTTTTTGGGTGTTTCTTGGGTTCACCAAATGCTGTCTGTGCCGGGACTTTTATTTTGAAATGGTTTTCCGCTGCGGCATGCTGGCTCCTGTGAAGGGCTCAAGCTGCTGTTCTGGCTGTTACCGGGGTGACATTGAGCACTTTGACATCCTCCACCCTATGGATAATAAACAATAAATCCATGAATCAGCATTCAAGTGATTTGCGGGCCGGAGCTCGCCGGCCTACCGGCTCCGCGCTTAAATTTCATTTGATTTAGACATTGGAAGTGAAACCTTGTCCAGTGGTGGCGGTGGGCAGGCGATGTCACACACAGACAGCGCATTAGCCAATCAGAAGTCCCGTTCTGTGTCCTTAACGATTGCTCTTTATTAAAAATGTATATTAGCCAACAGGAGGCCGGTAGATGTAAGAGGGATTGAACGGGTACGTGTGGAGGTGCCCCCCCGGCGGTTTTCTTCGGTTTTGTCCAGTTTCTCCTGATCTTTGAACATTCTCCGTCTCTGACTGTTTTGTATCGCTCCCCCTCCCTGTGTGGACAGAGCCTGCTCTCACTGCCAGCTCTCCGGCTTTTTCTATGTCCCGTCAGATCATCCCAGGGTCCTCCCATGTTCCGTGTTCATTGTGAATCAGGGATGCACTGGCCGAGGCTCGCCGTCACCCCCTAGCTTTAGAGGGGAGTGCTGGTTGCCTTGAAGAGTCTCTCCAATAAATGGTCCTCTACTCTTCCTCAGTGCTGCCTGTCTCCTTCTCCTTTCTGTTCCTTCCTCTTCCTGAAGGGGGCTGTTTCCTCAGGATCCCTAGCATGACAAGGTGGGGGATGATGATGATGATGATGAAACTGCTTAATGTGGACTTTTATTGTGAAGAGGAAGAGCACACCCTACAGGGCTGATGTTGAACAGAATCTCATCAGCTTTATGTAGAGGAAATTCAGTGGTGCCCATCACCTTCACATTCAAAAAGCATTTTGTTTGCCTTGTGTTTTCCGAGATGCTGAATTTAATTTGTGATTAGGAGGTAAGGTGTCATTGCGCCCTCTGCTGGCTGGTCTGTAGAAGGCTGATCTGGCTCCCACATCTGTCTGCTGTAAAGGATTGGGCTCCTTTAACCCGCTGTGCATCCACCTTGCTAATCTTAGTGAGCTTTAAGCCTGCGTCCCATGAGCTTTTGCTGGTATGAAATGGCAAACGCTGGTCTGCCTTACTGTCTCAAACCCCACCTGAATAAAATGAAGTCCTTCATCAGGAGAATCTGAATCGAGCGGCAGTGTCCTGTGTGGGGGTCACCATAGTGACACTGCTCTGTGAGATTCAGAGTGACAAGTGTGAGGCAGAACCAAGCCCCCCCATGTTCCATTGGGCAGGTAATATGACCCCTGTTCCGGAACTGATGCGTTCGATTTATGCAGGGATGTTCTTTTGCTGTAATCTGCTCCTCTAAGCCATCACATATCATTTTCACGACCTTAATCGCTGCAAAGCTATATGGCTTCTGGGGCATCATTAAGTCCAAGCTGAGGGCCGTTAGCGTGATTGTGCTGCACTTTCTGATGGATGACAATGCTGTGCTGTTGGATGACTGCTCACACCCCCCTCCCCACACACGCGCCAACCTTGCGTACGTCACCCAGCCCCCACAATGTCGAGGGCACTGCCTAGCGCGTCATACTGCCTTTCAAACGCAGCCTGCGCCTTGCCTGTCTGCCCACGGCTGCTTCTCGTTCTCGTCTGACTTGGCTCCACCTGCTTTTTGAGCCTTCTCCCTCGACATGACGGACGGGTCGATGGCTTCCAGGCCTAATGCCAGCAAGACTCTGGCACATCAAAGATTCATGAGAAATTGATTGTAACCCAATGCTGCCCTGCTTGCTGACTGGTAGCCGCCTGACTACTCTGGCGAGGATGAGCAGCCAGTGCTGCTCAAGTCTATGGGCCCAGGATCACTGCTCTGGCAGTGGGTCTACAGGAATGGGATGGAGAGCAAGAGTATGTCAGCATGTCCACTCTCCACTGCCTTTCACCTTCCTGCCCTGCACGCACGCACGCACGCACACGCACGACCCCACAGTTTATGCACACAGAACCAGAACGTGCCATCTCTGCTATAGCATCTCACATACACAGAAGCTAGAGACCACCTTTCTCCACAATTGTGCATCAGCCTCTGCGGCATTACCATGGTCACACTGCACGCTCCTGTGTTACCCTCTCTGTGGTACAGTCACGGTCACATAACACGCTCATGTGTTATCCTCTCTGTAGCACAGTCATGGTCACACTGCACGCTTGTGTGTTTACGGCACGGGCACAGTCAAACTGCACGCTCATGTTTAAGCCTTTCTGCAACACGGTCACACTGCCCACTCGTGTTCTGCGGCACAATCATACTGTGTGTGATCACAGCACAATCATACTACAGTATGTGGCACATTCACGGTCACACTGCATGCTTGCACAATAATCTCTCTGCAGCCCCGTCACACTCTGCTGTCCACTACAAGTCCTGCCTGCTGCACAGAGATTCGCCGATTATGTCATATTTGGTGGACGTGGGCCGATTGCTCGCAACACAAGCAGTGTGACACCTGTGGGGGGCGCTGTGCAAGAGAGTGGCTCGAGTTCTGCCTTCTGCGGCTCAGCAATGTGTTTTGGCAGCCTCCCTGTTCCCGTCTTCAGCCTGTGATGGCGCTCTTCTGTCTGCCATCTTCGGGAATGTCAATACGGCTTTTTATTCGGCCTACTTGGGTTTGCAGCAGTATGTAGTGGGTGCTGCTTGCTCAGCTGCCCTGAAGGCCTGAGTCCACAGTAAGAGGCTCCTCCTCAGGCAGGTACACTGATGTAATGGGGAAAGCTGCCCCCCCTCCCCATTAGAACTCACCACTCCCCAAAGACTGAAGCTTTTAAAAGAAATGCTTTTACAACACCCCCCCCCCCCCCACCCCACCCCACCCCAAACACATAAACATAGAGCGATACAACATTATGCCCTATTGCAGGTAGTCCACTAGGTGATAGCGTGGTCAAGTAGTGCAAAGGCTGGTGGGGGGAGGGGCAACACCCTAAGAGTGTGGAGACCAAAGCCGGAATTTGGAGGAATGTTCCCGGAAGGCTTATCGCTCCCATCCCGAGTGCTGCTGGGCTTCTCTGTCTGCCTGATCGCAGCACAGCAAGTGAAATGCAACGTGACTCCAGGCTGGGCATTTGGCGCGTCTGCAGTGCATCGGCACAGTTCCTGGTGCACACCCCGCCCTGCCCCCTGCTGACCTCTGCTTGCGAACAAATGTGAAGGTGCTTCAAGCAGGTCCCCCCCCCAATATGGATAGCGGCCTGCTTATGCAACAGCAGGAGAGACACTGCTGATCCCTGCTCTGCCGTTATTAGCTGGGTGGGGGGGCTTTTCTGGGGCACACGACTCTTCAGAATGTGACGGCAAGAAGAGCTTTCATCAAGTCTGTGTCTCAGAAGATGGAGGGAGGGAGAAAGGGAGGGAGGGAGAGAGGGAGCCATCTGCACGTCCGCCCCTATGCAGAACCGCTGATGTCATGACTGTTGCTATGGGCGACGAGTGGAGCAGAGAGAGGGAGATCGGTGCAGCGGGGGACGGGGGCTTTCAATGCAGAAATCAAGGTAACGGGACAAGTGTGACTAACGGGAGATAGGAGACTGGTTGGGGGTTGTCATTCAGTAGGTTTCATCCCTTTTTTGGGATGCAGTATCACGGAGGGAGGGAGAGAGAAAAAAGAGAGGAGGGGGAGGGACAGAGACCATTTTAGACAGGCTGAGCCATCAGCCAATCAGAATGCACTGTGGTCACAGCCCAGCATCCAATGGCATGTGCCGTGGTGTGCGGGCCCTTATTAATGAATGGAGCAGCGGAGAGGGAGCAGAACGAGGCGAAAGTACGGCAGCAGGCAGCCATGAAGGGGCTCCAGCATGAGGCAGACGCAGACACACAGAGCCCTGTGGAGGCTGCTGCGCCAGGGCCCACCTCTCTGCCGCTGCCCCAGTCCTCTCGTCGCTCCATCTCCATGGGGGACTTTCGGCGGGCGAGCCCCCAGGCCGCCTCGGAACCTGCCTCGGCCGCCGTCACGGCCCCATCCTCGCGCCTAGTGACACCGAGCTCCAGCATGGAGTTTGAGGCGGCGCGGCGGCGCCTCCTGGAGGTGGAGGAGCGCCAGCGTGTCATCCGGGAGATGGAGGGCCGGTTGGAGGAGCTGCGCGATGTGTTCGTGCGCTCGGAGCAGGAGGCGGTGGCGCACGGTGAGCTGGTGGGCCGCATCACCAGCGCCGCCCAGCAGGGGGAGCTCTACGCTGCAGAGAATGGTCAGCGCCTGAAAAAGGGCCTGCGCTTCAAGGGCCGCCGGGCCTCCATCGTGTTCTCCTCCATGCTGGGTCTCCGCACGTGTCTGCCCTGGCGGGTCAAGCTCAAGTAGGGATAGGCTACCCCCACAGCCCCGCTGCAAGCCACCTGCCTTCCTGAGGGGGGCACTCTACCTTCTCGTGGATGTTCTACCATGTGTGTCCCTGTCTCTTCCTCTGGCTGGTCGTGTAATCTCAGGTGACTCCTCGCTGCTGACTTACACAATGCGGAAAACATGCGTCTGAATCCTCCAGCTTTTGGATAATCCCCGCTGGTCTCCCGGACGACTCAGGTCACCAGGTAACCGCAGCTGCTCTTCTGTACCGTGCACCGACCAGCATGGAGCCCAACGCCCCCGCTCTCCCCCCGCACGGTGACTCAGTGCTGGTTTGGCTGTACGGTTACGTAAACATGGGAGAGAAGCAGCAACGGCAAGGTCACAGCAGGGGGGGGGGGTGGTGGACTCCATCGTCAAGACAACATGCCCGTGTTACTCATCTCCGTGGCGACTGCAGGCACATCCCTCAGTGAGTGTCTTCTCTGGGGGGGTGGAGTGCTCTGCATATGGAAACTGAACTGTAGACTGTAGAAGCTTCTCACTTTCTTCAGGGAGGTTTGTTTGTTTTCTTTTCCATTGCAGGCACCCCCCTGAACACTGCATTATGGGTAATGGTCATGGGAGGCAGCCGTTCTCATTTTTGGGTATCGGTTTATACAGAAACGGTGGGGGGGGGGGGGGTGGACATTGGTGTCCGTTTTCCTGCAGGGATTTTGTAACCAGCTTCCTTGACCAATGTCCTGTAGTCCTTTAGAGGTTCAGTGAAATATTAACACTGTATTAGTATTCTGCTCGTCGGATTATTTTTAAAAAAATTATGACTGGAGTCTCTGTACAGGAGTGCAATAGGAGCTTTTAATGTTGTGTAGGAGGAGACGCTGGTAACAATCGCCCTTTAAAGATCTGCGTGAAGACAGTCTGCGTGCAGCATGTGTTTGCGTCAGCCCCCCTCGTCCCACACCCCCCTGATCCCCGTCCCAGAAGGCTGAATGGCCCCTTTCCAGAAATAGCATGTAGGGGGAGTTTCTGCAGGACTCGGGTGCTTAAAAACTGCAGGATGAGGGATGCAGTGCAATGCGGACTCCTCCGTTATGACAGAGACAAGTGGACAGGAGCCCAAACACCCCCATACCCCAACACACAGCTGCATGGAGCCTTATGGCCCCATTTTCAGGATCCTGCTTAAACGCAACGCTGTGACGCTTCTTAGACATTACACATATTTATCTGTACCAACACTAAATTTAAACTTAAGACTCTGTTACAGTTTATGCTTTGTGTAAAGTGTAAAGATGAAAATGTGAGCAATTAACTGCCTAGAAGTTACTTTTAAATAGGAGATGAACTGGAATGGCTGAACGCTTTTAAATGCTTTTTTAAGCTGCATTTTATGCTGCCTGGACTCTTCTGTGGGTCCCGCTTCTATCCAGCCGCCTCTAATATAGGACTGCACTGCACACCAGCCACCGGTAAAACCGATGATTTCTGACAGTTTTAACTTTGTTCGCGCTGGTTTCACTCGGGTCGGGTGCTCTGTGTAATACAAATACGATACTGCCTTATATTGTCACAACTTTATGGAGGTTACTTTGGATAAGTCTGCTAAATGGAGAAATACACGCTACAGCTTTATTAGTGCCGTGTGGTGCTCCGTGATCGGTAGCAAAAGACGACGCGCAGAAATAAACGCTGAGATGTGCTGCTTGGTGTGCTGTTTAAAGCTGCTCATTTACACGTAGTTAACCGCCGTATCGCGTCCCTGTTTTTATTAGGTCGTTTGAACGTTCAAACGCAAGGGCTAAAGCTTAGACATATACAGTATAAACTTCCGGACGTGTCCTTTCCTTTATAAGAACGCGAGCAAAACCACGCAATGATTAAATGCTTCTGTTTTCCGTCTGTGAGTCTTTAAACTACGTTTATAAGGATAGCAAGAGTTCTGGGACAGTCATTTGCTTAAATGGCAGCGAGAAGCCAGGGGTCGGGGTGCACGCCGTCCGGGGGCGTTACCAGCCTCGCTCCGCTTTATCCGCGATTATATACAGACACAAACACGCACACTTTTACCCAAAGACCTCTTGGCTCACAAGCAATCTGAATGTATTTGAATGTGTTTCTAACGTGAAATGTCAAGCATTTGATCTGTCTGGAGGCGGTGGCAGAGCGAGGAGTGGATCTCCCCATCGGTCAGCCTCACCCACCCCTGTCCTGTCCAGAGATGGCGCTCTCTGCAGTGGCTGCATGGCTTTTTCAAATGAAACATGTGGTACTAACTGAATGTAACTCGTTGTCGCTGTGTGTCAGGCAGCCACTGCCCCGTCACTTTTTACTTATCACTATTACTTAATTCATACTTGTACACGGTTTAAAATAGCATGTCTCTCCCAAAGAGGCGACACATGGACACTCACCCCGTTCACTGTCTGTAAGACCTCTGGGGGGCATCCAGGCCGAGGTTGTCGGATTCTCTTGTGTCTGTGGCCTCTGAGGGGCTCAGTGTCACTGGGCCTCACAGCCTTTTCCACAGCTGAGTCTGGGCCAATTGGATTTGACCATCCCTGTAATCAGCCGTCAAACAGCTCAAACCCTGAACATTCTGGCTGAGCTAAATACCACTCAGCTGGAGCATGTTCCTGAACACAGTAGCCCAGCTGTGGCGATGTCAGTGTGGGGTGAGAAGCCAAACAGACGTTAAAAGGCTTTTAATTAAGAGCCCTCTGGTGGTGTGGAGGCAAGTACCTCTGGACAGGGGTGCTGTCGGCGCCTTCGCTGTGGGTGGAGGGGTCTTCGAGGTACCAGACGTCCATCTCCCTTCCTAGATTGGTGTCATGGTACTGCAGAGTAATTCATGAATGTCACTTTTCCTGTTTTGGCTGTTTTTAATGTACAGATGAGATTATACTCAGAAATAAATTTGAGAAATAACACAATTTTCCACGTGTTTTCATTGCTCTGTGATTTCCAGTCATTTTAAAATTTAAACAGACCAGTCTCTCAGGTCGTCACACCATTTACAGTTTCTGTAGCAAATGTTTATGAACTATTTAAAAGCACATCCCTTAGGTATTTTAGATTTCCCCACTTGAAAATGCAAATTTTCTAAATGCATGCACTGGAGTGAACCTCCAAAAATATCCATACTGTACACCAGCCCTGGACTTTGGGGTCCTCCACAGCCCCATGGTAAAGTTGGCTGATTCTGAATCTCTCTCTTGCAGGATGCTAAAATATCATTACAGTCAGTGCACATTGCAGGAGGTAGAGTGCTGCGATCTGGAAAAACTGCAGAAAATGTGTTGGTCCCCTTGGCAAGTGAGCAGCAGAAAAAGACAGAAAAAATGCAAGATACAAAGCCCAGTGCAAGATACCAAGCGAGACTGCTGCAAACACGCCTGGCGCCGTTTATATTCTATGCATTTAGGAGTACAGTGCTAAACGTCTTGTGTGTCATCTGCACAGAACTCCCAAAAGCTCCCATTTCTTATGCAGAGCTCGCGATGTATGAAAACCGCGACAGGGAGTGTTGCAACTGAGGTCAACTGTATTGTGAAATGACAGTTCTTAGTGTATTATCATAATGTCACCAACATGCATGCCTTTCCCAAAATGAGGCATAAGCAACACTGCTGTGGAAAAGCAGCAGGCATGCAGAGCAGGTACAGTATGACCCTGCGGGATTTGGGGGAAAACGCACACTGCCCATGTACGCCGCATGTTAGTGCCGTGTACGCCGCATGTTAGCTTCAGTCTCAGAAAGTGTAGGGCTCCAGGGGGGCAAGACGAGCCATCTCTGTCCCAGAGTGCTTTGCGGGCCAAAGGGATAGCAGGACAAGAAAGCATGCCAACAGGCGCTTTACGTACGTCTCTAAAGACTCTGAAGGTCATTTTTGTTTTGAGACAATCCAGTGAATCATACATTGGCACAAAACACCACACAGTGAGAGTGAATCGCTGAAAGTGGAACACAGGAATGGCAATGAGAATAACGGAACAGCATTCCAGGGATGTCACTGGTCCAGAAGCACAACTCAGGGTATTAAGGTTTTTAATGATAGCTGACGAAGCTGGGAGGTGGGCTTCATGATGGGTTATTTTATTTTACTGAGGTTTTATAAAATATTAACTAACACCACGAGATCCAAATACATGATTCAGTATTAAAAAAATGCACCCAAACGCACCGATGGAGGAGGGAAACTCTATTCTTCCCTTAATGAAGGTTAGGTGGTGAGGAGTCCGGGTTAAAAACCCCTTTTATTTATCTCCTGTTCCAATGTTCCACCATGATTTTGCCAATGCACAACAAAATTCATTAGCAGTTAATACAGAAATTCTTGCTTTAGGAAAAACAAGGCAGGTGGATCTGAGAGGCAGGAGCCAAAGGGCCAAACATCTGACTCTTTAAATATTGATAATCGGATTAGGGCAAAAACTGAACATACTGCAGGTTCGGCAATTACATTTAACACACTTTCAGTACACAGTTCCCTCCTGCAATGTGAATTGGATGAATCATAGTAAACAACTTCCACACCAACAATTCTGGTATGTGGAAATACCAGTCACCCGACTAACGGTAATAGTGTAAACATAGGCTGGCAGTTACAGAGCACAGGGTTACAGCTCACTGCTGCCATCCTCAGGCAGGGGAGGGCACAGCTCTGCTTTGGTTCAGAACACCAGCAAGCTAGTAAACATCAGCATGCGTTTGATTCCTAACCTTCCCCAAAACAAATGAGGGTCACCCAGGCAGATGCACTAAACACCAGTCAGCCACCTGTGGGACATGTGATTTAATAATGCTTAATACAGAACCCCATCAGAGAGGCAGAGAAGTCACTCTCCCTGTTCCTAATTGCACGTCCAGGTCACTCCAGTCACACTGAGTCTGGCACGGTTTGAATGACGGTGACATGGTGAGATGGGATGACATTCCAGTGACACCCACAAGATCCACAGTCTCTTGGTTTGGTAGGAACACAAGGGGCAGCAAGATCCAGGCGGCAGGGGCTGGCTGACAGGAAGCTACTTTTAGAGCGTCCCTGCCCTGTCATCCAATTCAAATCCAGCCTCTACAGGACACATAGAGGCAGCTGCTGGCATCAGTTTGTCTACAGATACGCAGACCATCTTCTCCACTGACGAGGGTCAGGAAGCTTTGGGTGGGGGAGAGGGTGGGCAGGGTCCCCTTGGGGTCAGTCGGCCAGTTTGAGCACGTAGTTCACAGGAAAGGATCCAGAGCGTGACTTGTCACCCTCAATGTGCCCGACCTGAGAAAGGAAAATGGGTGAGATGTAACGGAGCAAGAAGCCACTGACCCCAGGACGCCGACACCGCAGCCGGGACGCGACGGCGAGCGAGAGGCTGCTCACGCCGGGACGCCGACACCGCAGCCGGGACGTGGCTTCGAATGAGAGACCGCTCCGTAGGTGGGATGACCAGTTGGGGAAGCCAAGCAGTCACTCACCCACCAGTGCGGATCATCTGCAGCCGTCACCACTATGACCTCGTCTTTGTAGAAAGCCAGGTTGTCTGCAGAGACGGCCCGGCAGTCCACCAGTGCCTGGACACGTCTCAGCTTGGGCTTCTGTTGGGACACCTGCGTGGAGAGCCTGCGGTCACCAAACCGAGTGTGTGAACAGAGCCCCCCCCCCCCCAATACCCCAGCCTTGCCCTGACCATGGCATTCCTCCGTGGGCGGAGCGCAGGCGCCCCTGTAAGTGAGCCGCTGCCCAGAGGGCTGCAGTATTGCTCATCTGGGATGCCACCACAGGTGGGTGAGGCCACAGGGCACTTCCCCTGCCCGCCACTGCTGGTCCGCCGGTACGAGGTGGTCTTCCCCGAGCTGCAGGCGAGGAGACAGAAGGCGAAGCGGTGAATTTGTGCAGTTTGCCTGGGCTGCATCAGACTTGAAACTGCAACTGGCAGAATGGCCACAAGAGGTCGACAGAGTAAAGGCTGAGTCAGCTAGAGTGTGCAGGCTCAGACCTGCACAGAATGTGGATGAATAACCAGAGCAGGTGTGGTGGTTTGTTATACATCCACCAGGCACACATCCATGAAAGGCCACACCCAGCCTTCAGAAGCCCCCCCGCCAAATTACCATGGCTGTTAAACCCACAACGGGCCTGTTTAAAGGCCCGACTCGCTCAGGGGACATTAAAGAGTCCTGTTTCATACCTACATGGAGCAGAGGATCCACTGTTCTTGGGCCCCCCAGGAGGGGCTGACTTTACAGAGGGACAGAGAGTCCTTAACAGCACAATCTGTTAGGGGGGGGTCCCAGCAGGAAGACCCATACCTGATAGGTCCCAGGTGACTTAGCGGTGAGCTGAGGGGGGGCTTGCTGTCGGCACCCCCCATGCTCGGAAGGTCCCAGCACACAGTCTGCCGCTGCAGGTGTGCCGCGTGCCGGGGCTGCAGCGGGGAGGGGGGGCTGTGTCGATAGGAGGAGGGGTTCGAGGAGCGGCGTACCAGGGCACTGCCATCCTGGGAGCAGGAGGAGATCTGTGGCTCTGATCGCCCTGGGGGGAGGGGGGGACACTGATGTAAGGCCACATTGGAGTGAAGGGGGAAAAGACTTCAAACACCCAGTCTGCTCCTCCACAGCATCACACACCTCTCTGGATAGCCTTGGCGGGCAGCGGTGGGGGCACGACGCCAGAGGGCGCGCTGTTGGTGGGAGGGTTGCGGTAGAGAAAGTCCACATTCTCGTATGTTTTGTTGGAGATGCTGCTGCCCATGCACCAGGAGGTTGGGGAGGGGGAGGAGGAGCTGGGATGCAGGGAGCCACGGGTGGAGCGAGGCAAGACCTGTGGTCAGGGGAGCGTTCAGAGGGGAGTTAAAGGAGATGTGGTGGGGGAGAGCTGGGGGCACGGAGGCTGGGGGTGAGGGTCACACCTTGTCGTCCAGGTCATCCTCGCTGTCACATAGCAGCTCCGGCGCCTCCCACAGATACTCCACATGAATCTGCGAGTTGAACTTTCCGCTTTGCGCCAGTTCCAGCTATAGTGGGAAGTGGCAGAAAGGAATGCAAGCTGGCGGGAGTTTAAAGGTAGCCAAGAAGACAGCCGGCAGCCACACTCACCAGCTCAACACACTGAGCGTGCTGTAACCTCCTGGCGATGTCCAGAGCAGTCTCTCCGCCTTGGTTCACTGGAACAACGAAAGCATGACCTTTCACCCTCAGGGCTTGCAGGCGAGAATGGCAGAGGCAGTTGGGCAGTACACACTAGGTGGGCAGTACGCACCTGTGTGCAGTGCGGCCTTGCCCTTCAGCAGCAGCTTGACGCACTCTGGCTTGTTGTGCAGGGCACTGTAGTGTAGGGCTGTGTTCCCCTCTGACGTCTTCTTCTCCAGGCAGCTGCTGTGGAGCCATTTGTGGACAGGTAGCATCAGAGCTCAGTGGTGGTGACACCACAGCACAGGGTTATGACTTCAGAGCTGAGCGGCGCTGACACCACAGCACACGATTATGACATCAGAGCTGAGCGGCAGTGACACCACAGCACAGGGTTATGACTTCAGAGCTGAGCGGCGCTGACACCACAGCACAGGGTTATGACATCAGAGCTGAGTGGCAGTGACACCACAGCACAGGGTTATGACATCAGAGCTGAGTGGCAGTGACACCACAGCACAGGGTTATGACATCAGAGCT
>JAODLC010000028.1:20113485-20124504 GCA_026781145.1 Hippopotamyrus pictus
CACCACAGCACAGGGTTATGACTTCAGAGCTGAGCGGCGCTGACACCACAGCACAGGGTTATGACATCAGAGCTGAGCGGCAGTGACACCACAGCACAGGGTTATGACATCAGAGCTGAGCGGCAGTGACACCACAGCACAGGGTTATGCCACAAGCTCACCTGTTCTGAGTAAGGAAGTCCACCAGGGCCAGGGAGCTCCTCTCTGCCTGGCGCACGGCAAGGTGAAGAGCAGTCTCAAGTAGATCCTGACGAGGAAGAAACACTTACAGATGCCCGCTCACATGTGGAAAAGGGTGCCTGGCTGTATAACCACGGCTCCTGTCCTTGTTTAAGGGTCCTGGGCAGGTTTCAATTTGCTTCGAGACACTGGTCCCAGTTAACGTTTCTGGTCCTCGCTGAAATGACTTTGATCTGACCACTGACAGAGATTCATGCCAGCAGGGACAGAGCCAGACGCTGAGCACCTGACCATGTGAGGCTGTGAACTCTTCCCTGGGGTTCAGGTCACACCCTGTGTTCAGTGTTGCAGGAATGTCCCCATTACCCACTACGCCTCAAGGCGAGAGAAGCTACTGGAATATCCTAGGTAGATGACGAAGGAAGGAATGGAGAGACCAGCTGAAGATTGGAAGGGAAGGGAACAGAGGATGAGGGGAGGTATGGTGTCTGAATGACGAGGCCAGCAGACCCCCCAGCCGGCAGCGATCGGCACCTCACCAGGCCCTCTGGGATGGGCGCCGGCTTGGCCAGGTCCTCGCCCTCAGCATACAGCTGCAGCAAGGCCAGAAGGTCTCGTGTCCTCACAGCATCATACACGCGATGCGGGCTGTCGTCCTCCTTCCGCTGGACGTAGCGCCGCTCCACGTACTTGGCCATGATGTACTCCTTCTTGGCACTCCTGGGGGGAGGGGTGTGAAGATGATAAACTCCTGGCAGTGTTCATTTTGACAGCATATTTTGATTTACTTTTAGTCTTAATCTTGACAGAAATGCAATTTAGTTTTAGTCATTTGATTTTTTTTTTTTTGTTTTAGTCTAGTTTTAAATCAACAACAATTACAGGATATTTAGCCGACAAACGCATGGTGGAGGGAGTACTTCGAAGACCTCCTCAATCCAATGAGGAAGCAGAGACTGGGGACTTGGGAGTGGACTCCCCTATCTCTGGGGCGGAGGTCGCTGAAGTGGTTAAAAAGCTCCTCAGTGGCCAGACCCCAGGAGTGGATGAGATCCGTCCGGGGTTCTTCAAGGCTCTGGATGTTGCAGGGCTGTCCTGGTTGACTCGCATCTGCAGCATCGCGTGGACATCGGGGGCAGTGCCTCTGGACTGGCAGACCGGGGTGGTGGTCCCCCTCTTTAAGAAGGGGGACCGGAGGGTGTGCTCCAATTATAGGGGGATCACAATCCTCAGCCTCCCTGGTAAAGTCTAATCAGGGGTTCTGGAGAGGAGGGTCCGTCGGATTGTCGAATCTCAGATTCAAGAGGAGCAGTGTGGTTTTCACCCTGGCCGTAGAACAGTGGACCAGCTCTATATTGTCGGCAGTGTTTTGGAGGGTACATGGGAGTTTGCCCAACCAGTCTACATATGTTTTGTGGACTTGGAGAAGGAATTCGACAGTGTCCCTCGGGGAGTCCTGTGGGGGGTGCTCTGGGAGTACGAGGTGCCGGGCTTTCTTTTAAGGGCTGTTCGGTCCCTGTATGACCAGGTGCCAGAGCCTGGTCCGCATGCGCGGCCATAAGTCGGACTCCGTCAGGGCTGCCCTTTGTCACCAATTCTGTTCATAGTTTCTATGGACAGAATTTCTAGGTGCAGCCAGGGCGTTGAGGGTGTCCGGTTTGGTGACCTCGGGATTAAATCTCTGCTTTTTGCAGATGCTGCATCGGGCTGTCATGGTGAAGAAAGAGCTGAGCCAAAAGGCAAAGCTCTCGATTTACCAGTAAGATCTACGTTCTTACCCTCACCTATGGTCACGAGCTATGGGTAGTGACCGAAACAACGAGATCGTGAGTGCAAGCGGCCAAAATGAGTTTCCTCTGCAGGGTGGTTGGGCTCTCCCTTACAGATAGGGTGAGGAGCATGGTCATTCGGGAGAGACTCAGAGTAGAGCCGCTGCTCCTCCGCATTGAGAGGAGCCAGATGAGGTGGGTCAGGCATCTGCTTAGGATGCCTCCCTGGTGAGGTGTTCAGGGCATGTCCTTTGGGAGGAGGCCCTAGGGAAGACCCAGGACACGCTGGAGGGACTCGGCTGACCTGGGAACGCCTCGGGATTCCCCTGGAGGAGCTGGATGAAGTGGCCGGGGGAGAGGGAAGTCTGGGTTTCCCTGCTTAGACTGCTGCCCCTGTGACCCGACCTCAGATCAAGCGGAAGATAATGGATGGAATGGATGTTTTTCAAGCTTGTGGTGGCTTTCCTTATCATTACAGCCCCACACGGCCATGTGCTGATTCTTGTTTTCTTCCTCATCAAATGTGAAATTTGTCCTTATGTCAGAACATTGTTTCCTACCTGATATGGAAGAGGTCACTAACAGGCGGACCGCGGTCCAGGTCCGGACCGAGAAGCTGTCCCATACGGACCCGGACCGATAGCCAAAACAGAAAGTTATTATTTAAAACCTAATGGGATGCTCCTATTTTAACTGGCGCAGCGTTTGTAGTCTTTTAGGTAATGGTTTAGCAGTAGAGCTACCGTTTCCCACGCCAATGAACGTCAAATGCCTTTGACCGCCAAGCAAGATGTAGTTCGGCGTATATGCAGCCCTTTGTCTGCACTAATGTGCCGTTAGTGTTAATAGCAACAGCGAAGCTAAAACCCACAACCAAAAAGCCATAATGTTCTTAACAGAGTGACTGATCTGTCCTGAAATCGTAAAGCTGAAAAGTTTTCAAACACAGTATGTATTATATAACATATTGGATAAATAGTTTATTGGTGACTTTGTGTTTATTGAAGTTTCCAGTTTTTAAACAACTGTATAAAGTTATGTTATTTGTTATATAAATCAACTCAGGTGAAACAAAAATGTTTGTTTTCAGGGTTGCCAAATCTCAAGCATCTGGCATGACACACGCTTTCAGACTAATGCAGTAAATCTATATTATTCCATTAATTATGTCATGAGGCACACGACAGGGAAACAGAAGTGGTGTGAACACAGGGTTTAATTAGGAAACCACGCTCAGGTACATACAACCACTACACAACGTTAATGACCGGACTCCTAAAGGCACACAGACATGGATTTTAATACACAGAACTAATGAAACGCAATTAGAAACAGCTGATGACGCAGGGATTCCACATGAGGCAGCAAGAGGGGATCTTCCAGACCTTCAAGAATTTTTCTCTAACTGGACCTCTTTAAATTTTAGTTGAATACACCTGTGATATGGCATAGACTAGGCTTCTGTCCATCCAGAGATGACTCAGCGATTTGCAGTATTTTAATGCTATTTTCAAAAGCAACCACGCTATGGCAGTATTGTTAAATCTTGCCAGTAAAATTTGCAGAAGTGAGAGGGCATCTTCATAATAAAATTCGTCAATTAGACAGGATGGGGGTGTGGGGGGGGTTCTCATGAGGAAACAAAATAAATCAATCATCGAAGTTGCAAGGACAAACCGAGTTTACAGACTTTTTAGAGACAGAACTGCGCTTTCTACGCACTTGAAGCCAGGTTGCTCAGCAGGACTAACCATGCAGATACCGGAATGCTTGGCACCGCACCGCATTTTCAATAGCATAAATCAATATGTGTATTCGTGCAGTAATAGTAAATGGTTTTTGCTGTGTAATGTTTGCCGTGGAATGTGAGTGTTTCATTAGCATGTAACGGTGAATGTCATGTAAACTGTTGGCTTCCCTGTCTGTGCTGCTGCTAGTATTAAACCAATAGTGGCTGTTAGTAAAGACAGTAACTTCCATTTAGAGAGAGCTGTCACCTCCTTTATTAAAATGACTCGTACTCACCACAAAACGTTTATGCGCACCCTGTATGTGGGTCTGCTGCACCCTCTAGGGTTGTGGCATGACAGAACAAACAAGGTGATAGTATAGTTTTATGTATGCAGCATGGTTCTTACCGCTGTGCTTGATTTAATTTTGCCTGGTAGTCGTTTGAAATATACGGCCACCTTAAATACGACTCCTGACTGGGTCGGTTTGAAGTTCATCGGCTCCTAACATGTCTTTCCTGTTTTTACTCATTGACGAAAATGTCATAATATTTTGTCATAGTTTCGGCATCATAAAATTATTTTATTACTATCTCGTTTTCATCAATCTCTGTTGTTGAATAAACTCTCATCACAGTTTTCATCACTGAAAGTAACACATGGGACGACTCACATGTCACTCCCAGGGAAGGGTTTGACGGCATCGCTGGGCAGGCCGGCCTCCATGATGTCATTGAACCTGGAGTTGCCGATGCTCACGGCCAGCTGGGGGAGGGGAGGTTAAGGTGTGGAGCTTAGGACAGTGTGACCAGGGCCAGCACACATGCAGAGGGGCAGAGCGGCAGAGCAGAAACGGGGCCCCGGTCTGACTCACCAGGAGCTCAGACGTGCTCAGCATGTCCAGGGTCAACGACTGTATCCGAGAATAGTGCACACCCAGCTCCCGGTGGATGCCAGAACATTCTATACAAGTGAGAATGCCCAGGTTCATGGACAGCCAGGTGGGATCTGGTGTAGAGAGACAAGTGAAGGTTAGGGGAGTGGAGGAGTGGTACGACTGCACAGCGGATTCCTGAAGGAGCTGCTCCTTGCACGTCCCGTCACCCACCACCCTCACCCGGGGCCCCGCAGTCACAGCAGGTCTCGTTGCCAGGCAGGTTGGGCAGGCCGGCGATGACGGAGCGAGCCAGCTCCTGCAGCCCGCTGTCCTGGAAGGATGTCTGGTCCCCACCCAGGGCAGCGTTCAGGGCCTCCTCCTTGCTGTTCTGAAGCACAGACACCCAGCTGGGGACATGGGAGGGTGGGGTCAATGCGGCTGAGTGTAGCAGGGGCGGGGCCAAAAGGGGCAGCCCCTTCTTTCCCTATGCTCTCTCTCACATGGGCTGCTAGGCTGAAATGCAGGTTCACTCATTATGGAGGGTGGTGATAATGATAAAGACCACGACCACACAAACAAACAGTTATACAAACACTCCAACAGTCTCCCTGCCTTCATCCTGATCCCAGATCAGCATGGAGCAGCGCCCCCCCCCCCTTTACACTCCCGTCCTATTCCTCCTCCTGTTCCCTTTCTGATGGAAAGTACTCCTGAGTGTCGAGACATTTTAACACAGCCCCTGTTAATAGTTTGCTAATAATTCTAAGGTTTAACTGCAGCTACTTTATGATTTTGTTCAATGGTATGTTTTCCCAGAAATGAGCCGACAGAACAATGAAGTCTGCGGCCCGACATTCGCAGCCCAGCTGTGCCGGGGGTGGGGGGGTCAGTGTGCACACAGCAGTCAGCTGTTACTTACATGACACACTCCCTCTCATCCTCAGCCTGGAAATGGTAGGTGCGATTGTCTGGGGACAGAAAAGGTATGTGAGACAAAAGAGAAACACACTGACACACACACACACACACACACACACACACACACAGACAGACACACAGACACACACACAGACAGACACACAGACAGACACACACACACAGACACACACACACACACAGACACACACACACACCACTATGCCCCCTCATAACTGTAAGACACAGGATATGGAGTTTAATAGTCAGATAAATATGAAGTCAAGTTTCACATGTGTCACTGCTGAGGGATGGAGGGTCAGAAAAAGTCAGAGCAAACATACGTGTGATCAGGTCAAAGGTCTTCGTATCATCGGGGTTGGGTCGGACTTGACAGGTGAGCAGGTTGAGCTTGGCTGGAGGCCTGTTAATCTGAGGGTGGGGTGCAGACAGACAAGTCGGTCAGCCAGGAACGTCAAGGTTAGCAGGCCGACAGACAGGGGTGAATGAGAGCGCAGACGGGCAGGTGAGTGAATGTGGGGAGGAGGGGTGAGCAGGTGTGAGGATGGCAGACGGGCGGGTAAGTGGGTGCGGGGAATGCAGGCAAGCAGGTGTAGGGATGGCAGACAGGCAGGTAAGTGGGTGCGGGGAAGGCAGGTGTGCAGGTGTAGGGATGTCAGACGGGCGGGTAAGTGGGTGCAGAAGGAGGGGCGGGCGATTAAATGGGTGCAGGGAAGGTGGGCACTTATGTGAGGGGGAGCAGGCAAGTACACTCAGGTGAACTCTGACCGTGCTGTGAGAGATGGTGAGGCAGCCATATTTGACCCCACACTTCCTCCTCTGCCACACTTTGCGGATCCTGTGGACAGAGATTAACCAGCATGAAAGGAAGCCGGAGCAACATCTTTAGCGGAGTGCTGGGCCTCTACGGGAGGGACCCTGTGCTGGGCCTCTATGGTTACCATAGCCCACTATGCCGCTCGCACGTTGGCCTGCAGTGCTCAACTGCACACTCGTCCCAAACAGACACATTCCCAGCAATATCACTCCCTTCCCGACACTCTCAGGACCCGTCTAAGCTCTGCTGATGAGGAACAGATGTGCGACGGTACAATTCCCAGCCTTCCTGTACTCCCTCCTGCTGGAAAGCACAGCAAACCAGAGACGGATTCCAAGTCCATCCCCGACTCTCAGACTCTCAGGCTCACAACACCAACTGCTGGCACAGCAGTGAAGGACCTGAGAAGTAAGAGCACCCCCTGTGGGCACCGTTGGGGAATACCCCACCCTCACCCGTCGCTCTTCTTCAGCAGGAAGCCGGACTTCTCAGTGCCATACTTCTTGTTGCCCTGTGGCTGGTGTATGCTGTATCCATTTCCTGAATTCTTCCTGTTGAGGTTGTCCTGTGGATCAAAGAGTCAGGCACTTAATGGAGGACCTGTGGGCTGAAGGTTCGGGCCCCATGCTGGAGGCCACACCCCGTTGAGCTCACCTCTTTGCCGTCCACCTGCAGCAGCGACCTGAGAGAGCCCCGCAGATGGGAGAGCCGCCGCAGGTCCTCATCCTGGTCCTGCCGAACCTGGGGCGAGACAGACGAGAGGCAACGGTGCCCATTACCGATTCAGCAACTGTCTGCTGACATCCACATTGCATGCCCCTCCCTGCCCTAGCCCATTGTCACATTTAAATATTGAAAATTGAAAATTAAATAATGGCTCCAAGCTGCCTGATTTGGGCCTGTGTGTAGAATTTAAAATTAGAATTTAGAATTTGGTGATCAGTAATCATTGTTGACACACCACAGCACACAGTGCACAACAATAAAATGTGCGATATAGCAGAAGGCAGCTAATTCAGCGCCCGGGGAGCAGAGCTTGAGTTAATACCTCGCTCAGGGTATCCCAGTGGTACCTTGCTGGTCAGGGATTCTAACCAACAATCTTTCAATTACAAGTGCGCTTCCCTAACCATTAGGCCACCACTGCCCCAATAAAGGAGCTTTTTGTAAACATGGGCATACGAGTCAAAGCCCACTCATATCTCGGAGCGGGAGGACCAGAACAAGGTTCCTGCTTACTACTGCCAGCACTTATGGCGGCATCTGTGGGGGGGCCTACTGATCCCAGCAGTGGCACAAAACCGGTTCTGCAAGTCCATGATTCTGGTTTTCATGGGCAAGTCGACTACCTGGTTACTCTGGAAACGGATCGTTGGGGCTTGTCACTGTCAGTCTCTCTGGGTTTCATTCTGGGTGTGTATTTCGGGGGGAGGGCTGACCGTTTTAAAATAGAAAGGTGGAAGGTGAGCCTTAAATCACAGAGTCACTCAGTGCTCAGATTCCTCTCAAAAGTCTCCAATACTAATGTCTGGATGGTAGTAGAGGAGCTTGGGGTACACAGCACTTGGGATCTACCTACCAAGCTGACAGACCCCAAGAGGCTGCTGAAGCCCATCCAACTTATCTCCTGATTAGTTCTGATTGCACTGCTAATCAAACGAGTTACAATTAAATACAGGTTTGTGCACCTGTGTGTGGGATTAAGCATACCATCCAGCTGTTGCAAAACTCAGAACTACTGGAAGCTCAATGGGTTCTCAGAAAAGGAGAGATTAACGATCGTGGGATATCGGTCACCACCGATCAAGAAAAAGCTATGCCTGACCTTAGGTGAAGAGAAACAGGACAAACAGGCAGATGGAAAGGCCAGGGGGTAGACAAGCGGACAGAGTGACGCTCATCATTACCGTGTGCACCGAGGAAGCCAGCTTCTCCACTAAAGGACAGAGGTGCTCTGCAGCTTTCAGACCATCCTGGAAGAAGCTGAGGAGAGACACAGACCATGACTCAAGTGCTGGAGCCCCAGGTGACACAGGCAGGTATTCAGCAGGACTGGCTGACAGCGAGGGGAGATTGAGGGAAAGACACAGCGCAAAAGAAGCGAGTCAAGAGCTAAAACAATTGTATCCCCATCAAGAGTAACTTCTCCAAAAACTATACAACTGTAAAAATAAAAAAGGTCTGTTTCCAGCTGAGGGTGGCTCAGGTTTCAAGAGTCAAAGCCGTTAAGGTTCCACGATCTGGGGAAAGTTCCAAGCAAACTGGGAGAGAAAGTAAACTTACCTGAGCTGGGCCTGGAAGTACTTGATGAGGCTCTGCAGAAGATCTGGACCTTGTCGGATCTTGAGCTCCTGGGTCTTGAGCAAGTACTGAAAATTTCAAGAGGCAGTAAGTCATCGAGCCAAGCCAGAGCTGGAGGGCAGGGTAGCTGGGATTTTGCAATATCATGCTCACAAGAGGTTCTTTGAAATGGAGTCCAAATGTAAAGCAGACCTACTTTCCTGGTAGTTCTGCTGCAGAGCCTTTCAGGCCATAGGTACACTGAGGTAGTATTACACAGTTAATAAAATAAGGTCACCAAGAAATGTACTTCAAAGCACTTTCCACATCTTTCCAAAATGAATGGCAGCTCTTAGATATCAGGCCCAGCTATGAGTAGTGATGCTACGTGGAAGGAATGGTTTGGGCTCTCAGTTCACACACATACAGCACCACAGAGGGATTATTCAGAGAAAACTGCTAATGTGCAGTTGCACTGACACCTTGATGTTTCTGTCTCCTGTCAAGGTGGCACCCAGAACTAAAAGTTCCATTAATACCAGGAGATAACAGGAGCGGTATGGACTGGAAAGATGCTTTACCCAAGAAGCCAGAAGTTAACCTCCTCGCCCCACTCTTATACAGCTAGATGGTGTCCCCTCACTCTTGTACAGCTGATCTCCCTCTCGCCTCGCTCTCACACAGCCAGAAGGTCTCCCTCTCACCTCACACATCTGCAGTTGGAAAGTCCTCCTTTCTCTTTCCATGTCCTCAGCCATGTCACTTCCCTGCTGTCGGTGCTTCTCCCGTTCTTTCTCCAGCTTCACCCTAAGAGAAAGAAACAGGAAATTAGGAGGGGAGGTGGAGTGGATGGGGTGAAGGTAGACAGAAAAAGGAGGGTTGGAAAATTAACACATTGCCAGTACTCTGTATCTTGGGGAAGACGCAATTACAACCAGTTATTCTGTTAGAAGCTATACGTTTCTTCAATTATCTGGATTACTGCATTATTAGCTCTTAAAACAGGACCTGATCTTCAATTGAGTCATAATAAATAAGAACAGCCTTATTTAACAAATACACACGGCACAGTACACTGAAAAGAAAAAAAATCAAGGTCACTTAATTGGGTAACTGGAGTCACATATTCACATGTTGTAGTCTGGAGATTTTGGTTACCTGCTCTTCACAACAGAATTTTGTTCAACTGCAGTATGGCCTGATCAAGAGAGATTCCAGGCAACCTCAGAAGAAGAGACACTGAAGCTCATAAGAGTGGAAAAGGGTTACAAAAAGATTTCAGAAAACTTGGTCCTACGTCAGTCCATAGTCCAGCAGTCCATTTATAAATAGACGAAACTGAATGCCATTACCACTCTCTAGGAATGACGTCATACAAAGATCAGTGTAAGGGCCCAAGGAAACAAGTGACAAAGGACCCTAGAGTGACCTCTAAATGCTGATATATATTATGCGTCAAGTCTACGCAGAGCTTACGCTGTGGCCGTCACCATTGTGAGCATTTATACTTGTGCACTGGTGTGTCTGTGTTGCCCTGCAATTACACCACCAAAATGCTAATTGGCTGAATGCTGGAGGTTTCACTAAAACATTTTACTCTGTCACAGGAAACAAAACTTAGCAAGTTTTACAATATTAATGACTAATCCCTTTCAAGATGATCTAGCATTTAAAAATCAGTTTAAAGTTTACAGCCACTGCTTCTGCAGGAGCTCCGCATGTACTCTCTGAGGCAATTCTAATCATTTTCATCATTGCTGTTTAAATCATTCATAGAAATTTATTTTAGACTCTTGTTATATAAATATCACAATATTTGTCGCTAAAGAATCACATTGCAATATCTTACATTTTCCAAAGTCAAGCAGCCCTGGCGTGAACAGCTGCAACCGAGTTTGTTTTAATAGCACGAATGACTGCAACTGTGGCAAAAACAGCAGACTAGTAATGAGCTAAACACAACTTGTCCCACATTACAATCCCCCCTGCTGGAAACAAACAACAAAACATTTGCGTAGGAGGAAGAGCAATGGTACCAAGGGGACCAATCACAGTTGCAGTCTACCTCACCACGATGTGTAGTTGCATATCTGGGGAGGCGTGCATCAGGCTATGGGCGTAGGGTATACAGCTACGCCGTGACTACAGCAGAGATTCTACACAAACGTATACATCAATCTTTAGGAACTGCTGGGTTCGTGAGTCTACCACAAGCAAAACAGAACAATTTTGATGTTCATGGAAAGTTACATCAAAGGAAACCACTGTTCTTCAAAACAAACAAACAATGTTGTCCATTTGGGACAACAGACAAGATAAAACGTTGAACTTTTTGCATTTTGGCAAATGTACTCTGTCTTGTGTTTGAAGAAAACAAAACAGTGCATAGCAACAGCAAAGGCTCATGCCCAGTATAAAGCCTGGTGACAG
>JAODLC010000028.1:20127378-20142836 GCA_026781145.1 Hippopotamyrus pictus
CCCCTCCCCCAGAGCAAAGGCGGCCTCCTGACTCAGAGCGTTTAAAAAACACCACAAATGGGAAACAGGCGGGCCTGGAGGGGGCACCTCTGCATGCAGGAACCAGAGCAGAAACACTGTGTGACGACTCACTGCAGCCAGCAGCTGCACAGGCAGAAGGTGAAGCAGTAGGGCTCATTGCAACACAGCCAAAGCCAGGGGCTGCAGAGGACTAGCCATGTAACTGCTAGGCAATATTAAAGAGTCTGGAAGACGCAGAGCCAGAGTGATACAAACCCAAAGAAGAAGATTCTACTGCAACTGAAAACCGATGCTGGTTGTCATAATTATTATATGAACATGCACCCAAGTCGCCTAAGAGCGCTGTAATCAAGTCTGAACTGGGTCAGTGCAACAGGCCACCCAAAAGCTTCTCGTCAAGGGCCTTTTCCTTCCCACTTCGTCTGCTGCATTTCCCTCTGGCTCCCTCCTCATAGTACCCAGGCAGTGTGGGGCAGTGTGACGAGTGCCGTAATGCACTCCCAGATACCACTTGGGCAAACATTACACGAACAGCCCCTCAGGGCTTCTTATCACGCACTACACTGATGACACCAGCCGAACCCATCTCCTGGAGGATTGTGGGCCGTGGGGACACCAGCATGCTTTATCAGGAAGAGTGAAGATGACGCAGACATGGGCACCACAAAGCCCCTCCTAGTACGAGAACACTGTTTCTCGTTCACCCATCATGCTGGCATGGATATGGGAAGAGGAACTGGTTAACGCTTACGCTATACAATCTAACCATCAACACAATAGTTACCATGTGGGTCAGAGCTAACAGATCACTGGAAGGTCGGCTATCCCACAGCCAGATGACATCATACACACATGTTGCCTTTATCAGCAGTGCACAGGAATCTCTAACAGTGACACTAGAATATAAATGAAGAATAGCCGTTTAATCCACTTACTCATGCCAGAGTTGTGCAAGGCTTTCACCATCTTCTTCATCCTTAGTAGAGCATTTTGATCCATCTCTAAGGACTACAAAAGAGAAAAGCAGAAGCCAATAAGAGTCTGTCTCCTGGACCACATGGCCACTTTGCACAACTGCACAGAAAACATAACTGAAGTGATGCAGTGATTTCAAAATCCCAGGTTTTGAATCCAACCCAAAATGCCTCCGGTTGGCATTTTGTCTCCTATGGGGGGGGGGGGGGGGATCTTTCACATTCATCCTAAAATGTCATAAACATAGATGCCAAGTGCTTGGACAGACAACAGAGTTCAATTATGTTTACAAGCAAAATGGCAGTAAAATGTTTATGTGGATTGCAAGACCTGACTGCACCAGTTTTTGGTGGTATCCTCAGAACCGGTTTGGCTCCATCGGGCTGTTCCCAGGCTGAGAGTGCTGGGCGTGCTCGTGACGCGCCTCAGAGTGTCGACTCCAGCTGTGGAACTGGGCCCAACAAGTATAAATGCCAAAGAAGCAGTTATGGACCCACACACAGCACAGGCAGCCGTGCTGGTGAGCAAAGATATCTTGTGCTGGTGAGCACAATCATCTATTGTGACAGGTGGCACGTTTCAGAGAATCGCGTTACAGAACTACATTTAAATTTACTTTTATTAAGCAAACAATTTCATCCAAAGTGACGTACAAGTGAGTCAAATATAGCACATTACAACATAAGTACCGTAACGGAGTTGACTAGACATAAGTGTTGCTAGACTGAGTTATAAGTGAACTGCTTAAGACTAGGCATGTACAATGATCAGCAGGGCTTTAGATGATGAGCGTAAATATTTGTTCAGACGCCAGTTTTTCAGCCCACAATTTGATAAGCAGATCATATTCTTATGGCGTATCCTTATGTTTATTAAATTCGGTTAGTGGAGTTAACTAAACGCTACTGTTTTGGTAAATCATGGAAGCGATAAGCAATGAAGTGGGGGGTTGGGTGGGCACAACTTAATCATTTAAATACAAAAGGTATTTATTGGGGGATGAAAGTTTATTTATTGGGAAATACAGAGTGTGCAACAAGTTCTGCTTTGTGTGGAAATTGTATTTGCAATATCTGACATTGACAAATCTACTTGGAAACTTGGAAATTAGAAGTATTAAAAAAAATTAAAGAACTTTTGATATGTATGATTAGTTTCTTTTATGCGTAAATATTTTACACAGTTCTTAAGTTTATTATTACAATGATACAAACACTGTTCCTAGTAAGGACAGAGTTGCTAGTTAAATGGTAAATTAGTTAATTAACATTACTACATAGGGTGGCACGGTGGCTAGCGCTGCTGCCTCACAGAAAGAAGGTTCTGGGTTTGGTCCCCGGGTCGGGCATAGGACCTTTCTGTGTGGAGTTCGCGTGGGTTTCCTCTCACAGTCCAAAAGTGTGTGTGGTAGGTTAATTGGTGACTAAGTTGGCCCCGTGAGTGTGCGTGTGACTGTGTGCGCATTGCACTGTGTTGGCAGCTGGCCAGATTTGGTTCCTGCCTGTGCCCGTTGTTCCCGGGATAGGCTCAGGTCCCCCCCGCGACCCTGGTTGGGATTAAGTGGTTACAGTGATGGATGGATTAGCAAATTTTCCAGCAGAAGTACAACACTACAGATCATCTGGAGCCCAGTCACACAGCCTGCTTTATGAAGCCTCTGGTCTCGTGCCATGGAAACGAGAGCTGAGTACATCTGGGGTACTGGGGCTGTCTGTGAAGGCAGGCTGAGTCAAGCAATATCTTGGCTTCACTGTCTCTATACAGTCTGACTCTTTAAGGTCCACTGAAGATTCTGGAATATCTTCCCACACAACACCTTACACATGGAACAAGAATATTTCTAATGGGGCAGAGGGGTTCCAGGATCTGCACTGGGAAACAACAAGCTTGGCTGCATGGTGTAGCTGGTGGCAAGGTGCACATTCCCATATGATGTGCAAGAAAAGCCTATGATTCAGATCCTGGGTGACCACTGTTCAGCCAATGCTGCTGCACTCTTGGCCCTGAATCCGAACCTGAAGGTGTTAATACCCAGCTTAAAAGATGGGTAGAATAGTTAGCCATGACCCCTGCTGTAACCTTAAAGGGAGGGGGGGGGCAGATGCACCAAAATGAGAATGGCTCATGGTGGCAAGTAGATCGCTGTAGAATTTCTTCAATAGAGAACAAGCAATAAATGGCTGATCATGCCATCCTGCACAATGCCTTGATTAGACATGAACAGCCCCCAGTATCCAAAAACAAGGCAACAGCACAAGGTTACAACCAGAAAGAAAGAAAAATGTTACACTGCGGCCAGCAGCTCCACGCAGCAGCGGGTGGCCCCCAGCCACGTAGAAATCATAAACATCAACCAGCACAATGAAAGAGCCACGTCAGCCGACACCCCCATCTTCCTACAATCCATGTAGTATCTCACACACTCATTCATTCCCACTTATTAATCTTATCATCTGCACAGACTATCCATTCGCACATAGCAGTACAAAAAGCTATATATTAAGCCCCATTTTTTAACACACAGAAAGTCACAAGTGAACAGACTAGCAAACAATTCACACAAATAAGATTTCAGATTCCCACAATTCCTAAATAATTATAATGAAATGAAACTGTGCTGAGATCCATCAGATCTTAAAGACCACTTCCATGATGATGCCTTGGAAGAAACAATACAACAGGTTCCAGTATCTGACAGTAGATAGCATCTCCTTGACAACATTACACAAGACAGAAGTCGAGAAAATAAACAATAGGATATGAATATGACAATAGAGACCAGTTCCTTGATGACAACCATACTAGATCTGAGATGTCAAACTTCGTTATTTGAGTAAAATTCAAAATAAAAAACTGCATAATAAGTGGCAAAAATCCATGTTCAAAGATTTATGCAGGCTCCTATTAGTCATGTCAGATATACTTCCACATTTTTGTTTTGCTTAATGGTCCTTGTCACTTTATGTATAATAAGGGTTCTCCCACCAGGGGCAGACTTCCACAAATTTATGTAGCTAGCCAGATTGCACAAAACAGTCAGCAAATTTGTGAAATAATGTGAGAATCTCAAAAAGAGCGCGATAATATAGTAAACTGAAAAATGCAGTCTGGAAACTGGATTTCACTTGATAAATGGACATATTCAACAACATTAATGTAGATGTAGCCTAAACTGAAAGCAGCATGTGACTGCATGATGTTGAAATTTAATGTTCATTGGCTTATGTTAGCTGTCTAATGCAAATAAATTGATATTTCAATTTCATGCCATAACTTTGCGTCCGCTGTTTTATTCAGTGTAAGATACAGTATGCTACAATTGGCCACTAATTCCTGTAGATTCATGTGGATGTTATGATCATAGCAATAAAATGAGCCTGTTGGCTGCCATTCCTGTGGGAAGCTAAATAAATACTATCTCATTATTGTTTCCTCATCATGTTCCTCACTTAAGACAGCATTAGACTAACATTACAGGTTTCACAGCCTGTTGTACACAATGGGCTTAGATTACTGTGCAATGATGGGCTAGGCCTATAATATAATTGTACAATTAATATTCAAAAATCTTTCAATGGTACATTGCTTTTAAAAATCTGAATGCTTATTTAAAGGAGTCTCCCAGCTTTACACCATACAGGAAAGAATTTTACAAAGTAAACATCAGCATCAAGAATTAGACACTACAAACCAGAAGTCTAGAAAGTAAACAAGTTCTAGGATCTTACTACAAACAAACAATCTAATTGACAACACTGTATGGGATGGAAGTCTGAAGGGACAACAGAGATCCTAGAATCTCACAACAAAACACCATCTCTTTGATGACGCTATGCTAGGGCTGCCACTAACGACTTTTTCTATAGATTAATCTACCGACTATTTTTATCTATTAATCGAATAATTTAAATGATTATTTTTCCTTCAGAAAACCAACTTGACCACGCTCATTTTATTTTGACAATAAACTGTATGCTGTAGAAACTGGAAGAAAAAGTCGGACTATTCCTCGCAAGTGACGCCGCACGTCTGCCTTGATTATTAACCAGCATCCAATATAACTTCTTAAGGTGTCCCCTGCCACATCAATAAACACCAGGCACTTAAAGGGAACGCACTCACCCAGCACACACCCTGTAACAAGCATGAGGCTACATTTATAAAATTACGAAATCATAACAAATCTGGCAAGTTTTTTTTTTTTTGGTAAATATGGTTTTCATTTTTATTTCCGTTCACAAATTAACTTCTTTTACTTAGTGTTCGTTTTCATTTCAGTTTTAGTTTATAACAACACTAGTCCCAACATGCCTAACTACTAATTAACACCTTAACATTTTCACAAACACTTATTCAATGAAGATTCTAATGTAGCAGGCAGACAATTTTACGGCTTTATAATAATCAGTGTAATTAGCAGCTAAAAGGACAAAAGATATTTAAAAGCTCTTTGTTCAAATATTAATTTAATAAACATGAATAGACAGCACTTGTGGTTTTGTCAACTCGGACGGTCCATCGTCTCAAATAGCTCCTGTGCGTTTACTCTTCAGGTGTTCCTGCATATATCGCTAGTCCCACTATGGTATGCCATTGTACTTTGTTATAATTTGAACTACTCCTATAACTATATAGTGATATTAAAGGAAAACATTTATTATAATGAGTTTAAGCAATTAAACTTCCCAGTGCTAATTAAAGAAAAAAACATCATTTTTATTCTGTGGAAAATGAAAGATCGATCTGCTGGTCAGATTTAATAATAAAATTATAAATAGGTTACTATAACTCGGAACTTGAAAATTTCCAACCTCTTACATAAAGAAGTTCTATAGAACGTCGTAAAAGAATGGATTCGTAATGGGAATGTACGCAAGCTAATGCTAATTCCGCTAATGTTTGACGTTAATATAATGGCTCTCACAGAAGTGTTCGCGAAAATTAGCATGTACGCTACGTGAACCGTCGCTCTCCAAACCCGACAACGTCTTTACCAAGCGGACCCTTCTGCCGTGGAAAACTTAAGCGGGCTGGACTCACTGTAGTCAATGTCTCTTCACCGTACGAGTCGGGTACGGTCTGGTTCCTGTATGCTAGTGGAAAAGTGCCTTAAGTTTATATTTCCATCTGTTGAAATTACTGCTACCCAGTGACGTGGAACTTTGGTATTCTTTGGTTCATTCTGAACTTAAGTATGAAGTTTGGCGTATTTTACATTTGTTGCAGGCATATTTATATTACTCCAAATCAGTGGTTTCAGGGAAAACAACGGAAAAGATAAATAACATACATTTCTCTAGCTGCATGTCCTAATGGTTTCATGTACTGAACTTACTGCAGCGTAATAGCAGCAGTCATTAGGGACATAGATATTAGAATTATTTTTTTTAGAATTTGGTGATCAGTGGTCATTGTTGACACACCAAATGTGTCCTCTGCATTTAACCAATATTAAGCCACCAATGCCCACAATGTATTATGCACACAATATAGTAGATATATTCAGAGACATATATACAGTCACCCCACTGCACCTATGCAGAACTTCAAATAAACAGACAGAAAGAACAATACAAAACAAATATTTGGCTGACTATCTCATTCTGGGATAGTGGAGATTGCTCACAAGCAGTGCGTAGAATGCCCGTAGAAGAAATATTAAAGGGGCTGTGAAATGAAGTGGTACAAATTCGGCACAGTCATAAAATGTTGTGAAGTGTAACGTCGCTGATGTGTGGTACACGCGAGGTACAAATCGGCCGATGACGCAATAGAGCGTTTTAAGTTACCCCAAGTTTCAAGTTCACCCTTACTGCAGCAGCAAGCGTTTGAATCAAAAAAATACATTTACAAACGGTATTAAAAGGTGTGTTTGTTATTATAAAAAACGTTCTAATTAAATGATTATCTAAAGAGAGATTTTTTTGAAAGATCCTTTTTCATTTTCCTCCTGATTAGTTTTGTTCTGACAGGAGATGTACAGTTTTATTTTTTTTATTGTATTTATTTTGTTTGTTTTAAAAACGGAAACTTAGACATACTTCCATTAAAAATATCTCGTCTCAACCACAATAAAGCGTTTGTTTAACCAAACAACCCTTCTGTTTTCATTCCTCTAAGAGCCAATGTAACAGTAGCAGCAGTAATAATAATAATAATAATAACGATGATGATAAACAACAATTTGTAAAATACTGTACACTGTGATACCACGAAACCATGATATTTCCTCAGACGATTAACATACCAATTAAAATCTCATTCCACTGCAACCTCACACCATACAGGAGAGAAATCTAGAATGGGTTCAATGAATATGACATGGAGCTAAATGTACAAAGTAGATGTTGGCGTCAATGACAACATTCCGCGAGGGCTAGGATGAAGCAGGAACGTTCTAGAATAGTAGCGTCCTTCTCCAGGACAAGCCCAACATTTGGGATTACAGTGCTGCTTGATTTGGCCATATGAACAACAGGGGTATCGGCACAGGACTATGGAAATTGTGCCTGGCAGTATCGGTAGACACCGAGATCCTGCTTATGACTTTAAACTACATGGGCTGCAGGGCAAGGTGTGGATGGACGTTGATCAAATTTGGCTCTAAAGCTTTTAAACTCTCATTCGAAGGGAAAGTCCCTGTGATTTTCAGGTGCCATAATGGACAAAGCAGAATATGAAAAAAAAAGTTTCGGTGTCTGTCTAGAATGCGGCTCCGTTGGCACAAAAAAAGGCAAAGGAATACCAGATGTCTCTCAAATGACGTTTAAATTCCAGCGCAAACACCACCAATTAGACGGAAACCAATAAAGTGGGCAAATAAGCAACAGGTGCGTTCTTGTCTTCAACCAGGATTTAATCCTAGTGCAAACAGCTGATTGATAATTTAGCTAGTGAACAATGTTGCAGCTATATTGAACTGAACTGCCGTGTCACTGAACTGCTTTTTAAACTTGTCAAGTTCGTGCTTCGCTTTTTTCAGTGAAAATAACATCTTTGTCACCAAGTTAATACATGCCAAACTCTCACTGCAAACGGTCTCAAAATAAAGAGAAATTCAGTCTCCAGTGCAACAAAAAATCTCAGCTGTCCTCCCTTCTTCCAGGGCTACAAACGCATGGTATCAATTTACTGGAACGGGTCTGTAATTTGATAAGACCTCAAAAATGAGAGAACGGCTCAGTCCCCCACCCATTGCTGTTACTGAACTGACTATGATCTCCGCTTTAGTATCCGTTTAAATTTTGAACAGCAGACGAACTTACGACTGATTGAACTTCTCCCGAAGTGGCTACGAAGTTAACTTCCCATGACATACACACCTCATGCACTTTCTTAAACACTCTCAAGATCCCTGGAGTCCCCGTCGACAACTGATCGTCCCCAGACAGGTAAACAAGCCTCAGGTCTCACCAACCTCCTCCAACGTGTTCACTGTGCTCCGGCAGTCGCCCATCTTCCTCTGGAAGCTGGACGTGCCCGGTGAGGCCGTGTCCTCTTTCGCTAGCGAGACGAACTCCGAAATACTGATCCGTTCTGGCATTTTGTTTCTGACCCGAAGAAACGACCAAGAAAAAGGGAGCAGCTCGAGCTGCAAACCCGCGCCGTCTGTGCGTAACCCGCGTCCCGCGAGCGAACCCGGAGCGAGCGAGCGCGCGCAAGCCGACTTCGCTCCTTTGGCTACCGCACGGGGGAGCAGCGCCGTCGTCACGTGAGTGCGCAGCGTGCGGTGGGGCTTCTCGTAAGCGCCGTGGGCACCTGGCCGTCCGCTCCTCATCACGGGCATTCGAACATCGCTTTAAGTTAGCCTGGAAATGGTGACCGAGTTTATAAGGTTAACATTTCTGTCTGCAGCACTGACGATAAAATCAAGATACCAACTCATTATTCAGCGTCTATTACTGAACTCACATCTATGGATATTTTTGTACAATATTTGATTTGTAGTTGAGAGAGTAAACCTCTCAAAGTCTGAATAAGTTTATTTGTACTTCTTGCATTCAAGATTAAAGTGTTATCTTTACCCAAAATCACACTGATCTAAACTTTAGAGAAGCTGACTTCTACGAATAGTGAATCAGACGGAGACTCCTAGCGGTGCTGTTGTGGGGCGCTTGTGCCTTCACTGTAAAACCCTGACGTTTCATTTGGACTCAATGGCAGCATCCACTGCTGCCTGATGCCCACTGCCGTCCCACGGTTCCTGTGTGGTCCTCAGCTTCAGTCACAGTTGCATGATGGTAGTAACCAAGGTAACAGGCTGGTAAAAGCAAGGTTGCTGTATTTGTTAAGCAGGAAAATTTCCGATGTTCTCCAAAGCTACAGCCCCTACTTGATCACACACATCACACATTGACTTTCAACATGTGGGGCCAGACCGTGCAGAAGACTGTGGTTATGTTGGATCCTGGGCCTGCTATGTCTGACAAGGTTCTACAAACTCACAAAGGTCTGTTGTTGTCATCATTGTTTCTGGCCAATCAGAAAACCATACAGCGAAGCCGGCAGCTTCATTGAAGCCAGGTGTGAATGACGAAACACTTTTTTGGGGGGGGGGGGGGTCCTTAAAAGTTAGTTTTGTCATCTATAGTACCATTGACAGGTGGGAGGCCAGCAGTAAATATGCAGTTATTGATGACACAATGGGCAAAGGGACCATGCGACACTGTACACAAACTGGCCCTTTCTTTCTTTGAATGCATTGCATTGGCCCCCTTTGTTGTTTGCTTGGCCCTTGGTGGCCCTCAGTGTAAACCACAGGCTGACTGCAGGGCAGCCGTGACAAAGAGGCCTTTATGCTCATCGGCTCGCCCTCCCCAAAATCCGCCCATTGTGCTGCGGCCAGAACAAGCCCACAACCTCACGGGGAAGGGGCGCCCGAGAAAGGGGGCCATTCAGAAAACATTTGTTTCAGTTCATTGTCCCACTGTGTTTACCCAAAATCTCACAATCCACCCCCCTCCCCAGGGCAGTTTCAAATTTAAATTCAGAAGTTCTTTATTAACATAAGCATTCAGTCACAAAAAACTACTTTTTGGCATCAAACATGAAACAAGGGGTCTTTGTCGACCCCTTTTCTGTTCTCAAGCACTTTCTCCTCATTTTACACATTTTGCCATCAGCTGACCAATCAGCTCAGAGGAGGCACTGGGTGCAGTTTTAACAGGCACACATGGCTTTTGCTGGCCGGTCATTCGTTTCTTGGGGGGGGGGGCGGGGTCTTTCAGTGAGGAGCCCCAGGGCCAGAGATGGCAAAGAGAAAATTACAGTTCTGCTCAGATACCATATACCCCCTAATATCCACTCCTCCTTTTTTTACCTTTGTATCTGTAACACAGGCTTGAAGGCTTGTTTACACCTCCGCCCAGCACGAGTGATTCACCACTGCCACTCAGGTGGTGACAAAACATGTTTTTGTTGTTTGCCGAAGCACCTGAGATGCAGCTTATTTACTCGCTGGCTTCCCGTCATGCTGTCTGACATCACAGCACGGGCTTGATTCGGATAGGCTCTAATGATGCACGTCTCGTGAACGTGTTTTACGAACTGACTGGAAATCAGAGAGGAGCCCAGCACTGTGGTCTGCCCCTCCCCCAACCCCGTGCCCTGCACATCCACTGGGCTCTACCACTGGGCTCTGTCCAGAACCTTAAATGGATCCTGGTTGTTTTGGAAGCCAGCAACACGATCGTATGGCTGAACAAACTGCAAATAAAGCGAGGCAGGTAAGCCTGCGTGTGGCCGCAAAATGGCAGGAGGCTTCTCAGCTATGTGGGGCACGGCCTTTGCGCCCCACTCCTCCATTCCTTTGTCTTTATCACCCCCCCAGTGAGGGAAGGCAGAGGCCCAAGCGGCCGACAGGCTGTGGCTTGCCGAGTCACGCCCAGCGAGCACAGGCCAGGCTTCAGTGGCAGAAATGTCTCACGGTACAAGATAAGAGGAAATGACATTAAACTGCAGGCTAGGAGCACTGAAAGGGCGCGATGAGGAAGCCTGTTCATATCAGATGCTGCAGAATACACACAAACTGCACATAGCATGAACTTGACATGCTCACAGTGGCCTGTACATGCCGGTATCCACGGCAACTGCTTCTCTTAGAGTGAGTGAGCCATGAGTTTTCCTCCATGCTTCCCTTCCTGCTTGGATGAGTTGAGAGCCTTTCTAATGCCCCCCCGCGCAGATCCAGCTTCACTGGAGCGACGTGGCTTTGCAGCACATAAACACTCCCACCCCGGTTCAGGAGTTTCTCCACAGGGCAGCACGTCCTACAGTGAGCTAATGAATAAATTTATCGCTATGATCTGGGACGGACATAAGTACACGATCTCAGTACAAATGTTAAAATGCCCAGTAACATCTTAACAATGAAGTGCAGACACATTTGTGCTGTTATGAGAAGAAATTACCACATATTTTAACCTTTATACTGCAAATACCAGTTTCGTCAATCCCTGTATATAATGCAAAACTTATGTGAGCCTTATCAGTATGGATCCCATAACGATCTTTTAAAGGTTTATTTATGTCAAACAGCCATTTGTTCTGCTTGTTTACACTCTGTATGCAGAAAACAGACACAGAAGACCAGCAGAGTACTGGGTAGACCTGGGTAGACCGTGGTCTGTGGATTACTCCACTTCAAAGGCTACAACATCATTCCAGAATAATCGTCTTCAATCCCCAAAGAGTAAGTGCTGCGTTTACTGGTACAATCACTCATTAAAACTCTAGCAGTAAAAGAATGACAATTTTAGACATTCTAACACTTCATAAATAATTCTGTACAAAATATCACAAAATAATGCTTATTACAAAAAAACTACAATAGTTGCCCCCCCGCCACAATTACCATCTGAAAGTAACACCACACGCAGTCACACAAATAAGCCTGTAAGTTTGCTCAGCGTGGAGCCGTCGCACTCCAGGGAGAAACGCAGTGAGGCTTCAACCGACAGGAAGTGAGCGGCGTTTGGGCCGCGGGGCTCGCAGGGGCTGCACACAAAGACCCCAGTGTTCTGCAGCAGTTACCGAGGCGACGGGCTCTGACCTCATCGGCCATATTAATACCTCACAGTGCCTGGATCGAACCTAAAGCCTGGGTACAAGCTAAAAGGACGTATTAATTATTACCAATAATACAAACATTTATTTTCATGGCTGCCATAGTGACACTAGTCTTAGAACACTCCCAGTGTCAACTCCTTTGGTGGGGGGGGTCATCATCAGTAATTACTAAAGCATTAAGTGTGAATGTCACCAGGCAGGTGGACACTGCATCATGTACAGTCAAGACACTCGAGGCTCAAACACACACACGCACACACACACACACAAAATACCCTAATATATCTACAATGGGCAAGCAACATACTACAGAAGATCACTTCTAAACTCCCATTCCCACCAAAACCACAACAAACTTAAAACTACTTCAAACTTAAAACAGCATAGCTGCCACTTGGGGGTGACGAAGCCCGTGGGACAGCTGCATGCCCCTCACGACTCCTGGACCAAGGACACCCACCCGGAATGTTCCACAGGAGCTCAGTCCCACTGGAGACCCCCCAGTCACGCATCACACTAATTCTTTTAACAACTCATCTCTATCCAATAACCAAATACCTATAATGTAAAGTGATCCTTCTTTTTCACAGGTATTTCACTGAGTGAATATTCCAACTCCTTAACTAATAAGGATCATCAAGTTACACTTCACTAAATTATTCATATTTAAAAATCACAAGGAAACTTACGAGGCAATAACTTACGGACCTTTACATATTCCCTAAACATTGCTATCAGGCATTCCCAACACAAAATTGGTTTTAAAATATTCTAATTATTTTGTACCAATTCATTAAATTATAGCTATTAAATTTAGTCAAGTCACATTAAGAAATCAACAGAAACCAGCAAGGATTGCAGTCTACACCCTGAGCTGAGTCTGAAGGTGGCGCTGTGAGGTAGAACACGCCAGGTGGGTATAAGCGCACGATCCAAACCAGAAACATGACGCGCTATTCTGACAGCTAAACATAACCCTGGTCAGACTGTCAGCTCTGTGCTGCCACGTCTCCCTCTAGTGGTGGAGGCAAGTACAGACATTGGCTTTGGCAAGATACAAATTCCTGAGTGTTTGATCTCAGCACCCCCCCACACTCCCCAAGCATCCCGCACCGCCCACTCAGTCCCACTCCCTAAGTGTCCCCTACCCTCTGGCGAAGAATTCAGACCTGAGGAAGACTGTCCCTGCTTACCCAGGATCAAGTCAGTTCACTTTTGGCAAACTCCACACAGAACTTCATTTTGCAAAGATAGAAAAGGTTCTTTTTTTTTGGGGGGGGGGGCACCAGGCATCAAGTCCAAAGAGAGACCCTGCAACCAGCCAAGAAGGTGTTGAGGAATGTGAAATATCTAAAAGACACCGAATGTAAACCTTGGACCTGCCAATTTTAGAGCGCTGACCTGGCTTTAGTGCCATAAGCCCCACCCTCTAAGAAAATCACTAGCCAATTATTTAATTATAAACCCAAGAAAAAACACACACACACACACTGCCAATTAGCCAAAGTAACATCAATTAGGAGAACTAAGCACAGCTGGGGGGGGGTCCTGTCGTGATCCCTCACCCCCACCCCATAGCACCACTGTGGCCCCCCCAGCCCACTACGCTGGCCTCAACTTCTGAGGAGGTCGCCTAAATCGTAGGTATCAAAGAAGTCGGACACCCCCTCGCCGTCCTCCAGCCCCCACAAGTAGTCATCATGGTCCAGAGGGGGGGTGAAGCTGACAAAGGGGCCGGCAGGCTCTGTGGAGCCGGGGAGCTGGTCCTCCGTCGTCTGCAGCAGGCTGGGGGGCAGTCCCAGGATGCCCTCGACATCCAGCAGGGGGCCTCCGGAGGTGATGGCAGGTGTCTCTGCTGTTATGGGGGAAGGAGAGAGCAGGCATCTCACTTTATCAAGGTATTTATTCACAATCAGTAAAAGGGCAGCCATCATCCCCGAGGTACAACAGGGAGTTCCCCTGTCCCAGGCGCACCTTCAGCAGGCTCCTGCTTGATGGGAGGAGGGGCGGGGCCACATGATTCAGGGGTGGGGCCACATGACTCAGGGGCTGGGCCGCACGACTCAGGGGCGTGGCCACATGACTCAGGGGCGTGGCCTTTAACAGGACTGCTGTCATCGAGCTCCTCCTCCGGACACAGATAGACCTCAATGGGGCCGTTTCTGCTCTTCAGGTGGATCTGCAGGGAATCCTGAGAGTGCACGAGAGTGCACCAGGGGTGTGAACCATCACGAAGGTAGCACAGAGCCTCACACAAACGGACATGCTGCACACAGGATACGGAAGTGCTGCTGAATTCACAGACAGACAGAGACAGACAGACAGACAGACAGACAGACGGACCCCCAAAGATGCTGGAACCTCCAGCTTGGTCTCGGACGGAGCCTTGATGGCGATGACTGTCTGATCCTGCAAGCTGGCGATAGAGCGGATGTCTTGGTAGGTGACATATCCCAGCATGCAAAGCGGTTAAGGACAGTGTGTGTTGTGACAGAAGAGGATCACATATGAGCTTTACTGACACCTTCGCAGGTGCGTCAGGAATGGCGACACCCCCCACACGGGGTTAATAAACAATGATGTCACCGCCAAAGCGCTGGAAGGATATTGTTGGCTGTCTTTACTCTCAGTCAGCTGGCTCAGCTGGGTGGAGCAGCTCTGGATGAGCTGGTCCAGGACCTCCTCCGCTCTCTCCAGCTCGCTGAGCTCCCTCCTGAGGGTCCGCGCCTGATCCGAGCCACTGGCCGAGCCCTCGAAGGCCCTCCCGACCCTGCGGACGGAGAGGCGCCGGCCATCAAACCGGCGTCCGGCCCCCACAGACCCTCAAACCGGCGCCTGGCCCCCCTAGCCCCCATCGACGCCGTGGGCCACAGATCCGCTGATGCACTCACAGCCACTGGATGTTGTTCTTGGACTTCTTGCGGATGAGCTGCACGCCCTCCAGCACGTTGGTAATATCATAGATGCGCCTCTTCTGCACCTCCAGCACCTCGGTGGCCCAGTTGAGGTCCAGCACGCCATCGGACGACTCGCTCAGCAGTCCCACAAACTTCTTAGTGAGGAGGCCCAGGGAGGTGTCGTACCGCGTGCGCTCGCTGGGGGACTTGGAGGCTGCGTTTTCACACAGAGATGGCCGATGATGGGACCTGCACCGGCTCACTAATCAGCACAACGGGCGGCTGTAGAACACCGATCCACAAGCATTCAAGCGAACCGAGCCTTTCTGTCTGCCTGTCTGTCTGCATGTGTGTCTGCGTGCGTGTCTGTCTGTCTGCGTGTGTGTCTGTCTTTGTCTGCCTGCGTGTCTGCCTGCGTGTCTGCCTTTGTGCGTGCATGTGTGTCTGCGTGCGTGTGTGTCTGCGTGCGTGCGTGTCTGCCTGCGTGCGTGTCTGGCT
>JAODLC010000028.1:20143197-20160656 GCA_026781145.1 Hippopotamyrus pictus
TCTGCCTGTGTCTGCCTGCGTGTGTGTCTGCCTGCGTGTGTGTCTGTCTTTGTCTGCCTGCGTGTGTGTCTGCCTGCGTGTGTGTCTGTCTTTGTCTGCCTGATGTGTGTCTGCCTGCGTGTGTGTCTGCCTGCGTGTGTGTCTGCCTGCGTGTGTGTCTGCCTGCGTGTGTGTCTGCCTGTGTGTGTGTCTGCCTTTGTCTGCCTGCCCGGAGGCTCGACTAAGAGACACAGGACGCCTCTCCTAGTGCAGCTGTGGAGTTTGAACAGTGATAGAACGACGTTGTCTGCTGTCACAAGGATTCACTGCCCACTCCAGCCACCCTCCCCCCCAGCAAGGATACTCACTCTTGGGGCTAGAGAGCCTGACTGCAGCCCCCTTTCCTTTGGGGGTGCGGTAGTCAGGGAGGTATGGGGGATCTTCCAAGTCCAGCTTCCTCTTGGCCTGAGTAGGGGGGAGAGGGCAAATCATAATGAGGTCTCAACCTCTCTGCACCCAAAGAGCGGTAAAGTGGCAGGCTGGTTTAGGGCTCTGGCCACAAGGTGGCAGGAAGGGCAGGGCAACATGCCCTAGAAATTATCGATTTTCTGAGATTTTCACAAAATCAATATTCATCACAATATTCCAAAAACCATGTCGTTAACAGTAAAATATGAGTAGTGGTTTTTGGTTTGATTTCGATGACCAAATTGTGTTTCTAATACTTATGGAGCATGTGACAGGTATAATGATAAACTACCAAGAAAAGATTTTGTGTAAAAATATTGCATCATAACTGGTAGTCATGCAAGAAAACAAGTGTTTATGCAATATCATGATAGTCACAATATTCAAATAGATGATATGAATGATCTCCACCCATTGCCACCCTCCCACTCAGAAAGGACCTAGGCCACACCCACTGCCCTCCCATTCACCAGCAGGACACACCCACTTCCTCCACTCACGGCCACTCCCACTCCTCCCCCCACCGCTACAGGCCACACACCCAGCCCATTCAATCACACAGCTCCTTGTGAACGGGCATCACGTATCATAATATTCCTGTCATTGTCATATACATACTGGTGTGCGTATAAGTCGATGTTTTTCCCAAAATAAAAAAATGGGTTGTCTTATTTCCAAGGGTTAGAATAAAAATTTTATTATACAACAGCACAAAATCACTCTCTTCCGGGCTAAAGGGTGCCGCAAGCTTCAAGCGTGATCAACGTCGCCTCGGCGGTATGATGTCATGTGCCAGCGGCCGGCGTGCTTTTACCGCACCGCGTGGATTATTAAATGGTGTTAATGTGTGTATTTGTGTATCTATGTTAACTGCAAACATCATAACTGTGTGATGTTTGCCGTGGGATGTGCGCCGTGGGATGTGTGCCGTGGGATGTGCGCCGTGGGATGTTTGCCGTGGGATGTGTGCCGTGGGATGTGTGCCATGGGATGTGTGCGCTACTCCAGCATGTAACCCTGAGCATCATGCAAACCGCTGGTTCCGTGGCTGCGCCGCTGCTACTATTAAACCGACAGCGACTGTTAAAAAGAGCATTTCATTTTAAAAGAGCCATCATCTCTATTGAAATGACTCAACGACTCACCACAATACATTCTTTGCCCACTTCATGTGGGACGGCTGCATCAGAAACATTCTCTGGTCTCCTGGGTTGTGCAAACTGTAATACTTATTACCTCTATAGACTCACTGTGCTGCGATTGTCTGTGGTACTTTCCGTCAGCGAGACGCTGAACTTCATATATGTTCTTGTCGAATATGATTATTTTTCTTGATAAAGATACGATTTGGCAGCAGGGCGCTTTGCTGAAGCCTGCAGACATGCTCATATTCTTACCATGAACCTCAACCCAAAGGGACAGCTCTCATTAGGGAACCAACTTGGTTTTGCACTTTGTGTTATTTTTACATTTAATATTATATATGTAATTCTCTATTTTATATATTTTTTTATAAAACAGAGAAGGCAAATTATCATAGCTGATCGAGAATGCCAATACAGAATGCGCAGACAGGCAGCGAACGTGAGGGTTCACTGTGTACACTTCACTGGAACCAGATCAGCGAACGTGAGGGTTCACGGTGTACACTGTTCACTGGAACCAGATCAGCGAACGTGAGGGTTCACTGTATACACTGTTCACTGGAAACAGATCAGACAAAGCACCTACAAGTTAGGAAGCATTTTTAATTTTAATGTTTTTATCTCCTTCATTGGTCTCGCTGTCATTTCTCTGAATGGAGAGTTATTACATGGAAAAATAAAATAAAGGGTGATTTGTTTTTTTCCTTCTTCTTAAATATTAAAAAAAAAAAAAAAAAAACTGAAACAACCCACCCCACAGGAACACGATAATCAGCGGGCGGGATCTATATTATATGTTACCCACCCCACTCCCCAACCAGCCCTGTGCTGTGTTCACACCAGCAGGATCCTCAGTGCAGGGGCACCTGTTCGGGGCCGCAGGGGGTGACCCATTCCCCACCCCCCACCTTCATACAGCAGACGATGGGCGCACTAAATGGCCGCAGTGTCCGGGAGCACGTGCACGACATCCCAGCTCACGCACACTTAGTGTTTAAAAACCCATTTAATCACACACACAGGCTCTATAGTTCAGTCACCGGGAATCTGTAGGAACATTCCAGAAACACGCCTCAGCTCCTGTTCCACCCTCAGTTCCAATATTTTCTGACTGCACGTTGCCGTTGTTCCAGGGAATCCAGTCTGACGGGGTTGCTGTGGGTGTAGCGGTTATGGCTGTTTTCTGGGTGGAGGGGGGATTAGGGTTAGGGAGACAAATCTGAGGCCTCTTCACGGCTGTCGGCGGTAACGGAGCTCCCGATGAACACTGACCAGTACCCCCCGTGGGCCCGCAGCTCTGAGGGACACGCACAGGAGATCACTCCGTTACTGGGACCAGAACGCCAACACCGTAACCATACAGAAGACTCCCAAGGCCCGCGGGCGTGTGCAGATTACCATAGTAACACCACATCACCTGATCACAGTCTAGCAATGACGGCTAGCCCAGCAAGCACAAAGGCTCCGGAAAAAAACAGACAATGAGCATCTTCAGGCAAAGCGCTGCCCTCCATCACGGGGTTAGGGTGGAGCACGGACCGACGGTGTCACAACCCTGTTGCACAAGAGTTCATTCCAGAAACTACACCGTATGCAATCCAGACCACCCTGGTTTCAGATCCTTGCAGCAAGAGGTTTTATGGCATAGAAAACCACGTTTGTTAGCATTCCTCAGTTAGTCGTGCAACAATGGACTCAACAATCTGAATATGAATTAATTTGTACAATTTGAATACAGAACATAAAGTGACAGACTAAAGGGCCTTGTGGAAAGGGCTGGCAGTCTAGGGGCCCCTGAGGAGGCCTGCCCCCCTCCCCACTCTGTTCTGCCGGTTGGGGTAAAACCCACCCACACCTCCACCGTCAAGCAAAGGGCAGCCTTGGCCCCCAAAAGGACACATGTAATCTATAAAGCCCCCCCACCACCACCTCAGGACTAACCAGAACCTTCAGGTTCTAGTCAGTACTGGAGAATCTGAAGGTCTCCCCTGGAACTGAAACGTCACTTTCACGGAAAAGTGCAGAACAAGCCACACATTCCTGCCACCTGTCAGTCCCCCCACCCCCTGCAGCTGACTCCTCCAACGACAGACACAGCCAGCTGACCCCAGCCAGGGACAGCACCTCCTGGCTGACAGGAACATGATAAAATGACCCAGGGAGGAGGACGACAGCCCCAAACGGCAGTGAAAACAGGCAGTGGGAAAGTTAATAGGCAGATGCGGCCCAGGGCAGCTGAGCTGCCGGCAGATTCCTGCTCCAGCATAACAAACGCGGGAATTAATGGCTGGACGGAGCTGAAGAGATCCTGTGAGAGGCAGCATCTCCGCCCAGCTCGACAAGAGACCGTGTAAATGCAGCTTGCGTTAAGACAGCAGCCGGGCAAAGGACGTTAACACCCATACCCCCGCCGCCGCCCATGCACCCAAATTCACTTTGTATTCAGGCACCCCAACCCCCCACCCTCCTGTGAGGACCAGCCGCCCCAGACCCCAGGCCGCCTGCAGCAGCTGGTGAGCGGCCGCAACGTCTAGGGCCACCGCCAGAACCCCCCGGCCAGCTCCGGGCGACGAACGGCTCCTGAAGGGAAACGCAACGGCCGCCCCCACTACTTGAAGCAGAAAACCTTCGACAGTTTCAGAAATCCAACAGGGGCACCGTCATTACAACATACTGTAATAAAGGTGATAAAGCTCTCATACAGCAGACGATGGCCGCAGTGTCCGGGAGCACGTGCACTACATCCCAGCTCACGCACATTTAAAGTGTTTAAAAACCCATTTAATCACCGGCGATCACTGTACCGGAAGTCTCCCGGAGGCCGATCTGACGGGCTTCACATCGGGTCCGTGGGGGGTCGCGCAGGGGTAACCGTTCCTCTGGTCGGCGCCGGACGAGCTGCAGATCTGGGTGAAATAAGCGACCGGCACGGCGCTGATCGGCGGGCTACAAAGCGCGCTGCCGAATATCTCCGTTTTCCCTCCAGGGACGACCTTCCTCTGAGGACCCGAGTGCCCGGCGTTAGGTCTCGCCGCAGCGGGAGAAACCCCCCTGCATATCCGCATCATCCTCTTCCAGCGACTGACGGAAGAGATACACTGTCAGAAAGATACAGAGCCATTACCCAGAGTATCCCCAAAGCGTTTCCACTGCAATACGGCCGGGCTAGCTAGAAGACAACAATGGCTACATAAAACATGTAAAAAAAAAAGAAAAGAAAAAAAAAAGCCAGTTAATTACAATAACGATAATACTAAAAGCCCCGAATCAGAGAAGTAATACAAAATGATGCTTGCAAACAAATGCATGTCAAGCGCGCTGATATTTTACTCCTTACTTGCCTTCAGATAATTTCTCGATAAAATACAACAGCCTTTAGTCAATGTCCCCCGTCAGCCCAGTACTACAAATATGTCCTCTATGGAACCGCACCAATACACACATGTCCAAATTGAGGAAACCCTGCTGGAAAGACTCGAATAGGGAAAAAAAATAACTTGTTAAGATGTTCGCGGGAAACGTTTGCTTTATCCCCCGCCCCCCGTAGCGATCACTGCTCCTAGGACCGCCAGCAGATCTCAGAGCCTCTGTTTTAGCGCCAAACTTCGTCCCGCGAAATTTGGATTTCCCGCGGCCAAAGGGGCGCGCTGATTGGCTAACAGCACAGCGCCCCCGTTCAACTGCGAATACATGCATAAAGCAGTTGGGGGGGCGTGGCTTACCATGAAATAGTGGGGCGTGCACCTCGGAGACATGTATAATTTACGTAGCATCGACTTTATTATATATAACAGACGCTCAGGAAGGCTAAATGTTCTTGCTTAGAAGAGTAGTGGGATTTTGTACCGCTTAAAAATCTGTAAAACGGGGTTCATCTAACGTGGGTTCACTGTAACGTAGATAACGCTGTTCATCTTTTTTCCCGGGATCCTGACCTGGGTAAGCGGTTGTAGTATGGATGGACGAACAATTGCATTCATTTGCCCAGCAATGGTGCCCCGCCATTTGGCAGAATGTGGTAATCCGTTATAGCTGTAGCACTTCCCAGAGGAATGCTGTGTGTTTGACTCTGTAGAGACTAAATGTGCTGTATAAGCACGGAATAAAACATTTTAGCATTGTTTAGTACTATTGGTTTTACTTCAGCGTTGCACATCTCTTTTTATATATGCTTTATATAAAAAATATACTAGGTTTATACTAGGTGCGGATGAATGATTAGAACTATGTACTTGTTGCACATGGATAACAAAATGTCAGGAATGTGAACCTTCAAAGAATCACAATTAAAACCCTGTTTCAGCGACGAGTAACGCACAATATGGTACCACTTTACAATAAGGCCCCCTTTTGCCACTTGTAAATAGTAGTAACTCATTAATAAAAATAAAACTGTTACAACTTGTTTAAAATTGTTTATTAATAATTTACAAAGTGTTACAACCTAATTAATTACCAGATCATAAACCATTCATAAACTCTTTATTAAATGGGTAGCCTTATTGTAAAATGGCACCCGCTCGATTTCAATTACGTGTTGTTTTATTACATGTTTCAGTCATCTCAAAATTTTACTTCGAACGGTTTTTAATGCAACGGTAAGTACAACAGTAAATACAAAATTAAACCTTCAACTGCACCTCATCGTGAATGACAACAGACCTCAACTTAATAGTTCATTGATTTTCAGTGCTGACGTCAGCATTTTGACCGGCATCCCATCAAAGGTCCTTTCCTGCTTTGTGCCTTATGCTGTGTGGGATGGAGTCCAGCTGGCCGCCCTCAGCCCCTAGTTTCCCTGTCCGGGATAACCGGTTGGAATATGGATGAATATAAATGTTACATTTACGTAGCCTGTTTAAAATTGTTTTCCGGAGCGTTTAAAACCGATGTATTACTAGCAGTTGTATTGCTAGTTTTTTGCTTATTGATCACTTAGTCGTTAGTCGCCTTAGTTTCCTGGGAATTTTCTTCTAGTGAAGGTAAAATCTTTACTTTTCTTTTTACTTTTACGATGGCCATTTGTAACCAGGGATATACCGCACTTTGTCGCCTTTTTACCTGACAATATGGAAATTATTTTTGTCATCGAAGACACGAATAAACCGGTTACTGGGGCTTCGTAAAGTGACCACTAGGTGGTGCACTGGTAAAGCAAATGGATGTGACACATCTATTACAGACGTGAAACTAATTTGATTTGACTATTTTACCCATTTTAGATTATATATTTTAAAGAAGGAATTGCCAACATTTTAATGGCCCAACAGAGAGGTCGATTTATTATTCTGTGAACTAGGTTATGATATAATTTTATTTATTTATTTTTACAAATAACCCGATTACATTTGTACAAACGCACAACAATACGAATGTGCCGTTAGTCCGCCCATTCATCCATCCATTATCCTCATCAGAAACTAAGGGAATCCCTCCTTTAAGCGTAACATTGTGTCCGACGCATGGTTAACATTTTTGCAAACAAAAAAATTACACAAAACGGCGCAATAGATAGTTGAAGGTGCTGAAAGTAAAACACAATTTTCCTTGGCCATCTGTGCATTTTGTTGAGGGTACAAAGACGTGAATAAATAATGTACTAAATGTAAAGCGATATGAGCCTATTTCATCAAACTGGACTGCTGCGCTGGGGTGAAGCGCGTTGGTCAGCGTCACGTTTACGAGGCGCTATTCAGGATTTATGAGCAGAAGTCATGCGAAAGGAAGAGCTTACCAAAGTAAATCAGTTACCCTAAATGGTAGCCGGAACAGACAGCTGAAGCTCAAAAACTGTTGAACTGCAGTGGTCACAGGTGGTGACTGTCTTTGATAAAAGTCACCCAAAAATTCTCAAAATTTATAACCGTCTTTTTATGGTATATTTAAATATTTTTTGTCCAGCACAGACATTTTAAAATGGTAGCTATCTTGGCGGTAGGGGTAGCTAGGAGCTGGGAGTGCAGGCCAGAGCGGCCCTGTAGATTATGAGGGAGGGCAGACTGACCGGCGCCAGCCGACACCTGCATCAGGGAGAGAAACCCCTCCTGAACGGCACAGGTGGGCTGTGCAGCCACGATCCCCAAAGCAACGGAACGGAGACCTGGGAGATTCTGAAAAGATGACTTCTTCCCAGCTTGGCAATGCTGCCATAGCGCACAAATTAAACAGTATGCAGTTTTACTCTCGTTTATTCAGCTCTCATTGGAAAGTGTTTTAAATTCCGGAGTTGTACCCGAAGAGCATTCTCAGTCAATGTATGGATTTTTTTTTTTCCACTAGCCGACATTTGTTTTTTTTTCTCCAGTACATTCAGCAGAGGTGCATAGAGACTGCCGTACCATCACAGTAATCTTGTGGGAACATTGTGTTATCTTGACAAATTCTTCTAGCCTTACTGCTAATATGCAAGAGGAGTAATCAGAAGTTTGCTGAACGAAGCCCCCACAGCATGAGCAGCCAAATTGTGTCCCTGCTATGATTTTTTGGCCTTTCTACTAAAATCTCAGAATATCTTCACTGTTATTGTGCATGCATGATGAAAGCCTACTTTGCTCAGCTGTGGTGCTCAGAGTAAATCCACAGAATGGGTCACATCAAATCCTCTCTTCTGCAGTCACAGACTTGTACAGATGAAGCTGAGTGTTTGGAGAAGATTGGCCAACAGGAAAAACAGAGCTGCCAGCTCAAGGAGAAGCCTGTAGCCATGAAAGATGGTGACCTTTGAAAGCACATGGGTGGGTCACATGGACAGGTCACATGTGTGAGCGCACTGGGAGTGGCCCCACCGAGGAAGGTGGATTTTGTTTACCGTACCCTGAACACAGTTCCTCTTTAAGCATTTGGGAACATGGATGGCCATTCTAACATGATGCTTCCCTAGTGAAAATGAATGAAACGCTGGGAACTGCCTGTCCCTGAAACTGAGGTTGCGTTTAGGAGACTGCTCAGTGACAGCCAAGTGTCACACAAACTGCAGAACTGGCTTTTGAGGGAAAAAAAAGCCATAGATGAAGACAGAAAGGATGAGGCCAAGAAGGTGTGAGAGAAGAGCAGTAGGCCGGAGGGCAGATGTTTTCGGCTGTCTGCCCCCGGTGTGCAAACTGAGCTGCTCTCATAAACACGCCTCACCGCCTGGCGGTATAAATAGAGGCACTGGAGAGCAGCCATCAAATAGCCCCTTCTGGGTACTCAAGCAGAAAAACCACTTCAGAAAAAAATCAGGAAAACTTCACTTGACTGCAGACACAGCCTCAGCAGCCGCTCTCTGATTCGCCGTGACCTGTGAGAAGCTCGTCACTTGAAGGCACTTGTATACACTGCTGTGAAATAACAGGTGTGAGAATGAGTAAGTGACCCATGCGGATTCTGACGGCATCGCGCTTAGCGTCAGGCCGAAGCCACACCGATGGCGTGAGTCTTAACCTCAGTACATAAAAAGACATGTGACTAACACCTGCCTCTCACAGCCGTTTCTGGGAACGCTCTATATAGCACATGAGTAATATTAAAAGTTACCTGTGGCTTTGTGTTCAGACAGCTGGCTGCCCACTCAGAAGGGGGCGCTAGCTTGCAGGTGCAGGGCCCTGACAAAGCTGCTTGGGCTGGATGAAAAACCACACAGCAGAAGCTAAGTGCAAGGGGATTATGGGTTTGTCCAGCAAGCACAGGCATCCAAGAGCATTCAAACATTAGCTACCCCCCCGCATGCGGCTTCAGTCTGATCAGCGACTTGTAAACAGGTCTGCAGACAGAGGAGCAAACCGCATGCTGCGCAATCATCACGCCACCCTGCCGTAGCGGACTGGGAGGATCCCACTTCAGATCGGTGTAAAACAAGGCTGCACTTGTACCCTTGAACAAGGTAGTTATTTTCTTTGTTTGAGAAACTTTCTCCAGTTGCAGGCATTTGTGCTTTAAAATCCATTCAAATCTACATTAAATGTCATTTTTATGAGCCATTACATACTTTATTTAGCCTACCGTGGAGTGTGCAAAGGCAGCTGTGCATCTGAGGTAGATCCCCATCTGGACAGACTCATTTCAAGATGGCGACAGCCAACACCTCAGATTTGTTTCATCTCTAACACAGCTGCCCTGTTTCTGGCTCCTTTGAGCACTGAAGCACTTCGCTTTCCTGTCAAAAGCTTAAGTCATAGAGCACGGTGTCCTGGGGCCAGGAGCCCCGTCTGCACAGCCAGCCGCTCGGCAATCGAGAGCCCCACAAATCGAGCAGTTAGCACACAGCATGTACATAGTCAGTTTATTTCAGCATGTAGAAAAGGTACATATAAAAATCACGTTTTTATAAAAGTTTATAAAACTCAGTAACGTTGTTTGTAGAAATCCACAATCCCTACAAACATTCACAAATTGACTCTATTATAGAGTTCTACTCCCCCCACCCCGAAGTCTGTACAAAACCCACTGTTAGCTAGATACATCCCAAACATTTCTCGAGAGCTTTAGGAAACCCACCGTAATGGGAAAGGGAAGCGAAAGGAAGAGTACGGAGAGATTTTGATATAAAATGTCCAAATCATTCGGGTTCAAATTCAAGGAAAGTTGAATGAACAGACTGTAAGAATGGAGACGCTGTCCTCATGTCTTTGTACTTTGGTGTGTTTAAGCCTCTTGCAGCCTGGAAATGAATGAGCGTCGAGGACCTGAGGTTAATCTTCTGTCATGACATCCCTCTTTCCCCACCACCCCCCAGTCCTTGAAAATAACTACCCCACCCCTCCTTCCCGTTTTCTTGCCCAAAGTGAAGTGGGCCCATGTGTTTCCCGCACCTGCAAAGTGAATAGGAGAGAAAGAAAGAGGGGGAAAAGGAAAAAAAAAATCAGTTGCTCGCCTTTCTGTCCCTACAGGCGGCTCCAGCGGCGGCTCCGCAGACTGACTGGCGCCTGGGGGAACTTTGCTTCATCTCCAGCTGATAGCGATAAAGCGCCTAGCGCACATTAAATGCGTGCTAATTGGCAGCTACCGGAGCATGCGGTCGCGGTGAGGGTGGGTAGGAGCATTTAAAAACCGGTCCAAAAGGAAATTAAACTCGGCACAAGCCGGTAGGTCGGATGGACTTAAGGATAAATACAGCTCCGGTTCGGGATATTCTTAGCGTCATTAGACTTCTCCTGGATCAGTTGTCACTTTGTCTATATTTGCACCATTTTTAAACTTTTGAAAGGGTAACGGGTTTCACGTAGGTACCCACCGTGTCGGCCACCTGCTAGTGGCACAATCCACCGTCTTCTTTAGCGAAACTGCACGTTATGTCCGAAGCCTAGAATAAAAGGAGACATCTGTAGAAAAAAGCGCGAGATACGGTGGAGCACCTGGGGCGTCCCACAGTACTCTCACTGTGTGCCCCCCCGCAATGTGCGATGACCCCCGAAATCAGACTCGAAATGTGAATCTAACAGAATGTTTGTCATTGCACATGTATAACGAAGCTCCGTGTGGCGTCTGAACCAGTGCTGCGCAGTATAAAAATACATAATTATATACACACACGATATAGATATGCTGCATAGTGAACCAGCGCAATCATACATCCTTTTTTTTTTAATTTCACACGCAATGTGGGCGAGTCAGCAGATGATTATGGAATAACGTAGTTCCCGGATCTCAGGCTTTTACCAGCCGCTGTCAATGAGAGTAGGTAGCCTTACCTTGAGTGACAGCAGCAGGCCGGGCGTCGGGTTGACGGCCGCCTCGCCCTCCAGGGCGATCTGCAGGTCGAAGATGTAGTCGATGACATGCTGCAGGATCTCCACCTGGCTGACGCTCCTGTTCTGCGGGATGCTGGGTACCAGCGCCTTCAGCTTCGAGTAGCAGTCGTTCATGTCGCACAGCGCGCCTAAAGGCTCCTCCACGGCAGCCTTGGTCCGGGAGATGCCCAAGCTCTGATCGGAGATGCAGCACACCGCCTCGTAGCAGCTCCGGACGGACCGCATCGGACTGACAGCCTTCATCTTTATTCCGGAAACTGGGAGCGCGGCTTCTACGTGGGTCAAGCGGTATGAAACTTTGGTGAAAGTGAAAGCTACAAATGTGTGATGCCTGTCTAATAATAGAATCGCTCTGCCTGCTTATAGTCAGTCTATTATCTATCCTTCCGCACAACAGTTACATTTAGAAGACTGAACAGTCGAAATGATGCCGAGGTGTTATATTTAAGCACGTTTCCCCGCCCCCTCCTGCTAATAAACAAACCCTCATGCACCAACCAGCCAATAGAGGGGCAATCTCACAAGGACAGCGTCGAGTCGCTGAAAACGCTTCTCTATGATTGGTTGTAATTAGATGTCAATCACAGGCGTAAGTCGAAGAATGAGGAAGTAATACCGGAGAAAGTCCTCTGCTTGGTGGGGAGATTAAGTAACACAATTTCGAGCAGGAAAATTGCCAGAGAGAATAAATTGGAGGATACATTTTTATTTGTGTGTCATTCAGTTCATTAATTAAAAATTAAAACGTGCTTATGATCCATAGTTTGTAGAGATTGACGAACGGTAATTTTGTTTTACAGAAGCATGTAATATAAGCAAAATACGACACCCAGTTCACCATGGCCTCTTTCTCTTTTGACCAGTAGACACCCTGAAGTCAAAAAAATTGACCCCCACTGTTGTCAACCACTAAACACTGTACAAAAATAGTAATTGTGCTCCAAGCCAACCAGACCATTTTCTGGTAAACTGGGTAAAAACTCGGTCAATTAATTTTGTATTCGTTTTGATAATGTCATGGAGGCACGCATAGTCATAACTTCACTTACAGTTTGAAGCTATCCTTTACACTGACATTCCCATCGCGGGTTGTAATTTCTAAATTCCTCCCTAGCAAATGGCTTTTCCAGGTACATTGTCGGGGCGATAACAACGGTAGCTTTTTTCTTTAATAAATGACAAACAGCTTAAACGCAGGATCGTGCGCTTTGATTTTTATATGCTGCTAAATTTTCTCAGTTTATATCGGGGGGACGCATACACTGTGGCGGCTGGAAAAACTTTTGCATCGATTTCCAGGCAGCAGTGACTATCTTCGCGTTACACAATAAGCTCTTTCGCCCGTTTCTAGTCAACATCTGCAGTCGCGTGGCGTGTCCGGCGGGCCAGGAACCCGTGACTTTGCCCCGATCCACTGTTATGCAGGTCGTTGATACTGTAACCATTCCTATCTTGCACCTTGAAAATAACAATTAAAATTAAACCAGAATATTAAGTTGAGAGGGGGCTACGCGATATGCTATTTTCAGGTTTGGAAATTACTCATTGCTGAGTTTTATGACATGCATTTTTAGTCAACATCAAAGCGCGTCCCTCTGTTCCTATTTGGTCTTATTTTCCCCTTTCTCACAATCCTGTTTTTGTGGAGGAATGCGCCCCACCGCCAGCTGTGCGTCCTATTCCTTCCCAGCTGTGTTGATCTAACGCGCCAGTCCCAGACAGCCTGGCGCCAGGCTCCCGACGTCATCCATTCAGCCGTTCCAGCGCGTCCCTTTGGCAAGCGGCCCGCATTGACCAGCCAGGACCTCCGCCCCGCCGGGCCCGTCACTCTGGACCCTGAGCCCGCCCCGGTGGACATTAAACGCAGTAAGGGTCGCTCCTGTCAATCAACCCTCTCCCCCCCAATCCAGGGGCGCACAGATGTGAACGCCAGCATTTGCTTCGCTCTCTTTTTACTCGGCTGGTGATTGTTTTACAGCTGGCTGTTATATTCAGTGCGAAAGCGGGATTCATGCAATCATATCGGCTAATAACGCAGGATTTGTCTCACACTTGAGCGTAATAAAAAGTAGGAACGCACGACCAAATGTACGGCTTCTTTTGTTTGGTCTCTGCCTTCAGATATGATAAGGAGGAAGATTTCTCTCCGATCGTACTGGGTTACATTGCCCAGTTATCGCTGGCGATAGCGCAGCCATGGTCGAATCGCCGGCGCCTTCTGGTTCAGTACATGCGGACCGCTAGGAACCGGGATATGGGAGACATGCTACTGATTAGGGGTACACGATGTGTGCAGAAACCGGCAGGAGCACAGCTAAACACCATCCCGAAAATACCAGCGTCCCGGTCCACTAAAATAAATGAGCTTCTAATAAATAATGAAATGGGCTTGTCTTGCACAATGCACAGTGGCTGGCCACTCCGCGGTACTGTGGCTGCGGCGGGGATCAGGTGCCCTGCAGTCGGAAAGAGCGCAGCACAATCGCGGCTCTTTTCCAGGGGATGGGAGAGTTTCGAGACTGGCGTCAGGGAGTCTGCCTCCGTCCCCATCCCTCCCTCCACCCCCGGCTCTGTGTGCAGCTGTACGCAGACAATCAAGCCATCAACAATCGCCATGCATAATTAGCATCCCCTCACCCCAGCCCCCGCCCTCAATCCCCCCACTCCAGAGAAAGGCTTTCAAGGCGCTTTCCCTCAATCCGTCGTCAACAAAGCCTCTCTATTTCTTGACTGGTAACAACAGATGAAAGTGTGGAATAACGAGGTGTCTTCGCTCAGGGACGCACACACCGGCGCTGCTCTGAAAGGGAGCCGACGCACACACACATTCACATTCACAGGAGTCCCGCAGATTTGTGGGAAAGGCAGCGATACTCTGAATACGCGCATTGCCGGAGCCCTTTATGGGGCTTTTCAGGGTTTTATTTTCTGCCTTCAGATTCCCATGCTATTCCTCGTTAACTCCCTGCTTCATTTCCCGTTTAAGAACGTTAAAAATAGACATTTCTTAGCTATCTTAAGAGTGGCTTTTGTTGTAATTTCCTGGGAGCCCATATTCCTCATAAAATAACGAGAATGATATTTCTATATAACTAATACTGTCGCGACAACGAAAAACGATAAAGATAAGCTGTTCTTAAGTTGAGCCATAACGCTACTGAATTAAATGAGCTTTCTACTTTCCATATATTGTGTGATTCACACAGGAGGTGGTCTGGGAGTTAAGTTACTTGTTTTTAATTATTTTTAATTAAACGCACCATTACCGCAGAGTGCATGGCATTTTTTTAAAACATAGATTAGTTAAGAAATGTTTTGTAGCAAGTCATATATCAGGATAATTCCTCAAAGGTCAAAGGTAGGCTATATTAGCAAGTGACTAATTTACACATTCAATCACTATGCCATTGTCAAGTTCTGTAGTCAGTGCAGATTTACATGAAGATTAGAATCAAAAGAGTTGTTTGGATGTTAAAACTTCTTAATCAGCACATGGCAGTTTAATGATGCTGTGCTATTATCACGGGAGGTTCTCTTGGTCCTTGGCTAATCATGATGACGCTCCACGCTTATGTGCATGGCTGGGCTGCCTTGCCTGAACTACCCAGTGGGCTTGAGAGGGACTGTGGGCCGGGAGGATCACAAGAGGGCAGCATGATGGTAACAAAATGGGAGGAACGGTGGAATGTCTGTGAGACACAGGTCGGCGTGACACACTGAACGGCCGTTCGTCAGCATGGGAGAGGTTCTGATGCCTTCCTGGGATTCCGGGCCTGGGGCATGGTCACAGTCAGGAGTGCTGAGAGTAGGGGTGTTTTGGTGGGGGGTTAGAGGGAGTTGGAGTGGTAGGAACCCAATAGGGGGCGCTGAAGAGACCGTGACAACAAGCTAATTGTTCCCAGTCTCTTTGTGATCAGCGGGCCAATTCAGAAATGGCACTGAGTGCCCTCCCCCTCCCCCCATTTTGCCCAAGAACAATCTGTCTTATGTGGACCAGAGCGCCACCTGCTGACACACACAGCACCTCCTCCAGGGAAGCGCAGGACCGCTGCTCCTGGGAGGTGGTCTGACGTGGGATTTAGTGAATTTAATCGGTGCCAGTGTGACTGATTGCTTGGTGAACACCCCTCAAGCACTAAATCTGAGAGTTTTCCTGTGAATCTCCCAGGATTTCAGAGGAAAGGCAAACAGGAGAGTTGGATATTTAGCCCACAGCAGACAATCCCCGCCCTCAGTCCAAAAGGCATTCTTACAGCTTCACATTTTTCAGCATATACCAGAACTGTACGCTGCCCCACTGAGCCTGCCGGAATGTCACGAGAGCGTCACTATGAGCCGTGGGCCGGTAGCGGAGCTATACGCCGCCCGGCTGAGCCTACCGGAGTGTCATGAGAGCAGCGCTATGAGCCACGGGCCAGTACCAGAGCTATATGTCGGCCTGCTGAGCCCAACGGAGCGTTGCATCAGTGGTGGCAAAAAAACACCAGAAAACGTGACAAATATGCCTAAGAATGGAGCTAGCAGATGGAAAGGGGGAGAAACAAAATCCAAATAAGATAAAACAAAACAAAAGGAGCCCCGCCCCCCAAACGTGCAAATTGAGCAAATGTGTGGCTGTTTCAGGGGCAGCCTACTTTCATCGCCCCCCCCCCCCCCAGGAAATCACCAAAAACACAAGAATAGAGCCAAACATGGTCACAGATTTAGCAGAGCGCCCCTGAGTGTGACATCTGAGTCAGTCTTTCTTGTTTCTAAAGGCAGCGTTTAGGGCCTTAACAGGGAGAGTTCCTGTTTCTAAGGGCAGCGTTCAGGGCCTTAACGGGGAGAGTTCCTGCTTCTAAGGGCAGCGTTCAGGGACTTAACGGGGAGAGTTCCTGTTTCTAAGGGCAGCGTTCAGGGCCTTAACGGGGACATTTCATAGCTCTAGGACCTCTCTCTACAGCCGGGGGGGGGGGGGCGTGTATTCCTAGAGCATGCCAATGGTGGTGCTGAGTTTCACCTTGAGGGCTATGGAGGCTAGAAACAGCAGACAGGCAGAGAGAGAGAAGAAGAAAAAGACCAGGTAATAAGGGAGGACAACAGACGGTGGGGGGCGTGAGGCTTTCAGTTGGCCAGTTTGGGGGGTGCCTTGCCCACCCCAGTGGGTATGTCTGCACCTGTGTGTGTGGTTAAGCGCACCAGCGAGACAGAGAAAGCCTTTTTGGGTCAGGGGTCCCTGGGAAATGTGAACAGTCCCCCAAAGAGCCCTCCCCCATATCTTCTGCTGATTAACAGATATGGGGGAGAAATCCCCCCACCGCAGACATAAGGGACCCCCCCAGCTTTATCTCCTCACTGCCTGTCCACTGAAGCATACAAGCGCTCCCAGAGGAAGGTGCGCGGTAGAACCCCCTCCCCCCGCCCACTGATCTGGGTCACTGTCTGCTGAGACACGAGTGTGTGAGGCACTGGTGCCGTCTGCTAATCGACCCGATTAGGTGGTCCTGCACAGCCGGATGAGATAATGAAGCCAGGCCCCTGAGGTCGCTCTCACACTCATGGGCCATGGGTGCTGGGTTGCCCTGCCTGGGGGGAGCGGCGCGGCGAGGGGGGGCAGATAAGGATACAGTTACTCTCTAACAAGAAGCAAAGTTCCAGGCTACAGAGAGATAAAGCTGGAAGACAGTGATGAAACAGCCCCCCTCTCCATGGGAACAGCCCTGTTTGGGATCAGCGTTTTTCATGCTGGGGGGGGCAGCATCACCCATGTTTCTTTTTTTCTGACTTTCCCTAGAGCAGTTTTATTCTTAAGCCACTGGCTAAAGAGGGATCAGAGCTGTTAGGGAATTCTCCTACAAGGCTGTCCAATGAGCAGACTGGGGAGGGGGGGGTAGGCCTGGTGCACGCTAGGCCTCCCCCCACGAACAGCAGATCAATATTCGGTTATTAGTGCTAGCCTGTCAGCTGATCGTCACAGGGGTGGGGGCGGGGTCACTGGGGTCCGCCTCTTCATTGAGGGTGTACTCACACTAGGCATGGTTGCCGTGAACCGGGCCCGAGTACGATTGTCCCCCCTCCCCACGCCCCCTCTGGCCTGCACTCACATAGGGTTTCAGCATTCGTGCCGGAGCACGCTTACGTCATTATGGTGAAGACGGTT
>JAODLC010000028.1:20193290-20204969 GCA_026781145.1 Hippopotamyrus pictus
GATGTGTTCAAAGACACAACAGAACACAGCCCATTTATACAATAAAACCATACAGGACCAGGACTAACTCAATTCTCTGCTTTCAGTGCAGCCCAACCCTCTTTCCCCCAAACATTTTTTTTTTAAAAAAGGAACGACTGCTCTAGCTCCTCCTGCAGCCTCATTTGCTGAAGACTGGAAGGTGTGACAGCCGAGGCGGAGGATACGAGGACAATGACCGTGCGAAAGGCAGATCAGACTACCCACAATGACACCACAGCGCATTCAGTGAGCACAATTAAATCTCCGTGGAGGGCGGTGTGGGAGGGGGTAGGAATGGGATGACGGGCAAAAAAAAAAAAAACAAAAAAAAAACAACTGCCCCCTTGGCCACGTAAAAACACGCTTTAGTGGGCGGGTAATAAATGCTTGCTGTTGGACTGTAAAAACAGAAGTTTAAAAACTGAAAATGAGGGGATTCAGTGAAATGGGGGGGGGGCAGATAGGGAAGAGGGCCGAAAAAAAAAAGTTCACCTAAGGATGCTATAGTTGCTTTTAAGTTCTCATAGTCCTATGAATAATTCTTTTTACTATAAGTTTGAAATAAGTCTTTAAAGTCAACAGAAATCAAGAGTCTTCATCTGAGTTTCTTTCATGTCCTTGGTTATCATCTTTCACCCATTTGAGCTTCTGAACAGGTCTGATGTCAGGGAAGAGGTGGTGGGGTGGGGGGGGGCATCTCAGTCTTTTCCCAGAGGTGACGCCTTACTTCACACGTCCTTGGCGATCCTGGGGGGCACAGAAACCGGTTACAGAAAGCATGTATTTTTAACCCCAGTTGGCAAGCCGCCTGTTTACCCAGGAGCACAGCACTGGCTTCATAAACAAACAGCAGACAATCAAAACTGGGCCCAAATACCCAGTAATGACTGAAATGGTATAAAGTGGCCAGGATAAGGAACGAAACTCTCTGCCGCCCACCCTCTCCACCCGCCGCCCATCGCACCCACTCCGCCGCCCATCGCACCCATGAATGCATTCAGGCCACACCAACACCGCCAGTCCCACGCGATCCGGCTGTGATTCCGCAGTCTGTCCAAAGGCATTCAGACGGCCTGTCAGACCCACGCCAGCCCCATCCACACAGAACCACGGCCCGGAATCAAGGCCCTTGCCAAGCTGCCAGTCTGTACGCATTAGAGCCAAAAGGAGCTGTCCCAGGATGCTTACCTGCAGTCTGTAATGGCCCCTGCTTGGGTTACTGGTGTAGGGGTCATTTCCCTGAACTTCCACCTGTGGGGCGAAAGAAAAGGTCAGGGAGTGTGGCTGCTGTAGGTGTGAGCATGTTTAGGAAGGGTGGTGAAGACAGCACTCCTCCCATCAGGTCACGGAGCAGACGTCACCACATCCCCTCCCGGCTGTAGCCCAAGGCCCAGCCCGGCCACACCCAGAGCTATTCATGCTGCCTGAGCAGAGCCACCCAGCATTCCATATCTCAAAGAGGAAGAGGAAACGGCAGGGGCTCAGCCCTGGATTTTCGGGACAGGTCCTGCCAGTCAGGATGCACACCTGGGCTAGGCGGCAGAAACGCCATTCACCGCAACTCAGCAGAGCGACAAGCCCAGTGCACAGAGCGAGCAGTACAGCCGACTCGCTCAGACCGACTCAGCTTCCGGTCACAATCAGCCACAGCAGCAGGAAGAGCCGCTTTCCCTCAGTCTGAGGCAGTTTCAGTGGAGAGACACATGGCCAGTGGGATCCGCCAAAGTGAAGGGAGATTCAACAAAAAAGCTGCCGTTTATTAGCGAAAATGCACAGCTGCACAGACACGAAGCACAGCCAGGCACGACTGCTTAAGGAAAGGACTTGAGTTTCCATCACACACACACACAAGTAGTCACTCCTCACATACTGAGTGGAAGATTTCCGACACACGGGCGCCCCCCAGCAGCGAAGACAGGCACCCACACCCCAAAGTGTCAGCGCTGACACTTGATACACCCCCCACCTTGGGTGCTGCGCAGTTCTACTGGGTCAGGAATAGAAATCAGACAAGGCAGAATGTTCGGTCATGAGATGCCAAGCAGTCACCTGTCCCGATTAAAATAGCGGAATCAACGCTGGGGCTAAGCGATCAACCACGCTGGACCAACGGGGGGCGCCACGTGCGATCCAACCCGCTCATCCGATTTGGGTGCAGCGACACGGAGCCGGTCACTGCTGGCGCCAGCCGACTGGCCGTTATCGTGCCGCCACAGCCAATAACGGGGGAGGTGCATCAGGGTCGCAAAGCTTATCAAAGCTCTGGGTTTCAGAAACTGCCCCCAAGTGCTCAGCTGCCCCACCGAGTTACCATGCCAACATGAGGGGAGAAACCAGCACCTCCATCACACAAAATCTCCTGCAGAACATAACCTTCATTACAGGCTAGAACAGAAGCCAATGAACACAGGGCAGAACTTTAGAACCGTGTTTTGGACCAAGCTGGCTTCATGTTTACATACTGAATTAGTTCCGGTAAGTGGCTGAACAGCAAAAGTATATTTTAGCGTTTGCTACAGAGACTGACAGTGAGATACTACAGCTAGGTTAGAAAAAACACCAGCATGGAAACCAGGTGAACCTGATTAGGCTTCGGGGCATCGAGCAAAATGGCATGACAAGCTTCAGTGACACATGAGCACTTCCCTCACTACAGACCCCTAAGGCACAGGGGCCCTTCCGTGTCACTCCTGGGAGGAGGCAGCCAGGTGGCTGAATAATGGCCCACACCATGGTCTCATACAATCAGTCAGGTACAGTGAAACGCCGTCCGGCTGCAGAACACATTCCGTCTTATTTTCATGGTAAAAGATCAGTACATCACACGGGGTGGGTCGTTACCTTTCTCACACTCTCCTCCTCCTCCTGCCGTTTCTCGTAGTGCGAGAAGTCGTCAAAGATGGAGGTGGTGTGCTTGTAGCTGGCGATGATCTTGAGCACCTGCCGGGCCTTATCCAGCGGCACCTCCTGCGTGTCCCGCGAGTTGGTCACCGGCTTGTTCTCGTTGTTCTCCAGCCGGATGTGCCGCAGCTGGCTGTTGGGCACGTCCTTGACGAAGATCCAGCGCACGTCGAAGCGGCCCTTCCACTTGTCCTGCGACCACACGCCAGCGCACGTGTTGTAGTCCACTGGCGAGCGCATCTCAGCCACGCCGCAGAAGTGCCCGCTGCCATTGACGCTGAAGAGCAGGTAGAGCGGCCCTTTGGCGCCCAGCGAGCGGTAGGCGGCGTCCAGACGCTTGTTGCCGTGCTCCGTGCTGCACCACACGTTGTACTTGATGGAGCGGTGTATGTCATCCTCCGAGTAGCTCTTGATGATGAACACACGCCCTTGCTTGGGGTTCCAGTCAAAGTCCTTGGGGTTGTAATTGTTGACCAGGCGCAACTTCTCAAGAACGGGGTGTGGCTCTGGGGGGATTGAAACCCCTCCCACCTCAGAAGTGGGCGGGGACTGCCCAGCACCACCCCCGGCATCCCCAAAGCCATTGGCACGATTACGAGGGGGCACCCAACGTGTGGGTGCTGCCGGCTGGGGAGTGGGCGGACCTGGAGGGAGCTGGGGCGGAACCAAACCCTGCTGGGGAGCGGGGGGTGGCTGGTGCTGTCCAAGCTGCCCAGTAGGGGGAACCAGCTGTCCATTGCTAAGGGGGAGCTGCGGGCCTCCCCCAGCAGTGGCACCGGGCTGAGGGGAGGCCTGGTTAGGTGGCTGCCCGTTGCTGGGAATAGCAGCCTGCTGCGGAGCAGACACCTTGGGCACAGGCCCCTTGTTGTCCCAGGTGCCGATGTCCATGTTATGTTTGATAGGCGGAGGGGGTAGGTTAGTCCCGCCCACACCACCCTTCGTTTTCAGCTTGGGCTGCGGCTTGGCCGGCTTGCTAGCGATGTCAGCCCAGGAGGCTGGCTTCGCTGGGGTGATCGAGGCAGGGGGCATGCTGGGGGCTCCAGAGACCTGGCTGAGGGCCCCCCCCGGGAGCCCTGAGCCCACCACCTTGGGAGCCATGTCCCCAGCGCCAATCTTAAGACCGGCCATGCTCTGATCCAGGCTGTTCATCCCGGGGGCCTTGTTCAGGGGCTCGTTGGCGGCGAAGGGGGACTGTCCGTCAATCATGGCACCCCCCAGGGAGCTGGGGGCATAGGCGTAACTGCTGCTGTAGCCCGAGTTCTGCGTGGACTGGCCCTGGGAGCTGCTGCTGCCCCAGGCGGAGAAGTCAATGCCGCTGGGGAAGAAATTGAAGCCATGCTGCCCCAGGAAGGGATTACTCCCCAGTGCCCCCGGCTGGCCGAACATGGCATCCGGCAGGAAGTGATGCTCCCCATTGCTGAGCTGTCCGTAGGAGGTCAGGTAAGGCATGGGGGGGTCCCCTCCCGTGGACCATGCTGCCTCATTCAGCGAATAGGAGAATCCTATGGAAGGGCTGTAGTAACTGGGCATGTAGGAGTCAGACATGGCCGTATAGGCATTGCTCTGAAAGAGAAGAGGGAGGTCGTCAGGGGCTGCTCACGCCTGTCAGTCGGAGCATGGAGACTGAGCCTACTGCTGCCCCCTGGCTGCACATTTACACATCACACACAGTTTCTATGGAGAGCGAGCTGCAGATTCACAATAAAGCCATCCTGCATCCAGCACCCCACCCACAAACCCCTGGCTCAGGCTCCCTTCACCCTTCAGACATCAGTCAGGTGACGAGCCAGGGACGGCCGGCATGAAGCCTGCAGTGTCTCGCAGGCCGCAGTCCATCTCCACGCAGCTCTCTCAGCCGCTAAATGGCGTGCTTGTTCAGGGGAGTCACGCACAGCCACCATACAAACAAGCGTCTTTCTTCACAGTCAAGTCATTCACTCTCTGGCACAAGTACCAGCTGCTTTATTCAAAGGAAACCGTGCTAGCTGGTATTTAGTGCCATTACTTATGAGTCACTTCTACTAAAGCGGCTCTCTGAGGGGGTGGCAGAGAGGGCCCTCCTCATCCTGAAGCCGGCATGACAGGGGGAGGCTGCCACATGGACAACAGGGGTGGGTAAGGAGAGGCGTCCGGCAGGAAGCCACAAACCCACCCATAACCAACAGGGTAAACGGCACCAGCTATGACCTGGGGGCCATCTAAGAGTAAGGGCACCTAAACTGAGACTGTCGGCTGGAGCCCAATAGCACCTCTATGATGGCATGAGCAACGTGACCATAAATCACAGTTTGGCCAAGATGAAGCCTTATCCTCCTCATGCTACTGCACTGGAAAGGCAGCCGATCAGGCATAAAACAGCTCAACTCAGTGGAGGAGTCAAGTACAAGCCAATCAGTGATGTAGGAACACCATCCACAACACAAAGCGCTCCCCCAAGACGACACCTATAGGCCAAGGCTCAGTCACACGGAACCTTGCAGTCATACCTGCAGGCTCCAATCAGGAAGCATCATCTTATCTGTGACTCTACAAAGCCTCCATTGTTCTAAGCACGACAAACTCAAATCACAGCTGAAAAAGTTTTTTCTGCGTGCAATCAACTGAAAGACTTGCAGCAGTAAGTTGGTGTGATGCCCACATAACCCACAAGAGGCATTCAGCTCTGTCAAGGCATATGTCAACACCTGGCCAGAGCTCGTGTCTAACGATCCAACATTAAGTGACATGGCGGTAGGCCGTGACCAGGTAGAGGGGCAAGTGGTTTAGGAGCAGAAGCTGGATGCTGCCGGCACTAAATAGACACACGGGTGTAACACTGAATCCCACATACAGGTACAACATAACATGGAGAACTTACCTGTCTGGCCTGAGTGTTCAGGTAGGGCTCAAATTCATCATCATTCAGCGCATCCTTTTGGTTTACAGCTCCATTTTGCACTAAAATATACAGAAAAAAGTAACTGTAGTGAAGGACTGAAATATGGAAGCTGGCCTGTAAAGGCGGAACATTCATCAGTGGCGACTGTCTTTATATGATCACCCATATTTATACCGGGGCGCCGGCAAGACCCAAGATGCGGTACCGATCCAAATGGCCATTAGCACTACGTGGGAATCACACTGCACGTTGCATAACTCAGCGACACCGCACAATAATTATAATGACAATAAGATTCTTATACCGGGAAAACGGGGCGAAGAGCACGGCTGTGCCGACCTGCGATGCTCGATGGCTATTAAAAGCTGACATTACCTGCAATCTATCAGGGGGGGGGGGGGGGTTTCCGCTTGCTATAGCGGACTGAAGAGCACCAAAATTCACCACCGTGCTAATAAGTAAATTAACTGCGAGAAACGGCACGCTAGCCAGCAATCCGCCGATTGGACACCGAGCGGTACCACTGCATCGGGCCCACCTGGGTAACTAAGAAAACAAATAACCAGTAAATCCGACGAAAAGATGAAGCTCAGCGAGCCGATCCCGACCCGTCCGTACTTCACACCCACGGAGACCGCTCTCCAGACCGCGCAGGCCTGCGATGCGGCGTTCCCGTAGCAGGCGTGCATCTTGTCCGCCTGCTATCTGCCGGTCGTGGGGATGGGGCTCGAAGCCAGCAGGCGGCCTATGAGCCTCGCCGTGTTCGCTTGTCCTTCCCTGGCCGTATACGCAGCGCCCACAGCACTAAACTTCGCGGCCGAAACGCAGTGGCCTCGGGGAAACCGACCCCGGTTGTCCGGCACCAGGAGTGAAGGGGACCGGGAAGCGGCCTAACGCAGGAAGGAGCTCGTTTCGGACGCGCATTCAATTATTATTATTTATTTATTTATTTATTAACCGCGAACGATTCCGATAAGACGGGTTTCAGGTCACACGGGCCTGCCGCGGGCCCTTCATGCTGGCGTTAGCCTATCCATTAGCATAGCTAGTAGCATGGCCGGCTAGCGCTCCTCTGCGCCCCGGGCTTCTGCCCACACGGAACGGAGACACATCGCCCGTCAAGCTGCCACCCCGCTCCCGAACCGCCGTCTTACCTTTGTTTCCTTGGCCTTTCGGTCTCTGGATTGGGTCCAGGTGATTCATGAAGGTTTGAGTTATGAGAAGAAAAGAAGGGAAAAAATACGAAGAATATGAAGAAGTGCAGTGGCCAGTGAGCGGCGTAGCAGGTGGTCGGGCCTGCTGCAGCACGGAGCCGCGTCCCGGGGCTGTTCTCCGGCGTTCGGAAATGTTAAAAAGTGCCTTTCGTTACCTGTTCGAGAAGGCTGCTGGCTGACATTTCTCTCCCCCTGGGGCTGCTATTAAAACGGACACTGTTAAACGGTCAGAAAAGGTCTACGCGAGAGTTAGCCCCTGTCTGTCTCTCCGCAGAGCCTAGCTTCGACACAATGGCGGGCTGCAGCTCCTCCGCTCTCTCAGGACTGTGAGCCAGCGACGCGGCGACTATTTCAACATGGCCGACAGATTGAACTCCATCGGCGTCGCGCCTCAACAGGGAGAATCGCCCCCTGGCGGAACGGAGGAGCTTCGACATGCACCCGGGCACGGATTGTTGTAGGTCGGGAGAGACAAAAAAGGACCATAACTTTCACGTGAAATGTTTATTCCACAGGTGGTTCTAGACTCTATTTTTGTCTCTGCCCCCTGAAAAATAATTATTCTAGAACCATTTAGCAATTTGTCCTGTATATTTTCGTATAGGCTTACATTTCGTATCCTTGCTGTTTTGAATGCTGGGGCTAGCAGAATGCTCAGGTCAATATCAAGGTATTCCTGGCCCCCTGACAAAGCCTCACCTTGTGCCCTCAGAGCCGCACCGGGCAACTACCCTGCAAGCAAATATCCCTGATGGCTACAGACGCACTGCATGCTGGCTGAACCTGCAGTGTGAGCCTCTGTGTCTCACAGAGAGCAAGATGGGCTAGGCACAAGAATGATTCATTAAGGATCACAATCACTGGCTTCTAATCACACAAAACCGAACTATATGGGGGTTCAATCAGTGTTCACAGATTAATAATAAGACTGCATTTATGTGTCTCACACATGTACATGTATAAGTACTGTAGTTTATTTATATAGCACCGTTCGAGAACAGATGTCAAATGCGTTTCACAGGTAATAAAACAAAAACAATTAAGCCTCAAACCGCCACCTGAAGAGCTCCCTGCACTCCTAAACATGAGAAGCTCACTGTCCCTATGTCTCTTTTCCATAGTCACCCGCTGTACTTTGTAGGCCTGGTCTTCTTTACTCTAAGCAGTATTAGAGTGATTGGACCTAACGATACCCATGGTGCCTCCATTAAAACAAATTCCTTGTACATGTCAAATAAAATGATTCTAATTCTGAAAATGACTTTACAGTGTAACCCACATTATTTATGTTAAATCGCACTATAAAATGTTTTTATCTGCTGTTTTATTTGTTTTTATCTGTCTGTACAATGATGCATTTACAGAAGATCTTGCAGCAACAGTAATAACTAGCTTTGCCGCATTTCGATAAAGCCGCGTTTCCCAACAACAAAAATGCATCTGTCTGGCGTAGGTATGTGTTTCGTGACATAGATCGACCACATGGTGGCGCCATTTAAGCTCTTATTTGGCTCAAACAGCGGACTGTAATTAAATCGCTAATTCAGAGCGCAGACGTGGACTAGGCTTGAAAACCTCATCTAATTACAGTCCCACAGGTACTTCATACTTCATCGGATTCTTTAGTATCATCTTGTACATCTGCTAATATAAATGCTATGCTAGAAATTTGGGTCCCATGATTTACTGCATCTGTAGGGGGCTGTGTGTGGTGAGGCCATTACCCCCCAGCGTCCTGCACGCCACAAACTGGCTACCCCTTCACTGTGACCCCAAGCTAGCTCTCACCTGTATGGAGGGTAAGGTGGGGCCAAGAGAATTTCCCCATTCTATTCTTAGAAAACAAGAAACCTGACTGTTTCTGCAGTTCATACAAAGCTACCATTATTAAACTCAGAAAAGAAACAGAAACTACAACTTAAATAATGATCTATGATATAATTATATATACATAACTGAAGACTGTGATCTATGCAATGGAAACCACATAAAAGTAAACATGAATACAGAACTAAAGTCCTCAGACATTCCTACAACAATTTATTAACACTTTATTATTACGAATGATAATTTAAATGAAAATGGTACATTGAAAACTATACATCCGAAACCGAACAAGCATAACTGCAGAATAGCCCAATACGGTATAACAGATTTCGCGCACGTGAAAACACAAGTCCATAAATGAATGTGTAAAGTGCGTCATTTCTCTTCCCATGTTCAGAAACACTAAATGCAAAACAAAAACAAATACCTGGCGAATGAATGAATGGGACAATTACTTTGGAGTCGTTATAATCCACCTCGAGCGGAAAGGTGACTGCCTACTTTGCAATATATTGATATGTTTCTGATGGTAATCACACCACGTGATAGTTTATATCCCCCTTGTTGGGGGCTTTTCTGTCCCTCAGACCCAGGTTGGAAGGCAGAATCCAGCATTCCGCCGCTTCCCGGGTGCTCTAGTCTGGCGTGCTGTCCACAGCCCCCCTACGCACCCCCCGTGTGCCTGGGCGTCACGGTCAACCTCAGGCTGCCTCTCCTGAGACTGCAGCTCCTTCCTAAAGCCCAGTGTCGCTACCTGTTTCCGCAGATTTTGTGATGCCTGGTGCTGCCTGTGGTGGCAGAGAAGGGCATATTTGACGGAGACGCTGGAAGATGAAGTGAATGACGAGGAAACGCAGGTAAAGTGCAATGCGGACGCCTTCATGAATACCAGCGAACTAAGGCGTTCACCAAGGACTTGATGCATTCACACATGGAAGCTCTTGGTTTGACAGCTGTGCTGGTGTTGCGGACAATACAGACAGGGCCCATGTCATGATCTATCAACTGAATCTTGATGTCTAGCTGAACCTGGATGTTATTCAGTACACACGTCTGTTCTGTTTATTAGCCTATTTTATGGAACACAGAGCAGGAATATGAACTGAAACACATCTATAACTGCGACAGGTAGATACATGCTTCACATGTCACTGGGCCCATTGGTCAGCTGATGGCTCAGATCCAAAGAGGATCTCAAGCAGAGGTGAGAAACGCAGCCCTGTCCAACTGCCAGATATGTGTGTGGTGACTGGGGTTTAGTAAGATGGGAAAACAGGAGGGTCTGGAAGGGAGGCTGAGAGTCAGAGGATGCGCTAGTCAGAAGTCTGATTTTAAAAAGCTTCGGCTGGTTTAGAGCATTCTGAGATTAGCTGGGATGGGGCCCAGTTCTCAGGGTTAATGCTCGTATGTATGTCAGTGCTGGCTGGTGATTCAGCAGACCATAATACCCAGGAAGTGCTGCAGTTTATCTTTTGTTATCCATACAGATTTAGCGTCATACATAAACGTTAATAAATAGATAAGTGAAGCGCTCAAACAGCAGCAGCAGCAAAAGCACCCTCATTTCTCGGCCGTCACTGAGTGCAGTGTGAATGTGTCGCTGAGGTCACCATGCAGCCGGGCAGGGTTCGAGGCAGGACACCCCCCAACCGCCGCCTGCTGCCCATGCTGTCTCCTGGTGGGACCAAGAGTCTGTCTGCTTTCCAGCAGCGGGTCCCTCAACGGCAAAAGCGCAAGTGCGCAGGCCCCTCCCCACGTGAGACATGTTTACTTTCTGTCTCTGGGGTGAGAGAGACTGTGTGCTTCGGCTGCCTCTGTGCCTCGGCTGCCTCTGTGCCTTGACTGCCTCTGTGCCTCGGCTGCCTCTGAGTCTCGGCTGCCTTTCACAGCGACCTGTGATGCTGGCTGTTAGAACCAGTACAGCTCCTTGCGCTTCTTATGGTGCTGCAGACCTGCATCAGAGCATGACAGAGGGAAGCGAGCCATCACACATGTTCTGTGAAAGACAACATGCTAATTACATGTATGTAAAGTTATGTCCATATAAATATGGAAGTGGCCATCTTGCACTCTCATTTACGTTAAAAACACAATACTGCAACATGACACAGTAATAATAAAGTGAGACACACATTGTCTGTTTTATATATTTGCAGTTCATTTTTCATGGACCGTAAAGTAATTTGATTTATATTACTTAATTAACCCTGTCAGCAGGGCATTCACTGAGGACTTGTGCATGTTGAAAAGTGATGTTTTAAATAATTAAATAATGTGCTATAAAATATGAACAAATCATTGTGATTCAGTTCCGTCGGGGTGTGGGCACCTGGATCCATGTTCAGAGCCAGTGTCTGGGCCATGTCCCCCGGCGGCAGGAGGCCTGGCCAGGAGGGGGCGCCATCGAGCTTGCCAACATCATAGTGTGCAGCCAGGGCGGGCAGGTGAGCAGGTCGCATAGCGGGCATGAGCAGGGGGCTGTAGTGGGGCTCCAGGCCCGCGGGGGTGTAAAGTTCGTGCAGAGGCTGAGCTGGAGTGAATGTCTGACCCTGGGCGTAGCCCCATGTCTCGGGGGGATGGGGGTGGGGGTGCGGGTGTGGATGGGGCAGACCAGGGTGCAGGCTGGGGGAGTAAGGATCCACTGGGTATGGGGCGGCCCCCTCGGTGGGGGGGCGGCTGTGTGCGGAGGGGTAGTTACTGTCCCAGAAGGAAGGAGGGAAGTTCCGGCGAGCGCTCAGGGTGGGGTGGTCTGTGGGAGGAGAGAGGGGCAGGACACAATGCCGGGTTAGAGTTGGACTGGAAGAAGAACAGTGGCCCCGCCCATCCCCCATGGCCCCG
>JAODLC010000028.1:20205413-20231095 GCA_026781145.1 Hippopotamyrus pictus
CCGTGGCCCCGCCCATCCCTGAGCCTACACAGGAGGTCGTGATCACCCCTCTATAAGGCCAGCTGCCCTGTCGGCTTGGCAAAGGTGGCCTGGCTTTGCCCTAAATCACTTGTTGTAGTGACATCTCCCCCTGTTGTTTCAGCCCCCCCCCCCGGGTCCCACCAGCCTCTGCCCCCCACCTGTTGTTTTCAATGGGCCCCCTGGCCTTGTTAAAATGTCAAGAGCCCATTTCATTCTGTTAGCTGCTGCTTTTTATATTTAGAATTCCTCTGAAAAGAGACACCGGCTCTGCCGTGCGGATCAAACGGGCTGCTCGTAAATCAGGGGGCCGGGCTGGGCAGCCCCCCGGAACACGTGCCCCCGCGGGCCCCTGCGCTTACCAGCACATTCAAACATAGCATCAGTCGTCAGGCAGGAAGCTCCCCTCAGCCCCTTGATGAAGATGTAGCAATTAAACAAGGGTGGGGGCTCCGCTCCACACACACACACTTCCTTACCAAAGCTGAACAGTGTATTCTACAGACTAAAGATGCAAAAAGCAGATTGTTACATTCTGTCGTTTGTAGGAGGGTCATGCTGCCATTTTCAGAGTCTCTGTAATGCAATAGCTTTGCTGGTTCTGTTTAAGCAAGTGCACAGCTCATGCTGGGTGTTTATAAGCCTGATCATATGCTGCACTACATTAATCCCGCTCAATCGTGCTTCATCTTGCTCAATCCTGCTTAATCCCACTGAATCCAGCTTCATCCTGTCCAATCCTGTTCAGTCCCACTCAATCTGGCTTCATCTTGCTCAATGTCAGTCAATCCCACTCAATCCTGCTTCATCCTGCTCAATCCCACTGAATCCGGCTTCGTCCTGTTGAATCCTGTTTAGTCCCGCTGAATCCGGCTTCATCCTGTTCAATCCCACTCAATCTGGCTTCATCCTGCTCAATGTCATTCAATCTCACTCAATCCCGCTTCATCCTGCTCAGTCCCGCTCAACCCCACATCATTGTGCTTAATCCCACTCAATCCCACTTCATCCTGCTCTGTCACTCTCAATCCCATTCAATCCTGCTGTTTTGTTGCATCCTACTCCATCCTGCTCAAGTCTGCTTCATCTTGTTCTATCTCACTCAGTCTTGTCCCATCCCTCTCAATCCCTCTGCATGCTGTTCAATCCCACTTAGTCCCGTTGCATCATGCTCAGTTCTGCTGCAGCCATACCCTTCCCTCTGCCCTTCTAAGTGTTCTTACACACTTTTAATCTGCCCAGCCGCGTGCTAATGCCCCCGGCCCTCCCGTGGCCTCGGCCCTCACCTGCCCTGACAGCTGCGTTGTGCCTCTTGCTCTCTCCCTCCATGTAGGCGCTAAGCGCCCTGGAGAAGTGCTCGTCCACCACGCTGCTAATGTCCCCGTGATAGTAGGTGAAGAGGATGCAGCGGGAGCTCAGGTACTCAGCCTCCGGCTCCTCTCGCTTCTCCTTCTGCTCGTCCTCCTCCCCGTGAGCCACTGGGTAAACCGAAGCAGCCCCGGACGCAGACTTGGACCCGGAGTCGGTCCCTGAAGCGGCCTCGCACCCCTTCTGCATGCTGGGTAGAGCAGCTGCCGCTAGCAGAAGCTGTGTGGCTCTGGTGTCTCTCTGCTGGGGGCTTCAGTGCCCTCGGTGGGCTGCGGCTGCCATAACTGAGGGCATCTTCTATAGATCTGCGTGTAACCCACGGCGCTCTGCGAAACTGCGGCCACTGACGGCGTCCCCGCTCTCTGTCACAATGGAAATATAGGAAAGGACTTGGGGAATGCTTGGATGTCTGCAGCCTGGGCTCCTCACCCCAGACCCCGCAGTGCCTGCGTGTGACCTCCTGATCCGCTGCTCCCTACCAGGAAACGTCCAATAGCAAAGTGTCCCCCTGCGAGGAGCGGGACATCCCCGGTGCGCGACGCGGCAGCACAGAGGCAATGTGGCAGCTGTAGAAAAGGCGGACAAGAGAGCGATCAGGAGTGCCGGATGTGGCCCCCCCCGGTGTGCAGTCCGCGTAGCAGCGACACGAGTGCCTGCACTGCAGCCTGAGGAGATCTCTTTAGTGCACAACCCCACCCCCGCCTCCTCGCCGACCCCCCTCGGTGCAGACCACTGCCGACATCTGTTACCGCATGACTGGCAAATGTGTGCCTGCCTGTCTGACTTACAGCATCTCAGACGTGGGGCTGCGTGTCTGCCTGTCGACAGGAAGCTGCCGTCCGTACGCAGGTGGCCATGCTACTGCACTGCAGCGGGCCGCTGGGGGACCCCGAGGTCCAGGAGAGGGTGTCTGACACTGGAGCACCGCACTGACAGTTTTCACACCTTTGTGTCGAGTATAAACTGGAAAAACAGGGATATCCATGACGAAGTCCCACACGGGAGACATGGAGAGCAGCGCCGGTCGGGATGGAGAGGAAAGGCCCGGATCAGGCAGGGGTGTGTGGGTAGTGCGAGGGTCTGAAATACTCATCGGTGTGTAAACCTGTCAGAGCCGCTGAGGCACTCCAGCCATGCGGTTTAAAAGAATATTACAGGAAGGGGGTGAACATTCTAGACCACCGCAGAGAATTATGGGGTATGTTTGCCGAATTCCAGTCATAGGTGTGGAATGAGCTGGAATCCCTCTGATGTGCAGGGCAGACACAGGATGGATGTTCTGGAAAGATACACTATGCTGGAAAGAGATACCTGGAAGCTGAAGTGCAGCGAAAGTGAGAAGCACTTTTGCTGGAGTTGAAAACGAAACGGATGAGAACATTCCGGAGTATGTGGCGCGGGATCATCGGCCGGACCGCTGACAGGCATTCCTGTAGAAGACAGGCGGCTCTTTGCTTTGTCTTGTACAGCATGTTTGGGAACGTCAGCCCCCCCTGCGTTTCTGCAGGACCCTGAAATCCCACCCCCCCAGCCGCCCTGGGAATGCGGGGCCTCAGCCTAATTACTCTGGCTGTGTTAAACCTCAGTATCGTCTATTTACACATATTTTCCTCCCTGGGGTGTTTCCAGCTCACATGGCCACCCCTCCAGGGTGATCATGGTGCCGATGATGCAACGTAGGGGGGCAGGGGCACGATGAACAGCTGCTGGGGGGGGTGGGGGTAATAAGCTACAGTAATACATGCTCCCACAGTTCTAAGTATCAGTGACCCTGACATACTCCTCCCCTCTCTCCCTCTCTCCCTCTCTCCCTCTCTCCCTCTCTATCTTGCCCGTTCCTCCCCAGCAACACCAGAGCTCCCAGCATGCCTTGCTGTATGTGCCACACCCGCCGTTTCGCCCCATCTACAAGCAGCTGTCCTGGGTCATTTGTCTCTGCTGGGGCAGCGGAACGTCGACACTTATGCGTGTGCGCAGTGGCTGGCGGGGGGGCGGGCGTCACCTGACATGGCTGTCACCTCCTGGCACAAACTGACCAAACTTGGGAAAGGAGGCGAGAAGGGGGGGTGGGGGGTCCACGTGACTGATGATGGACAGGGGGCCAGCAGGTAAAAATAAGAGTGTGCGTGTGAATGTCCCTGCATGCTGCCCACCTCTCTCACAGGCTTGAAATAAACACGAGTTACATCATAGCTTGGCTATGCACCCCCCCCACCCCCCGTAAATGCCCCCGGGCTCCCCCCCCCCCTCCATCTCCCCCTCCCGGCTATGCCCCTGCACATACCCCTATCAATGGCCCCAGTCCCCCCCCTCCGCTTGGCTATGCCCCTTCGCCTAGGCACACACATCTGCAGTCCCTTTCTGTGCAAACTGGCCTTCTTTAGCACCTGTCTCTGGGTCAGGGGTCAAAGGTCACAGTGGGGCCTGCTGCTCTGAGTGGTCTGTGGCTCGCAGTGTGAGAGGCACAGGGTCGTGGTGAAAACGCACACGCACGCATAAACACTTGGGGGTGTTGGGGGGGGGCGGTTTGTTTGTTCAGACCCCTGAAGCCCTGAGCAGGTCACTCTGATCTTACATTGTAGTGACATCATGGAGAAGTGGCTATTTTTACAGGCTGGATGTCTGCCAAGGTAAAGGTCCAAAAACCATGTCACACTCGCTCTCAGAGATATCCTACTCAGCCTCAGTGTCACCACCTTCTGGCCACTGTTGTGCAGCACACCACTGTCTCTCAGGTTCTGCCTACCCCTTAAGCTCTTAAAAAGAGCACCAGCAGTGTCCTGCATTCTGCTTCCCGTGTCTGATCCGTCATCCATGGCCCGGCTAAACCTGAGGTGGGAGCTACAGGGATGAGGTAAGGGTACCCTCTGGTGCATTCCTGCATGTCACAGACCACAGCTTAGACCCCCCCCATGTTGACAGCCCCATAATGTTCTTGTGTCCCCCCCCCCTCAGTGATAATGACACCCAGCAGCCTGACGACAAATCTGTGCAGGACCCTGCATGGCTGACGACCCAGTTTTCTCCAGGCTATTATTCTGGGAAGTGTGGAGGACTGGTTCAGGGTGGGGGGGTGCGTTTGTGGGAGGGAGCAGAGGATGATCCCACAGCTACATGCCCTTAGAGGGGGGGTCATTTATCTGCGATTAACCTGTGGTGTCGATAAGTCCGTGCCTTTGCATTTTCAGGTCTCTGATTGATTGGTTAAGCGGTTTTTGAAGATGGGGGGGGGGTGAATCATTACTCACTTGCAGTTCTTCTTTCGGTATGTCTGTCACTTACTGCACTTACCGTCTATGTTCCTTGCAGGTTGCGTCCAGCCTAAAGTAACATTTTAGCTCAGCACAGATGTCTGTGTGGAGGGTTATGCAGGTACTTGACTCTCATTTTGAAATAAATACTGGATACCCATCCATCCATCCACCAATCCAACTTCCAAGCACTTACCTTGGACAGGGTCATGAGAGGGGCCTGGAGCCTATTCCATGCTGGGTAGGAGGTCCATCTGTCACACACACAATCCAGGTTGTGATAGAGGTGCCAGCCAGCCGATCTGCATGTCATTGCATGGTCATCTGGTGAGAGTGCCCTCTGCTGGTGCCTCCTTGAATGTACAAGCATTGACCACAGGTCAGTAGGTTAACGGTACATTTGAGATTTTCAAAAGCAAACAAACAAGAGGGCATGACTTTATGCACCCCCTCCTTTTGCTGAGATGAGTTCTGCAAATGAAACTAAAGGCTAGTGGGGATCATGTGACCTTTGGGGGTCATGTGACCTGAAGGCTGCCATTTGATCCCTTTGGCTATGGTGGGGGGATCTTGAATGGCAGTTGGTTTTATTATCTTGAGGTTCATGGCCCAGCCAGTCCATGCCTCAGCTCCCACCCACCCCCACCTGAGCTGATTACCTAGCCCAGATGTGCAGCTGGAGGGACAGAGCAAAGACGGAGAAGGGTCATATCTCTTATGTGAAAAAAATAAACATGTCGTGATGTCGTGTCCAGTGTTCTTTGTTTTTTTCCATCTATCTTTTATTAATGTAATTTTATATGTTACATCTGTGGTTATATAGAATAAGGGGACACATGCACGTGTGCATTAGCGAGTTATTATGGCTGCACAATTAATTTTTCCTTGGAATAACAGCGGAAAACATAAAGTAGCAGGGTCTGAACATCAGTGCTCTTGCTACGCCACCACGGTCATGATGCTAATAACTACTAAGAATAACATGCGAGCATTTAGTTTGATTAACTTGATCTGGTATTTAAAATCTAACAAACTCGAAAACGTACCATTTTTACACTTTATTAGCACTAACTTAGCAAATAGGAAACGATTCCCCGGTTGCACTTCCTGTTGTGGCTGAGGGTGCACCTGACGTCAGTGGCTGAGCATGCACGTTCTGAGCAGCTACAGCCAGACCCTTTCGCAAAGACGTGGAGCCCACCCCCCAGGCGAGACAGGACAGCGAGGACTGCTGGGTTAAGCAAAGTTGTAAAGAGATGACAACGAAGAAAATGCGAACCATTTAGCCCTTGATGCTCTTTGCACCGTTATACAGCCTCAATATCCATCCTGTGACCAAATCAGTGCTGCACGCAACACAACAGGCGACTCTGCGTGACATATCACATGACTGTGACAGGGCCACTCAGTTTGTTCATTTCTGCTGCCAGTAAATCATATGAGCTAAAGCGCTGTTCATTCACATGATGGTTTACTGGCAGTTTATACAGCTGGAGTGTGATCAGATGACCAGCAGACCTTTGAAGCATCTCCCTCTAGGATTCTTACAATCCTCTGTTTCATGGTTCTGCTCCCATTTGCTCACAGGATTGTGACCATTTCCCAAGCAGGCTGAAAACTCACCTAATGGAATTCCCAGATAAGGCAAAACACTGAGATGTGTATGGCTCTTAAAGTCAGAAAGTAAATGCTGTTTTCTGACTTTGTTCTGTGGACAATTAAGCTAAGCATCTGGCCCACACACGGTGAGGTGTGTCACCATTGTTGAGACTGCGGAGGTTCACAGGGCTGAATCATGGAAGGTTCCAGAAACTCTACAGTTTTCCATCTGGGGGAGCCATGCAACAGTCCGTGTGACTCAGAGCTTCAAGTAGGGTGCCACCTCGGTTTAACATGCTGAGAGAGACACTGCTCACACGGAAACCAAAACTTCCGCATACTTCCAGTTATGGCCTGAACATGGAGGAACTGGAGGTTCATCTCAAAACCTGGAGAATCATCTCAGTGCCCAAAGGTTCATCTCAGAACCTGGAGAATCATCTCAGAGGCCAGAGGTTCATCTCAGAACCTGAAAGTTCATCTCTGAACCACACTGTGCATGCTGACTTTTGTTTTTTGGGATGTAATGTCAAGGACACCCATGCACGCTGGATCTCTACTTCTTCACTTAGAAGATGAGCTCTTGATGTGTTACTTTCCAACCCAAATCAGCCAAAGGCCCAAATTGTTAACTATCATGAATCCATCAAGCTCCAGACTCTACCTAGAGGTATTGTTAGGCTTAGGGTGAGGTTAAGGTTACTGCTACTCTGAGGGTTAGGGTGAGGTACTGAACACGATGAGACTTTGAAACCACTGGCCATAGCATTTTATACAGCATTGCCTCTCTTACTTTTGGGGTTCCCCAGGGGTCCGTTTTAGACCTGGCTCTGTTTGTACTTTACGTTTGAGAAACATGGCATTTTGTTTCATTGTTACCCAGATGATACATATATTTATCTTTCCTTTGAAAAAAGCTGCAAACTGAGTGAAGCACTTAGTCGACTGCTAAGACAATGGATGTCGCACAACTTTCTCATACTACATGATGATAAAACTGAGATCATGCTGTTTGCACCATTACGTGTGAGTTTCATGTGAAATATACCACTACTGTACCTCATTATACACAGGAGTTTCACAATAATCCATTTCCTGCCTTCAGTTGTGCAGAATGTGGCTGGCCGGCTTCTGACTGGTGCACGCGAGCGTGACCATACCTTTAAATGTCATATGTACCCCAACACTGACTGCGTCTTCATCGCATCTGAACACCTATTTACTACTACTGGCTTTTAACAATGTACAAAATGTATGATCTGTTCTTGCAGGTGTAGTTTTATTGTTTTATGTAAATGCCTGTACTGTTTCTTATCTGTACGTCACTTTGGTCAGCTGCTGCTGTTTCAAACATGCTTTATAAATACATTTGAAATTTGAGTCCAAGTTCAAGAAGTTCATTGTCGTATAGATAATAAAAACACAATGTTCAGACCATGCAATGAAATTCTCACTTTGCCGTATCCTTGTACACAACGGTAATAAGTAAAGTGCTCTGTGCATTGCTACAAATAAGGTAACAGTCGATGAAAATTTTGAGTAACGGGGTGGTTGCATTGTTCATGATTCTGACGGCCTGTGGGTAGAAGCTATTTGTGAGTCTTGCCGTCCTTGATTTCACACTCCTGTGTGAGGAGCCATGTTGTGGGTGTGTTATCCTTAATAATGTTGTGTCCCCCCGATGTCTCTGGTGGTGTAAATGTCCTGGAGAGATGGGAAGGCTGTTCCAGAGATGAACTGTGCAGCTTTTATTACACGCTGGAGAGCCTTTGTGTCCTGAGCAGAGCAGCCTCGACGCCACACTGCGATGGATCTGGTAATTACTCTCAACGGTAAATCTGTAAAAGTTGCTGAGGATTTTGGTTGACATGCCAAATTTCCTCAGTCTTCTCTAGAAGTATAGCCTCTGTTGTGATTTCATCAGGAGCTGGCAAGTGTTATTAGACCAGGTGAGATCCTCACTGATGTAGGTTCCCAGGAATTTAAAGGTTTTCATCCTATCCACCTGTCTCACCTATGCATGTGCTGCTCCTTCCTACTCCTCCTTGGATCAATAATCATCTCCTTGGTCTTGTCTGCATCTAAGGAGAGATTATTCTCCTGTGACCAGGCCACGAGTCCTGCCACCTCTCTTCTATATGCAGTCTCTTCCCCCCCAGTAATCAGTCCAATGACTGTGGTGTCATCTGCAAACTTTATGATGCTGGTGTTGGTGTGGGAGGCCACGCAGTCATAGAGGAAAAGCGTGTACAGCAGCAGACTTAGCATGCAGCCCTGGGAGATCCCTGTACTTATGGTTCTAATGCCTGATATCTGGTTTCTGAGTCTAACTTAGTGGGGTCTGTCTGTCAGAAGGTTCAGCGCCTAGTTGCAGAGGGAGGGTGTCAGTCTGAGGGTAAGGAGCTTTTCAGAAAGTCTGTGTGGTATGACTGCGTTGAATGCCGAGCTGTAATCGATAAATAAAATTCTCACATATGCGTCCTTACCCTCTAAGTGTGTAACGGCTGTATGGATAGCATCAGTAACAGCATCTTCAGTGGACTGATTCCGTCGCCATGCAGATTGTAATGGGTCCAGGGTGGCTAGGATGGTCCTTTTTATGTGGGTTTTGACTAACCTTCCAGAACAATTCAGCACAGCTGCGGAAAGTGCTATGGGACGACACAGTATTTTTGTTTGGGAGAGGCACAATAATGGTGGACTTAAAGCAGGGGGGCACTGAGGCCTGAGCAGGTGACAGATTAAAGATGACCGTGACACATCAGCCAGCTCTGATGAGCGAACCCTGAGCGCACGCCCTGGGGTGCCGCCTGGGCCAGCTGCTTTCCGGGGGATCGTTCTCCTCAGGGCCATGCACACCTCCGCCCTGGGAGACATACTTTCCAGTTCATCCAGTTAATCCAGTAGGATATCCACTGGGTAGGAGGTCTTACAGTGTTTTGTGAGAATAATGTTCTCAGTGCGTGTGCTTTGATTTGAAAATATTCTGGAAACTCTTTTGGTGAAATCTTGTGGATATTTAAACAATTAAGAACCTTTACTGTTTGATGTAGCACAGGGAATGCAAAGTAGTGCCCCCCCCACCCAGCAGTGTGGGGGCCTCTGCCCACCGCCCCGCTGTGGGTGAATAAATGAAGGCCTGTGCTGAGCTGCTTTTCATGCCCTAGGTTTCCTGTGACAGCCAAACACACCCCCCCGACCTGTGGCTGCACCTCCACAAAGCACTGTATGGTGACAGTGTGACCAACCTCTGCCCACACGACTCCAAAGCTCTCAGAAGCTATTCTGATGTGCTGAAGGCTGAAGACCACAGCGCGGGGGGGGGGGGGGGGGGGAGCCCGCCAGCCAATCATTCAGCAGATATGCCCCCCCACTCTACCACCGGTGTGCACTCAGATCCATAAGGACCTCATGATTTGCGAGGCTGCTGGTGTCCAGCTGTCACGCCCAGCTCACTCACAGGAACCTGTATTTACAGACCCTCACATTGGACTCACTCACAGGAACCTGTATTTACAGACCCTCACATTGGACTCACTCACAGGCACCTGTATTTACAGACCCTCACATTGGACTCTCACAGGCACCTGTATTTAGAGACCGTCATGCTGGGCTCACTCACAGGCATCAATGTTTACCGACCGTCACCCCGGGCTCACTCACAGACATCAGCGTTTACTGACCGTCACGTCGGGCTCACTCACAGGCATCAGCGTTTACTGACCGTCACGTCAGGCTCACTCACAGGCATCAGCGTTTACTGACTGTCACGTCAGGCTCACTCACAGGCCCCTGTATTTACAGACCCTCACGTCGGCTTACTCACAGGCATCAGCATTTACTGACCGTCACGGCACCAGGAAGCATTTTCTGAAGAGTGAGCGAAAGTGCGCCTGCCTGCCAGTAAAGCAGGACATGCTGTGGCTTCTCAGAAACCATGTCAAAACAAGTCAGATGTCGGATAAACTTGAAAGCGTGTGTCAGCAGCAGGGAGTTGGGTCGATTTTTAACATCCACAGGCTGCCTCCACTACCTCAGCCCAGACATGTGATGTTTACTGGTCGGATGACAACGACACTTGTTTTTTCAAACAGGTTTTGCAGGTCCAACCCTGGGCTAGTGACATCACTGAACAGAAAATCATCCCACGTGGCTTTTAACCAGCAAAGGTGTGGTAGGCACTCAGGGAAACAGGGGGCAAAAGCAGATGCTGCCATGCAGGCCTTCTTATGATTTCGGCGTGTCATCTGTGGAAAGTGTCTAAATACACAACTGCAGAAACAGCGGCATGTTCTAGGAAAGGAGAGAGCGGCTCCCTGGTGAGATCGGAGACAGGAAACCCGCTGAGGGTTACAGAGGCGTTGGAGTGCGTGACGCAAGCTGCTCCCCCCCCCACCAGCCACAATGAAAAACAAGAGCTAATCCTCCACATGATGAATGTAAGCCTCCAGCATTCAGTCCACAGCTCAACCAAGTGCCCCCCCACCTAATCAGGGCAAACCTAACCCTAACCTAACCCTAACCCCTCTGAGACAGTCTCTAAAATCTGTAGCAGAAAGCCCACATTTAGGGCTGACAGGCTCAGCCTGTAACGGCTGGTCCAAGGCAGTTTGGAGAAGCAGCCGACATGTCAGTGTGGCAGGGAGGCCTGGGACCAGTGAGGGTGGGACGGCAACGGCAGGTCAAGGCCTCCTGGGTTCTGGTGGAATCTGGCCATACTGATCCAGGTTCGAGTCCAGCACATATACAGGACTGTAATCTGTTAGTGTTTAGTCACTTGTGGGAACTTAATTTCATCTTAAAGAGGAAGTGTGTCTTACAGGGAAACACCCTCCCCCATGACCTACTGTCTCAATTCTCCTCCAGAAACTTTCAAAGTTGAATAATAAAAGACTCCCTCGTCTCACGCGCTACCCCTCTCTGTTTATGGATTTACGAGCACCGCCTGACCCCCAGTCTGCCATAAAGAGACGCGGCTCCTCCGCAGCCAGGTTAGCGCCGCCCTCTGCTTCGTGCCCCAGGTCCTGGAAGCGTGTAGATCGCTCTGACACCCGCCGACTCGTTCACACGTGCCGCACACACACACCCTGTCCGAGATGAAGGTGCTGATCGTGGCTCTCGCCCTCTGGGGGGCATCCTGCGCTGCCAGCCTCTCCTTGGAGGACCTGGAGTTCCATGCCTGGAAGCTGCAGTTTGGTGAGACCCTTGTCTTCTGAAGTGTATCAGCATGTTACCTCAGAGAGCAGTAAGCTGCTCTCGGTGTTTCGGTGCCCGCGTCCGCGTCGGTGTGTCGGTGCCCGCGTCCACGTCGGTGTTTGTGTCGGTGTGTTGGTGCCCATGTCTGGGCCGTGGTTATGCTCATGGCCATGTCTGCCTGCCTTGTATCACTTTGACACAAGCAACCGTGCCTCACAGGCACCAACGTTTACCGACCGTCACGTCAGGCACACTCACAGGCATCAGCGTTTACCGACCCTCACGTCAGGCTAACTCACAGGCATCAGCGTTTACCGATAGTCATTCTGGGCTCACTCACAGGCACCAGCATTTACTGACCGTCACCCCGGGCTCACTCACAGGCATTAGCGTTTACCAACCCTCATGCCGGGCTCACTCACAGGCATCAGCGTTTACCGACCGTCACCCCGGGCTCACTCACAGGCACCAGCGTTTACCGACCGTCACCCCGGGCTCACTCACAGGCATCAGCGTTTACCGACCGTCACCACGGGCTCACTCACAGGCATCAGCGTTTACCGACCGTCACCACGGGCTCACGCACAGGCATCAGCGTTTACCGACCGTCACCACGGGCTCACTCACAGCCACCAGCGTTTACCGACTGTCACCACGGGCTCACTCACAGGCACCAGCGTTTATATCACTCCGACACACGCAGCCGTGCCTCGCAGGCCGGCTGCTTTGGGCAGAGCTGCTCTTTCCATGCCTTTGCTGCTCTTTCCATGCCTTTGGCTGTGACACTGGGTAGCGAGTTCTGAGCGGCAGGCGGCATCACGCAGGTAAACAGCCAGGGAAACATGAATATTCATCTGCCTCTCGTGCTTCTTTTATGACGTTAATGTCAAACAAGTACAGCCCAATGCTGACAGCGAGGCGGTAGCAGGCTGCAAAGTTCACCCCCCTCCCCTGGGAATCCAGCTAGCGATAACAACTAATAACTGAAGCAGTAAATAATGAGCAATAGAACGGAGCATTTCCTGACTTCAGCACAAGCCAGCTTTACCTGATGAACATTCACCCTAAAACAGAGACACCCCGAGGCACACTGGTTCGATCCGCCGGCCCAGGGCTGACTAAAGAGGCGCTCTTCTCCTGGGAGGGTTAGTGTTGGGATGTAACTTGGCTCCCCCCCCCCCAGGTAAGGTGTATGACTCCCCTGCTGAGGAGGCCCAGCGGAGGCTGACCTGGCTGTCCAACCGCAAGCTGGTCATCGTGCACAACATGCTGGCCGACCAGGGCCTGAAGAGCTACCGGCTGGGCATGACCTTCTTCTCTGACATGGTAGAGCTCTGGGGGCTGGGCTACTGTGGGTGGGGGGGTGGGTCCCCGGGAGGTTATATGTCAGAGAGAGCCCAAAACCGAGGGTCTGACCCCACCTCACCCTGCAGGACAACCAGGAGTACCGGCACACTGCCTTCAGTGGCTGTCTGGGATACTTCAACGCCACCCTGGGGCGAAAGGGCAGCTCCTTTCTGCGGCAGGTGGGGGGCCTGGGTCTCCCCAGCGAGGTCGACTGGAGGACCAAGGGCTACGTCACCGACGTCAAGGACCAGAAACAGTGCGGGTCCTGCTGGGCCTTCAGCGCGGTGAGATGGGGGGGTCGGTGTGGTGGGTGTGAGTGGGGGGTGTTTGGTTGTCTCTGACAGCGTACATCCCGCCCCCAGACTGGCTCTCTGGAAGGCCAGACCTTTAGGAAGACCCAGAAGCTGGTGTCCCTCAGCGAGCAGCAGCTGGTAGACTGCTCCGGTGATTATGGCAACTTCGGCTGCGGCGGGGGGCTGATGGACAATGCCTTTAAGTACATCAAGGACAACGGGGGTATTGACACCGAGGAGGCATACCCTTACGAGGCCATGGCAAGTGCCCCCTCCCTCCCCCCCTCCCCTGCCCGGCTCTCCCAGGAGAATAGAGAAGAGTAGTAACCCCTCAATCCCCCCACCCAGGATGGGAAGTGCCGATTCAAGCCGGACGCCATCGGAGCGACGTGCTCGGGCTATGTGGACGTTCCCGAAGGCGATGAGGCCGCGCTGCAGGAAGCTGTCGCCACCGTGGGACCTATTTCTGTGGCCATTGATGCCGGTCACGTCTCCTTCCAGCTGTACAGCTCAGGTGAGAGTGCCGTGGACTGACAGAAGACTCCCTCCACCCCTCTCCCATACCGCCCCCCGCAGGCATACACGACAAGCGTGCCCTCTCACACCGCCCCCTGCAGGCATATACAACGAGCCCGAATGTAGTAGCAGTGACCTGGACCACGGTGTGCTGGCGGTCGGCTATGGAACCGAAGACGGCCAAGACTACTGGCTGGTGAAAAACAGGTAGAGGCTGGTGGCTCCGGGGCCCTTCATTAGCGTAATTACACTGATTTGCTGCCACTTTACTCAAAGACAGCAGTGGTGACCTTTGACCCAATGCCACACAGTCCCCAGTCATTAATCAGTGACTGTTTAAAGTGGAGTAATGACCTCACAGGCTAATACAGAGGCCGTATGCCCTGAGGCGGGGCTTTAGAAACGCTGATTCACATGGGCGTGTGGCTTTCAGCTGGGGTCTCGAATGGGGTGACAAAGGCTACATCAAGATGTCCAGGAATAAGCAGAACCAGTGTGGCGTCGCCACAGCCTCCAGCTACCCTCTGGTCTGAGCACAGCCACAGGTACAAATATCAAAATACCGCTTGGCTTCCCTGAAGGCCAAAAGTGTGGGGTGCGGGAATCCCTGCAGGGACACCTCTGGGGAAGCCCCCGGGGATACCTCCTTGCTGTGACCTATGTGTTTCACCTCCCACAGGAAGGAGCCGGGCAGAGGTCACGATGGAGATGTGGAGAAGGATAATTAACAACAATACCTCACGGCTTCCCAGGGCACAGAGAATTTATCAGAACATCCACTGTGAATGACTCCCCCTTTACCCCAGAAGTGCATCACAGCATGACTGGATACTTGAGTTTGCAGTAATTGCCTTAAATATGTGTATATTAACACAAAATCCAGACCAATAAAACTGACATGATCTGACCTTTGATACTTTCATCAGTCATTCTTTCTTGAGACGCTTCAGCTCAGAGAGCCTCAGGGTGACGTCAGAAGGGCACAGAGATGCCAGGAAGGGGACACTGAAGCCCCTGCGAGCCTCAGAGGGCTCTCCTAAGCCGGGACGGCTAACGTGGGCATCGGCCTTCATGCAAAGTAACGACAAAAACTTTCCATTGGGATAAGGAGTGGCTCTGTCTCCATGGATACCATCATAACTATTGTGCGGTAACAAGTCTCAGCTATGGCCACATTACACGCTCAACTGGACGCACTTTGGCACGTGTATCATACCTGTCGTCACGTTTGCGTCGCTCAGTGCTGCCTCCTTCAGTTTCTTCAGCTTATAGTATTTTGTATAACAGAATACGTCCATCTGTTTTTCCCATCACTTATCCTGGTCAGGGTAATGGGGGGGGGGGGGGGGGTTTCTCAGAGCGCGTGCGTGCGCACACACACACACACACAAACGTTTGTATGGGTATAACCCAAATCCCTACACTGACAACCTTAACCCACACTCAGCCCTAACCTTAACCATAAATAACCAAACCTAGCACCAGACTGTTGGAATTTTTAGTTTTTTGATGGTCCCCATAATGTTAAAATGTTTTTTTTAATCATATTTGGTCCTCACAATGTAATATATACATATTCCACATGCATGCACACAAGTCCCTGGTAGTCTACTTGCATGCTTCTCTGTGCTGTGCAGTCTGCTTGTGTGCCTTCCTGTGCTGTGCACCTATCAGTCAAAACTTGCCAGATGTGTGAAGCCCTTCGCAGAATATGCTGGAAACAGGGAGGAGTCAGTTGCTTCATAGTCATTTCCCAGCAGCAGACAGATATTGCCTCCTTGTCTAGTCAATTACTACTTACAGATTTGCAGGTGGGCTACAAGTGACAGTGTGTTAGCCATATTCTGACGGGGAGCACGCTTCACTGTCTGGCCCACATGGGAGCAGAAGATGGAACAAAGAAATAGGGTTTATTTCAACCAAAAGACCTAACAGAAAGGAACAGGATCACGGCAGATCAAAATTGGGAGTACAGAACACAGCTGAAAGAGAGGCCACAGACAAGATTGACATTAATACCAGGACTGGGAAGCACTTTTATACAAAGACTAACGAGGGAGCAAAACGAGAGGCAGCTAGAGTGAATCACCCAGGGGCAGAAACGAGAGGCAAGACAGACGTGTGACAGGTGTGGCTCGTTAGAGGGAGGGTCGGATGACGAGGAGGGCGTTACATATTGTTAGGAGAATAATAAATATTAATACTATACTGCAAAGAAGAAGGTAAAAAATAGTGTTAAACAGGCAACAGAAAACAGGGGTTTTGACATTTTAGGATATAAACTGTCTGGCAAACTAAGAAAAATAGCAAAGACTAGAAGCAATGCTGAACGATGGCTGTTAGAGAAGGGGACTGATAAACTGCCCAGATCTTCCAACCAATGACTTATGATGAATTTCCACATTGACAAACATGCTGCTTTGAAAGAAGCAGCTCATCTGGCCATGTGCAAAGTCCTAGGAATTTGGCAGCACGCAAGAATAGCACATCAGTGGATAGGGTCCTGGATCTGCATACTGATGAAGCTTTATGATGCATATGCAAAGGCAACAGGCCCATTTTCATCTGTAAATTATGTAAAGTATGTATTTTATCATAATCTAACAGTGGCCAGACAAACAAAATTAGAGCTGGGGAGGTCATGTCTCATGAACTTAATTTTTTTTGACCACCTTAGTGAACACACTTCATGGCCTGGCCGACAGGCGTGTGCTGCTACAGATAGACAGGCACTCCCCGTGCTTCATGGCCTGTGCTCTACAAACAGACAGGCACTCCCCGTGCTTCATGGCCTGTGCTGCTACAGACAGACAGGCACTCCCCGTGCTTCATGGTCTGTGCTGCTACAGACAGACAGGCACTCCCCGAGCTTCATGGCCTGTGCTGCTACAGACAGACAGGCACTCCCCATGCATTCTGCCTCCTCCTGAAGAGACTTGTACATCTTCCTTTAAAAAGCTGCTCTCTTTGCTGTTCATCCTGCTTCCTATCACTATCTGCATGAATGTAACCACACTGCCCCCTTCTGTACCCACATGAACCCTTTAAGAATTTGTATCTCCCTTTCCTTTGCCCAAGCCCTCGTCTAAGGAGACTAGGGAAGGCATTTTTTTAGATCCAGGGGTGCAAGGATGATAAACTCTATGGAAACAAAAAAACACAGTTTTGAATGCAGAAGGGGTACATGAGCTGCTAGGATGGGCTTGCAGGAGAGATAGGTCACAGTCACAGGTCAAAGAGGTCACAGGTCAAACAGGTCGCAGGTCAAAGAGGTCACAGGTCAGCATCCCAGAAACAGATCTGAGATTTCAAAATCTACAAACTGGCTACGCTGCTCTTAAAGCAGAAACATGGTGCACAAACACATACTGGCATTTTAATGCACATATGACCTCGTTTACAGCTGCACTTTTAATGGATCCCCTTCAGCTTGTGGCTGTACCTACAGCAGAAAGGTACAACAGCGGTTACCCCAACAAGTAGCAATGGAGCTTTGGGCAGGGATAATGTAAAACACAATGTAGTGTATTGAAAATATGCTATACAAATAAAATTGATTTGAACTGAACTGAAATTTAATTCAGTCTAATCACTGGCATTAAACGCAGATTTCGGGGGATGAAAGCTGTGCTGACCCAATATACTGGTGTGTGAAACTGGAGCTTATGGCGCCCCCTTCTGGCGAGCGAGGGTATACGCTGATTTAAACTGCGCAGAGAAGTCGCGAAATCATGTCTGATTGTTTTCCGAGAAACAAAACCGTGCGAAAGCGATTTTGGTTACTTAAACTACTCCACAGGAACGTTGGAAGAATTATTCTGTAAAATGCAAGCGATAATGTTATTAATGTTATAATATATACAGCTCATATAGTCCAGTAAGTTTAATGGCTATTAACCTTATTATGAAAATACATATGCAGATTAATGAGACACAAATTACAAAACTGACTGGTCTGGTTTATGGGAGCCTGGAGTAAACCGCGTCTTTATCTCCATAATAAAGTCTGTAACGTCAGGGTCTTAGTAGACATTGCCACGGCAAGGAGAAAACGTCAGATACCTATTAAGCTAAGAGTTTAGAAACAAGGCGCACTCAGGCGAACTTGACCGACAGCCGCGCATGGATGTGACCGGGCTGGTATGACCGGACTGGCTCCGGATCACAGAGCCTCAAACCGGATAAACTGGATGAGCGCCATTTACATCAAAGCCCTAAGCTTGTCCTCGCAGCAGAGACTGCTGTAAATGTCTATGAGGCTCATGTGATCTTTCTGCGAGAGCGTTTTGGTGCTGATCGAGGGAGCTTGCTGAATCTGACGTTGTGGAGTAATCATTATTCATTATTTTTTAACCGTATTTTGCATACATATAAACCACTTATCCGAATACATAATTGCGCCTTTTACCGTCCTCGGTGCTCTTGGCTACAGACTCTCCTTTCCTCGTTGCTCATTAGACATCCCACATAATATTTTAAATTATTAATATTGCATCTACCTGCAGCTAATTTTCCACCTTTCTGTCAGTGTTTGCCGATTGATTCCCGTCCGCTGCAATTTTCGCTCTCAGCTTCTATGTTGTTATTTACAGAAAATGCCTTCACGGAAATGATTGCCTTTCCTTTCTCGGGGAAATGGAAGACATCTGTTTTAATCATGGGCAAACAGTTGCCCTCGATGTAATTAATGAAAATGTATTTAGCGATTTTAATGTGCCCTTCTGAAATGTCACATTACCTTTAGTTCGGATAATATTTGCCCAGAGATTGAGAAGAAAATGAGTTAGGAATTAGTTGTGGGTAATCAGATTGTGAGCAAAAGTGTGACCTTCACCTCCCCTTCCAGCCGTGGCGGGGGTCCGCCCGGCCTCCGTCCTCTTAAAGGGACCCTGCCCGAGGAAGATACATCCCCTTCTAACTGAGACGCAGCTTAGAGCTAATGCGTGATGCAAAACGTATCGGCCGTTCGTTCATTATAGTATTTAAGCGTTTAAAATGGCACCTTCGGGTACAGCGAAGCGTGGGGAGCTTATAATTGACGCAACTCACCCGCTTCCAACCACACGCACACACGTTTGTATTCATATCTTTGTGGGAACCGTTCTTTCATTTCTATGGGCATAACCCTAACCCTACAACGACACCCTTAACCCCCGCCCTGCCCTAACCTTAACCATAATAAGTAACCAAACTAAGCACTTTTCGTTTTTTGGTTGCAGTCAGATTTTTACAAAATTGAGTTTTCCCTTGTGGTGCCCAAAAGATGATCCTTACAAGGTCAAAAAAAAAACAAAAAACATTTGGGGACATTTGGACCCCACAATGTAATATATACACATCCCCACATACATACAATTACACATATATGTTGATTCCGTCAATTTGGCAGTGCTGGTTACTCATTGCTTGTGATGATGGTGAAGCTGTACCCCATAAATTGTCTCCTGTTTGAAGATCAGCTGACAGAATTCAGACCCTTCAAAAGACCAAACTACACTGATACCTTAAACCAGGCTTCAGGGTTACGTCACAGTTAACTGGAGTCACCTGATTGGACTTAATAGCGGCTTTCGTGGTCTTTTTCACTCTACATTACATTGGCGGCCTCCAGTGGCCACACATAGTATTGCATTCAGCTCACAGAAAATTACAGACACCGGAGGTTGTAGAGTGACCAGCAGTCCGCAGCGGGCACCTCTGCTGCTGCGGGCGGGGGGCGCAGACAGAGGGAGAGAGCGAGCCGTGTAAATTAATTGGTTTTGTTAAATCCCCCCTTGAACGGGAAGCTGTTGCAGTCTCACAAAAGGCCATTACAGGCAATCAATTTAAATCTGTTTTACCCGTCCCACAGAAACCAATTAGGAAATTTAATTTTACTTTTTGATTTACAGCATTTACACATACAGGGTCCAATCCAGTTAAAATGCTGAAGAAAGAGAGGAAGGCTGGGATGCTGGAGATGGACCAAAGCCTGTTGATTGAATCGTTCAGGGAGCGGATGGATGAAAAGCTCCCTGCTTTAATGAATACAGCTGCAGAAAACAAACACACCTAATTGCTGACATGAAGACAAAAGCAGGAGTTTTCCTTCGGCTGTCTGGTGCAGGCTCCCAGCGCAGCTCGAGAGCGAACGGAGGTGCAGGCGGCCCCTTGATTCACGGCGCCAGCTGTGTCCCTAGTTTGGCAGCTGCATTTCCCCCCGACAGATTACTCCAATATGCAAGACCTTACAAAATGAGCCTCCTTAAACTCTTAAAAACAGCTCCTTCAGTCAGACACTACATCCTGTTACTCTGCCTCTGAACAGCAGCATATTTCACAACCAATTACGGCATTCTGCCTCCCCCCACCTCCCCTGCATACACCCGACAACTGCCACCTCCCTAATTTGCATTTCTGCTTGTGAACTGGACTCCCCAACAGTGATTGTGAAAGGACGAGGCAGTGTTTGACTTCAGGCACTAGATGGCAGCATATTGTTTACTAAAGGAAGTGGGTCTGGCACTGGCTGCAGACTCACAGGACGGCAACACTGGCAGCCGTAGTGTGACCTCACAACATTAAGGAACGGCCTGTTAGAGCAAGAAAATGTGACAAATGGTGATGATGTAACTTGTATAACAAAAATAACATGCTATCAGAATGCTTTAGCATGTAACAGTGAAATATAGCTGAGTTGTTGTTAGGCCATCTGTTAAGATGGAATATAGAATAAGGGAGCAAGTGAACAGCAGACAGAGAGACACACGTAAGATTGGCCTGTGTCCGCTGGAGCCTCACAGCAAGTCCTGACATGCCCGCGGTGAGCCAACCCCTCCATTGCTAAACACTCTGTCTGCCATGCTGTGGGGGGGGGGGGGGGGGGGGGGCATCGTGATAGTAATCCCTGCCAGTGGCCCTCATGCTCACATTGATCTCACAAGAGCCTCAGAGCCCTTCTGGAGACTGTTGAGGTATCTTCCTATCATTCTGAAGGCCTTGCCCTCTACACCAGCAGAAAGGGCTTATTTTCTACAAGCAGCAGGCTTGGACAGTGGAGCTGATATACCACTGAGCTATATCTACGCCTCCTCCATCCTGATCATGGTCATTCTCATTAAGCAACAAAGTTTATTAGGCGATTGTAGTAATTAGAAGGGTTCTGAGAGCGAGGTTCAGTCCGGGATAGTGTTTTGTGAGTTTGTTTCATGCCACATAGTAATTGATACTTTACTGACCCCATGGGGAAATAGTCTTTACACCTCCCCCAACCTGCTCTTTGTAGAGTAAGCTGTCTGTGAAGGGCAGCCACCTGTAGCAGTGTCCAGGGAGCTGGGGGTTAAGGGCCTTGCTTAGGGACCTGCAGATGTGCTGAGTCTGGGTTTGAACCAGCGACCTTCTGATTACAGGCACACAGGCTTAGCCCACTGAGCCACACACTGCCCCCATCCAAGACATGGACACATATGGTTGGCGTCCCATAATGCAACGCAGCATTGTGAGCCGAAATAGAGGGCAAGTGGTGTGATGTGAAGGCTGGGAGGTCAAGTGGGGGGGGCAGTGGAAGAGGTGAAACAGAGAGAGAGAGGGCAAGAAGAGAGAGAGGACAGGAAGGGAGAGGGGACAGAAAGTGAGAGGGGACAGGAAGGGAGAGGGGACAGAAAGGGAGAGGGTACAGAAAGGGAGAGGGGACAGAAAGGGAGAGGGTACAGAAAGGGAGAGGGGACAGGAAGGGAGAGGGGACAGAAAGGGAGAGAGTACAGAAAGGGAGAGGGGACAGAAAGGGAGAAAGCTGGGAGCTGCTTTGACACACCATGACTGCTGAGAGGGCATGATGCCAAAAATGCAGAAACAGAGCAGCTATAGTGTGCCACTCGAACCTCCAGCCACAGGGGAGCACCCCCCACCCCCCTGCTTTGTCCCACCGGGCACACAACTGCTCTCAGCTTTCCTCTCAGGTGTGAACCATGGACTGTTTACGCTGAAATTATCATGGGGGCGTGTCAGTAATACAGCCACCTGCTGATTGGAATAGCAGCACGAAGGGGCGGGGTCAGAGCTGACCAATCAGGAAGCGGAAGGTGTGACCCTCAGGCCCTGAGCCTGGTCCGCTGAGTGCGGTGAAGTTGAACACACTTCAAAAGAACAACAGAAACGCATCAGAGCATCGCTGTTTCAAAATCCATTCTGTTTGGAACGACAGGAAAGACCAGAGGGGAAACAAACTCAAAGCAGGGGAATTGCAGGCGGGGGAGGGGGCGGGGGGGGGTCTTTGTTAAAAATGGCAGCTGTTCTGTGATCAGTGTGGTTTAATCTTTGCTGTTATTGTCACCACACAGAGTTACCCCTTTGGGTGTTCCTGTGCAAAACAAACAATGATATCTCCCCAACCCCCGCTGGACAGCAGTGGCTAGTGGAGGTCAGGGTGGGGAGATCTGGAGGGAGATGGAGAGAGATGGAGGGAGATGGAGAGAGATGGAGGGAGATGGACGGAGATGGAGGGAGATGGAGAGAGATGGAGGGAGATGAACGGAGATGGAGGGAGATGGAGAGAGATGGAGGGAGATGGAGAGAGATGGAGGGAGATGGAGATAGATGGAGGGAGATGGAGGGAGATGGAGATAGATGGAGGGAGATGGAGAGAGATGGAGGGAGATGGAGCGAGGGAGAGAAAGAAGCCAGAGTCTCAGCCACCATTAAGGGAGGATCTGCAGCAAGGTGGGGTGGGGGGGTCCAGGACAAACGTGACTTAGTAGTGAAGCCCAGGCAGGTTCAGTGCCAGGGTGCCAGGCACGTCCCCACCATCCTGGCACAGCTACAGATGGGCGTTTTGCTTCCTGGCACAGACCGATTTCTCATGCTCTAATTGGCTGTGATTTGTCATGCATTAAGCAGTCTGAGCCCTTGTTCTCCTTTCTGCAGACCTTGTTGTGTGTGTGCAGTGAGTCTGGTCTGAACAATGGAAGTGTCACAACGTGATGGTACTAGAGGTGCTGAGACAGAGCCCAGGAAACTGGGACAACCAGCAGAGTTAGTGGCAGTGCTCCTCCTGGTGAAAGATGCATGCTTTTACAAGTGTGTCTCTGACAGGCAGAGAGTGTGGCTATCTCTGTCCAATTGGAGAGCCCGTGATTATGTTGGAGAATATTATTAGTCTATAAAGCCAACATTCCTTGCACTTGGGCTCCTCTGATTTGAGCCAGGCAATGGAGGAGGTACTACTGATGCACATCCCCTTGGACAGAGCAGATGCCTTGGGTGTCTATGCCAGAGGAAAAACCACAGAGGCTGCAAGATGGAGGTGCAAGGTGGCATCCTTCTGATGCCACAGGAGGGATCATTTAAAACACACACCAATGAGACCAATGCATAGAAAGTCAGGGACATGCAGGTCCAGCCATGTGGGAACAGGCCAGGAAGTACGGCACTGAAGAACAAAGTCATTACCCTTGATTTCAAGACACTCTGAGATGCATTAGCGCTGCTGAGTAATTACTAGAAGCTTGATCAGGGAGATCTGCTGAACGGGGGCTCCGGACGGCAGAGTTCACGCTGAGCTCCACTAAACGGAGCCTGAGTCGATCGCGGGTGAGCAAGCCGGAATGGCCGGCTCACAGGCCGCTTCTTTGCTCTGCCAGATCTGTATGCTCGCGCAGGAGTCATCATGCTCCTCACGGGCCTGCGCTCCTCACGGACCTGCGCTCCTCATGGGCCTGTGCTCCTGATGGTCCAGACCTCCTCGTGTGGAAGTACTCCTCACGGGTCTGCGCAGGTGCGTATGTGCCTGCGTATTGGTGGGGACCAGATGGACGGGGTGATGACAGCAGCAGGCGTGGGCAGTATGTCGGGGGGGGGACAGGGCGGGGCACAAAGGTGACACTCCGAACACTGTGGCGCATTTTGCAGGACCAGATGGTGGCAGTACAGACCCCGCCTCCTGCTGCTCATTTACGTCACCCTTGGGGCCGGCCTGCCAGGCTCAGCGGGTCATCCTCCCTCTGGGGAGGGGCGGTGAAGCTATGAGGACTATGAGAGAACAGTGACATAACCGCACCCAGCGAGGCGAGTGAGGGCTATACCACACATGACCAATGGAGGCACCAAAGTCACAGACCTCCTGACAATCTCCTCCATGACGCAGGTAGGACAAGGCAAGTAGCAGAGCCTCATGTCTGAGCCATCCAGCCAATCAGGGAGGAGGACTTTTTTATGCTTGTTTTTTCCGGGCTTTTCTGGTTAGTTCCTGCCATGTCGAGTGCCTCCCAGATCATGTCTCCCCCTCTCCCACGCTTCAGTCTCTGCTGCCCCCCTCCCTGCCTCATCAGGCTGCCATTGTGCAGCTCATTGGGGGACTAGTTGGACAGACTGGGCAGCGGCTCATGCTGCCTGTCATCAGCTGACGTTAGCGCTGGTTGCTGATTAGCCGGCTGCTGATTACCTGCTGGCCCCCCCACCCCACTGCCCTGTCAGCCTCCATGCTGGGACCTGAAGCCTCCAGGTCGTCCCTGGCCCTTCTCCTCACACCCTTGTCTGCTACCGGTGGGAAGGCAGGTGGCAGGAGACCTGGAATCCTCTCAGGAAGTCCACAGATGGAGACCCCCAGAAGAAGCCCCAGCTGTGTCTGACCAGTCCTCCTCCCCAGCACCTCAGTGGCATTTCACTTTGCTTTCACAGATCTGGACTCTTTTCTAGTACCTTCAGAAGGAGGCCAGGAGGGCTGTTCGAATCACCAGTGGTTCTCCTTGTTCTATGCCTCTCTTCTATTCTTATATTAATCCCCCGCTCAGCTCTTCCTATTTAGGAGGACACTTCACATTGGCTGATGCTGCTGCTGCTATCTTTTTCTCCCAGTCTGTGGGTGGAGCCTACAGAGAAGGTGGGACTGCAGTGGGCATGGCCTGCAGAGAAGGCGGGACTGCAGTGGGCATGACCTGCAGAGAAGGCAGGACTGCAGTGGGCATGACCTGCAGAGAAGGCGGGACTGGCATGGGCGTGACCTGCAGAGAAGGCGGGACTGCAGTGGGCGTGACCTGCAGAGAAGGCAGGACTGCAGTGGACGTGACCCTCAGAGAAGGCGGAACTGCAGTGGACGTGACCTGCAGAGAAGGCGGGACTGCCGTGGGATTGGACTGTAGAGAAGTTAAGCCACCCTAGCCCTCCTCCCAGGTCTGTCTCTGACCGTGTAGGCTGTAAGCAGGGTACTTATGCACACAGTGACCTCGCAACCCCACCTGAGGTGGTTTATCATCTGGCTGTGAATGATAGCTGTGTTTTGGGCAGGGGCCACTGGCAGACTTGATGGCTTCAGCGATGACAGGGTTACGTAATAAAAGCTACAGTAAAACATGCAGTGTCATTTCGTGCTTTTAATGAGAAGCCGGGGGAGCGGTGCCCAGACACCTGCTCGCGACTCTGTGGGAACAGATTAGCGTGAGTCACGGTTGTCACGGAGACCAGTCGTCTCTCATGGGCTTGATCATCTGTGGATGGTTTTTCAGTGTAATCCAGAATCGACTCTCAAACACCCGAGATCCACACCACCCCGCTCTGCCCCCAGCCCCCCCACCGGAGAGGAATCTGTATCTCCCATCTGAGGAATAGGTAATTAATTAGTTAGGTCTTCCACTTCAGGCTGTAATGTCTCTTATCCCACTGCTTAATGAGGCGGTACGACTTTCTGCACATTAACCCGGGGGGGAGGAGGAGGAAGATGCATTTTACAGACCACTGGAGGGGGGTTGCACTACACATGTAGGCAGCATATTTTCCAGGGGTTTCTCTGACATGTCTGTGTCCAGATGTTGGGCTGACATAGATTAGCCAGCAGTCCAATTAGCTGTAATGGAGTGTGCTATGCGCCGGCCTGATAGCTGTGGACAGAGCTGTGAGCGCAGGCCGCTCTCCCTGTCCGTCACTGTGCATCCATCACGCTACAGCACAAGCTGCGCTCCATGTCCGTCACTGTGCATCCATCACGCTACAGCACAAGCTGCGCTGCGTGTCCGTCACTGCGCATCCATCCCGCTACAGCGCAGGCCGCGCTGCGTGTCCGTCACTGCGCATCCATCCCGCTACAGCGCAGGCCGCGCTGCGTGTCCGTCACTGCGCATCCATC
>JAODLC010000028.1:20232241-20243276 GCA_026781145.1 Hippopotamyrus pictus
GGGGTGGGGGGGGGGGGGGAGGGGGGGGGGGGGGGGCAGGAGCCTGAGCACTGCCCGGATGGAGAGCTGCTCTGATTGGCCACTGTCCTGTCACTGTCCTCACGCCCCCTGCTGCCTGTCATTATATGTGAGCCGATTAACATCACATTGTTACAGAGAGTAATTAATATATGTTCTGCAATTGATTCATTGATTATGTCCATATATAAATAAAACCTCAGTTAGGCCGTCTGATGTCTTATGTGAGACAAAACGCTAATTAGACCTGATTATCTCATCAGTGGCATTTTGACAATCTATAAAACCGCTACTCAGTTGCTAACAGACTAAAGGGGTAAATAAGGAGCCTTTAATTAGTCTGATAATCAGATAGTCAGTTTTACAGCGCTCAGGCTCACCTCCAGGGGGCGAACAGGGGCCGCCACTTCACTAAGAACTCTGGGTAATGCTGGAGTGAACCAGTGCCATACCAGCAGGGGTGCCCCCCTTTTCAGGCCTGGTTCTTATCCACAGAATAATCGCTGGGACCCCGCAGGTTGTCACTCTCAGGATTTTCCTGTGGGCTGGAGGGTTAGGGTTAGGCCTCTCCAGCCCTGAGTTCTGAGGATAGCCACCATTATGCCCAGCAACAGAACCAGCCCATCCAGCACAAGGTCAGTGTAGGCCCTCCTCTGGCTATAGACCGTCCTGCAGGATCTCCCAAACACAGCCGGATTCTGTAGGAAGATACGGGACAGCGTGTGCGTGAAATCCTCAGAACAAGGTCTGCATGTGTGTTCCTGTGCCCCCACACCCGGCCCCCTGTCACCCTAACCCTAACCCACATGACAAACACTGCCCCTTTAAAGGACACCCCCCCCACAAAGGTCGTCCCGTTGCTCCTTCCCCTCACAGGCATTGTCACTTTGAGGTGCCCACCCCTCTTCTCCTCCAAAGGCTCATTAGAACAGAAAGCAAATGAGACCTCTGGGTTTCCAGTGGTCTCCACGTGCATCTCCTGTGGGCTGGATCCCTGCCAAGTTTGCTTCCCCTCAATTTCTCACGAAAATAACACTCTTTGCTAAGTCCGGTCTTCTCCCTCCAGGGGACAGTGGGATGAAGAAGGTGCTGATAGTCTTGCTGCTCTGACGGCTGGAGGCCCTGAGGCGCCTCTGGGGAGCTGCTGCAGATTCCCACACTGCCAGTGACACCAGTGTCTGAGTCCCAGCCTGACAGCAAAGACGCCCCACTGACTGTTGCCACTCTCCTGTCATTCTGCTCTTTAGCCAACATCTAAACATCCTGTCGCCTCACTGACGTGCCACTGTTCCCTCTGTGTAAAGTGACATTAATGCTGCATTGTCAAGAAGCACTTAAGCATGAACTGAGAGAGAGAGTGAGAGAGAGAACTTTGGGTGGTGGCAGAGGGGTAACAGAGCACTGTACCCTCTGGGGGGGATGGGGGGGGGGGGCTCCTGATGGCAGATGATGCACAGGAGGTCTTTTATTCTGGGGGGTCGCTGTGTGTTTTTCTCTCATTACAACAGCCATCTTCATTAGAGGAGGAGTTCAGCTGCTGACCTGGATGCTCCTTCAGAAGCTCTCCATGAAGAGGCAGGAGCTGGAAGCTAAAGCGGATTAACTGTCTTTGAGAGATTTGTCCTGTCTCTGGGGGGTCTGTCCTGTCTCTGGTGTGTCTATCCTGATTCTGGGGGGTTTGTCCTGTCTCTAGGGCATCTCTCCTGTCTCTGGGGTGTCTGTCCTGATTCTGGGGGTCTGTCCTGTCTCTGGGGGGTCTGTTCTGTCTCTGCGGGGGCCTAACCTGCCTTTGTCTTCTTAAGACATCGTGGTAAATGAGCTGGCGTAAGTTGCTGCACTGTGAGGACTTTGCAGGCCTATCTGCTCTTCCTCAGTGTGATACAGCGGCCTGCTTGGTCCGGGAGCCACATTTGCACGCAAATGTGGAAGCGGCTGATTCACATGGAGCTTTCCATCACGACGGGGACAGGTGTGAACGCACGGCTGCCTCCGCCGGGCACTGGAGGGGCTTGAAGCGGCACACTGCTTCCACATCATCTCCTCAGTGGGAGCTGATGAATAATAATGGAACTGTAATGCAAAGGGGGGGCGGGCCGGGGGATTAGCTGCCACCTGCTGAGCAACGCCCAGTAACACGCATATGTGTGTCTGAGAGTGTGTATGTGTGTCTCTGTGTGTGTGTGTGTGTCTGTGTGGGTGTGTGTGTGCGTGCATATATGTGTGTCTGTGAGTGTGTGTGCGTATATGTGTGTCTCTGTGAGTGTGTGTGTGTGTGTATGTGTGTCTCTGTGAGTGTGTGTGTGTGTGTGTCTCTGTGAGTGTGTCTGTGTGAGTGTGTGTGTGTGTGTGAGAGAATGTGTGTGTTTATGCCCTTGAGAAATACAGCCTGATCTGGCTAAATTAAAATGTCAGTCACATTACCTCACAATAAGACTCCCCCCGCCCCAAAAATGGTAATTTCTATGAATGATGACATACATACACATGAATGCAGTGATCACATGATCGTTAGGCGTGGCATTGGGTGTCTTACAGAACCTGTCAAACCCAGTCAGGCTGAAAATGCTGCAAGGTCCTGCTGGCACAAGAATGTGCAGCGCTGCACGTCTGTGTCATTAATCCGCAGGCTGAGGGCGCGGCAGAGCTCATCTGATAGCCGATAACGCCACACAGATCCATCTGAACGTCACCGCCTGACATTTGGGAAGGTAGCCCGGATTCTCCCCAGGCCGAAATAATGAGCAAGCGGCAGATAGCGGAGCAGCGGCGGCTCTCTAAGGGGACCTGCAGCTTGGGTCGGGCCTGGTGGAGCCGCCTCACACTGCGGCTGTGCACGCAGCTCAGGGCTCTGGCTGGATGCGGGCAGAGACGTCGCATTTACACTCTGTTTTACTGCAGACAGCTTGTTAGTTTACTGCCCGGCAGAGTGTTCCATTATCCGAGCGGTGCTCCTCTCTAGAATAGAGACCGTAACTCTGCAGAACCCCCCCCCCGTCTGATCACGCGGCGGTGCGGGCCTGACAGCCCCCACCGCGCTGCTGACTCAGTGTTCCCGGCTCTGACGGGGCCTCTTGGGGCTCGTATACCACCAGCTCTCCGTCAGCTGTGAACAAGACCGTCCGAAAACACTTAAGGCATCAACATTCCGGGGCTTTCCGGCTCATCCTGTATTTGTGTGTTTGCTGCTTCGCGTGGCAGTCAAACAGCTGGACCCATCCATCCGACCAGCAGCGGTGCTGCGTCTGTGATGCTCCGGTACCCGGTCAAGTGATGACCGGGCCGATGGCAGCCAGGAACGGAGGAGGGAGCCGAAGGAAGCTCAGCAGCCAACGTGCTGGGAACGGGTGTCCGGACTGGGACAGATGACTGCCCGCGGAACCGGCAGAAAGCAGGGATCAGCGCTCGCACGGCCAAGCTGACCCCCCTCCCCACCGAGGCCCAGCAGGACCGGCTGTGCCCCCCCATGGCCGCCTTCTGCTTGCTGGCCTGACCTGATCCCTGCTCCTTCTGCACTGACCTGGCCAAGCTGGACTTTGCAGGTCCTGCCAAATGTGACCCAGGTATCCAGACTCCCATCCCCTCGATCAGTGATTCCTGTGACCGCGCCCCCCCCCCCTCCCCCAGAGTGCGTCCAAGTCCCCCAGGGATGTTGGGATCTCCACTGTGTGGCCAGTGCTTAGGGCTCACGCTGAGCGTGAACTCGCACTGACCAGCTGGTGGGGGGGCCACCGTGCAGATAACACACACTAATCCTCACTACAGCCCAGCTTAGTGATACGGCCCCTGAGCCCTGAGACACGTTTAATTCAACCCACTCGTCTGGATGACCCTCCCGGCCTCTCTCTCTCCCACTGTCTCTCTCCTCCCGTGATATCGCTTCCTCTCTCGCTCTCTCTCTCTTCCCTCCATCTCTCTCCTTCTGTCTCTCTTCCCCTCTCTCTTCCTCTCTCACTTTCCCTCTCTCTGTCTCCCTCTCTCCTGCTTCTCTCTCTTCCTCACTCTCTCCTTCCCTCTGACTCTCTCTCCCTCTTTCTCCCTCCCTTCCTTCATTGCTCAATGTACTCACATCCTCCGCATTTAATGTTTGCAGAATATCTAGCTGCCAACAGAAGGAAGAAAAACATTTTAGTGCAGATTAAGCATTTAGTACAAAACACTGTGTTAAACCATGTGCAATGACTTGAAAAAATCAGCAAGTAAATTTCCCAAAAATATAGAGTATGTTCCTCACCATGTTATCATGGTCCTATACCCGTTAGATGATCCACACCATGTTTCATGGTCCTGTATCCCTGTTAGATGTTCCTCATCATGTCTTCATGGTCCTGTACCCCCATTAGATGTTCCTCATCACATTGCCATGGTCCTGTACCCCTGTTAGATGTTCCTCACCATGTTATCATGGTCCTGTACCCGTTAGATGATCCACACCATGTTTCATGGTCCTGTATCCCTGTTAGATGGTCCTCACCATGTCTTCATGGTCCTGTACCCCCATTAGATGTTCCTCATCACGTTGCCATGGTCCTGTACCCCTGTTAGATGTTCCTCACCATGTTATCATGGTCCTGTACCCGTTAGATGATCCACACCATGTTGTCATGGTCCTGTACCCCTGTTACATGTTCCTCACCATGTTGTCATGGCCCTGTACCCACATTAGATGGTCCACACTATGTTTTCATGGTCCTGTACCCCCATTAGATGTTCCTCATCATGTCTTCATGGTCCTGTACCCACATTAGATGGTCCACACTATGTTTTCATGGTCCTGTACCTCTGTTATATGTTAGACTCCAGCCCTGCATCACGTCGATCCTAAGATGAGTGAGTAAACTAGAACAAAGGGACGGCTGGATCTACAGACTCCACTTCACTGCGACAGTTGCTGTATCCATATGCAGGCGCCTCCACAGGACAGGAATGCAGTGTCACCAGTGAACCAGACGCTTTTTATTTATTGTATTTTTTTTGTTAAATACAAGCTGACACAGTGCCCGTTTCCTGTGGTCACAGAAGCGTCACCCTGGCAGAGCCTGATTCTGTGGGAATGTCATTTTTTATGCAGCCACAGAAAAGGTCAGTGCGTCTCGTTTTAAATGAATAAGGCCGTTGCTCATAATTGCTTTTCTATCACTGAGCTGAGAGGCCGCCTCTTATTAGGAAACATCCCGCCCCTTCTTGCGGCCCCATTCCCAGGATCCCTGCTGCTCTCCTACATTATTTAGGTTCTAATTAAGATTTGGGCCCTGCCCCCTCACCCAGAGTCGATGGCGCCTTCCAGATCCAGGACAGGAGATCACAGCTGTACATAACAGAATTCCTGTGGGGCATGCCTCCCTCTCGCTGGCAGTGGGAATGCCGCTCTGTCTCAGAATTCAGGAGCGCTGATGCCCACAGCCTTTCCGCAAACTCGGGTCTGAAGTGCAGTTCTGCGGGTCCTTACTGAGTGGCCGGGATAATGCTAAGGATAATTTAGACCTGGAAATCTCAAGTGCAGAGGGAAGCTCACTGGGAGTCTGAAAAAGATGTGATCTGCTGAAGCGGGGGGTTGTAGGCCTCCGCACCGTAATGAAGCGTGGGGTTGTAGGCCTCCACACCGTGATGAAGCGGGGGGTTGTAGGCCTCCACACCGTGATGAAGCGGGGGGTTGTAGGCCTCCGCACCGTAATGCCCAGCGGTGTGACATGGCTCTCTCTCTCTGCTGACTCCTGTGTGTGCATACATGGGTGGGATGGGGGTGGGGGAAATCTTCCAGTGTCTGACCCACATGGATCACTGTACGGCACGGTGATGCAGCATACAGGGGGGTCATCAGCACTGCTCTGGTTCTGTGATCCCCTGACCCAGTGTATCTGTCTCCCCAGATGCCAATCTGACGCCCGACTCTGACGCCTGATTCTGACTCCTGACTCTGACTCCCGACTCTGACAGCCAGGGACGTTTCCTCTCGCATTTTAATGGATATTTTCTTGCTGCCCCCAGCTCTGCATAGCTGCTCCTACAGGCTGGCTGCTGAGGGTGGGTCAGACTTGCTAAATCTCTCCTGCTGTTGTCACCCATGTGCCCCCCCCCATTTCATGAAGCTCCACTCCAGTTTTCCCAGTATCTGGTGCCATGTGTAGATCTTCCACTCTCGGCAGCATTCCAGTAGTGAGAGATGGACCCTCCTCAGTGGCAACGCATCCAATCATGACATTGCGGGGATCTGTGAGCCCCAGCACTCCCCAGTCAGCGGTCTCAGGATTTTAGAGGCACACAGGTTCACAAACAGCAGAAACACCCGAAATCTGGGTGCCTAAAAGTGCCTCAGGACGTTGCAGAGTAATCTGCAGTCACCAGCTGTACGCCAGCCAGAGAGAATCTGCCCTCCCAGGTCAGCCAGCGATGCCCCCCCACACAATCTGACAGGCGGCCAGTGGGAGCGGGAGATCTGTCTCACACCTGGTATCTGAGGAGGCTGGAAGGGGCTGTAATCTTTTCTGAGCACTTGTGGCAAATCAATTGATGTGATTGGAAAATATCTTCGGTCACACCTGAGTCATGTATCCCACTTGCTGATTTCAGCTGGGGGGGGGGGTTCGATGGACCATTTCCAGCTGGGGGGGTAGGGGGTTTGCCGCCATGCTTCAGCTGTGAAATATGCAAGTGGAAAAAAATTGGTTTATCTCAGGTGACATTTTTATTGATTGATATCAATGCCTCACTCCCTTGAAAGCACTCGTGTGAGCGGGCCGGGGGGTGTATAGGCCCAGTGATGAATTATTTGTTTCTCTCTTCATGGCTCCCAGTCTCCACCAATTTCACCAGGAAGCAAAATCATCCTGTAAGTTGAGCCCCTCGGATGGGAAAGAGACGGATGAATTGGAGAGAAATTGCGTTTTTGGGCTGGTGGAGAAAATGAAGGGTGGGGGGAAAGGGAGAGACGAGCAGCTGGGGGAGTAAATTCTGCTTCCTGCATCTTTGTGGGCTGGGTGGGGGGCAGGACGGAGCCGACTGCTCGGCCACTAAAGGGGCGCTCTCTCCACTCCAGCTGCTATCTCCATGTCGGCCCCTGTGTGTGTGACTGCCTGCATCTACATGGACATGAAGGGACAGGAACATGATTTTGTTGTGTAGGAATTTGGCAGACAGACTGTGATTATATAATATTATACCTCTTTTCATTCCACAGCAGGGTTAGGGTACAGGGTTAGGGTACAGGGTTAGGACCACGAGGGCGCATTCGAGCTGCACTGGTGCTCCATCCCGCTGGGCTCGCCTAGCCGCATGGACGGCAGCTGCAGGGCCTCATCCCGCAGTACTTAGAGGCAAGAGCCTCAAATGGAGAAAAGCCGCTTATAGTCAATATGGGCAAGCATGGCCATGCAGCTCGCGTGCTGAAGCAGACCCTGGCCTAATCTCCCGGAATAAATGACAGGCAATGCTCACTGCGGTCTGCTCTGAGGGGGCACGGTGACTCTGCAGAGGAGAGAGAGGAAGAGAGACTGGGAGAGAGTGAGAGAGAGAGAGGGAGAAGGAAAGAGAGAGGGATGGGAGAGAAAGTGAGGGAGAGGGAGAGGGAAGGTGAGTGAGATGGAGAGAAAGAGAGGGAGGGAAAGAGGGAGAGAGGGAGGGAAAGAGAGAGAAGAACATGGAGAGAGAAATGGAGTGAGAGGGAGGGAAAGAGAGATAGAAAGATGGAGAGAGAAATGGAGGGAGGGAGAGGGTTAGAGGGAATACTGGGGGGGCAGGGTCAGGGTTAGAGGCAGAGTCAGGGTTAGAGGGAGTACAGCATCCCTCCTCCTGTTCCAGGGCTCCCCTCCCCAGGCGAGTCGCCACACTCTGCATTTACTCCAGTTTCCCAGCTGTAAACTGGCATTAAATCAGCCTTTTAAAATCAGCTTTATCTAACCTCTTCCTGCAGAGATGTGAGCCCTGTAACATCAATCACAAGGCTGAAACCGTCTTAATAAGGCCTAATCTCTGCTTTGTCTTTAAACAAGAAAGCAGAGATTAATAACGACCTCGGTTAAGGAAATGTCCTTCTATAAATACTTCACTTTAACAATATCTGTTAATTTAAAATTTTTGCTGTGCATGTTTGTGAAGCTCAGTTCACTTATATATTTTTTTGTCATTTGGTGCTTTCCTAATAAATCCTCAGTGTGATCATTCTCTGAATTCTGCTCTGATGAGGCGTGAGGCTCATACACCAACATTCATAATAATGGAACAGTTTAGTGCGAAACATGGTGCTTTGGGCAGGTGACCCAGTGACGGTAAGAGCCTGGTGTCTATGACCAGCTTTGCAGGAGGTTGCTTGGGCCTCGCAGTGTCTGTTGGAAACGGTGGCCCTTCTTTTGGCCGTTGGAAATGAGATGGAAGAACAGAAAGGCCGGTTATAACTGTTTCTAAAGTCTCAGCTTCTCAGGAAGAATAACCTTTCTAAGAGTCACACAGACAGACACACACAGACACACAGACAGACAGACAAACACACACACAAACACAGACAGACAGACAGACATACACACAGACAGACAGACAGACAGATAGACACAGACACTCACATAGCAGCTGACGACCTTTCAGTAAAGTGTCTTTATCAGCAGTGCACGGGGCCTGGGGTCCCTCACATCACTCACACGACGCCAAGCCAGGGTCCCGCTGATGGCGGAGCTGAGGAATATTCATGAGCACAGGGACCCTGACTTGTCTGATTCCAGCCACTATTGATGCATGTAGGATCAGTGTAACTGCCAATAATTCAGCAGCAGAATGCCTTTCAGGACTGCGTGCTCATGAATATTCATGAGGGGGGCACAGTGTAGTGCGGCCCCCGAGACTCACTACTGCATAATAGTCTCCACTATTAACCGTGACGCCCACCCCTGACCTCCAGTGGGAAGCTTGTGAGAACTCTGTTACCGTTCTTGCTGCTGTTGTGCCTGAAATTGCCTTGTTCATTTAACATTTAAGGCCTCTGTCCGGTGTGGAGCCTGTCTGCATGTCTGTCTGTCTGTCTGCCTCCCTACCTCTCCTCGTTCCTACATTTCCTCCTTTCAGGAACCGCAGAAGCCAGATGTTTGGCTTCCAGGTAGGAGGCAGCTTGGCAGAGCCAGAATCCTGCTGGGCTAGAGAGCCACCGACACGCCACCAAGAGCCAGGAAGCGAGCCCCCAGGGAACAGTGGCCTGGGCATTTGTGTGTGTGTGATCGGCACGTCACTGTGAGCACATTAGCATAAAGCTGAGGGGATTCAAATTACAGCCTCCTGTAGCCTCCTGCCTAAATTGGGCGAAATTACAGCGCAGGTCCCGGCGGCGAGCTGGAAGCCTCAGTAATTACAGTGTGCGGCCTTCAGCACCGAGCCTCTGATGAATTTGTCATGATTGCCGGTTATTTAGTGCTGCCTTGATCATTTTAGCACATGTGACAGGTAGGTTTTTCCGCCGATCCCTTTAACGAATATGAGCAGCTTCTCATTCTATTTAAAGGCCCCTTCTCATCGCCGACGGTTGGTGCCGACAGCCTCTGGTTGCTAAGCGAAAGTGTCGGTGATGCCACACGGCACAAAGCACTGCACAGCCGGCGTGCAATTACACATCCGTTCATTTGATTTGATTCTGTGCTGATGAGGCTTGAAGGAAAAAAAGACTGAAGATGATAAAACCAGCAACTGGAATTTTATGCTAAAATATCGGCTGACATGGCCGCAGAGGGAGACCTGGGCAGTGTATCGGGATAGCTTCACGGCAAACCTGCTAGCTACTTTGCTGCTGGCTGATTGGCCGAATGACCGTGGTGGGGCGGGATGGGGGACACACATGAGCATCTCTGGAAGGATTCCCGGCTCATGGAGAGGAAGGTTTTTCCACTTAAGGAAGCTGTTTTCCAGATGACGTTGCGCAGTAAGTGAGGCTGGCTTCTGGGCGGCGGATGTCTCACACAGTCATACAGTCACACAGTAATACAGCCATACAGTCATACAGTAATACAGTCATACAGTCACACAGCCATACAGTCACAATCATACAGCCATACAGTCATAAAGTCACACAGCCATACAGCCACACAGTCATATAGTCACAGAGTCATACAGCCATACAGTCATACAGCCACACAGTCATACAGCCATACAGTCACACAGTAATACAGCCATAGTCATACAGCCACACAGCCATACAGTCACACAGTAATACAGCCACACAGCCATACAGTAATACAGCCATACAGTCATACAGCCACACAGTCATACAACCACACAGTCATACAGTCATACAGTCATACAGCCATACAGCCATACAGCCACACAGTAATACAGTAATACAGTCATACAGCCATACAGCCACACAGTCATACAGCCATACAGTAATACAGCCATACAGTAATACAGCCATACAGTAATACAGCCATACAGTCACACAGCCATACAGTCACAATCATACGACCATACAGTCATAAAGTCACACAGCCATACAGCCACACAGTCATATAGTCACAGAGTCATACAGCCATACAGCCACACAGTCATACAGCCATACAGCCACACAGTCATACAGCCACACAGTCAAACAGCCATACAGTCACACAGTAATAGTCACACAGCCATAGTCATACAGTCACACATGCCAGGTTTTTGCATGAGTAAGGCAGCCATGAATGTATGAATCGGACCACCACTGCCCCCCCAATCACACCCAGTTTCCCCTCTGAATACACATAGACACACAGACATACCACTAGCTGTCTCTCTCTCTCTCTCTCTCTCTCACACACACACACACACACACACACACACACACAAAGCTGGCCTGTGTTGATATGAAGGTGACATTGCAGGCAATTGATGCTAAACCACAGGGAGTGTATGAGTTTGATGAGGGAATGGGGGGATGTGTGTGTTCAAATCCTCAGAGGGAAGGCAGACTGTGGTCAGAAGGGGGGGTGGGACTTATCGTGTTACCTGAATATCAGAGGATCGGCGACCCCTCCACAGGCACCAGTGCTCTGCCCCCCGCTGCCCCCCCTCGCCC
>JAODLC010000028.1:20269835-20294917 GCA_026781145.1 Hippopotamyrus pictus
TATATATAAAAAAAACATGCTCAATTGAAATAGCTTAGAAGCGGAAAAAATGTGGGCACCCCTGCATTAGAGGGACTGAAGTGGATATTTTGAAAGACTGACTGCCGAGATATAAATATCGAAACGAAGCAAAAGCATGATTGTAATGGAACTCAACCTGTTGGGCAATGCATCCAGTAAGTCAGCATTCTGGGAAGAGCCTGCCACAGTTCAGGAAGTAGGAACAACATTCACTTCCTGTTGATTAATACCGCGTTGTGCATCTTCAGCTGTTTTCCATTTTGTTTCTTCCTTCCACAGCCCGAAATCTGAACATTTGTGAGGCAGGTACAGTAACTGAGGTATCTAATTGTTAGCAGGGCACAGTATGGCTCCGTGGGAGGCGGGCCTGACATGGCACTAACCCACACGCCGTGCACATCGAGGACGAGTAAGCAGCATGAGGCAGTCAGCCCCGAGGAGTACGGCAAGCTCTTCTGCGTGATTACACACGGGCTACTGGGGACCGGGCTATACCAAGAAGCACCACCCCCAAAGGGCCAGGAAAAATGGCAGAGGAATGAGATCTTTGCAAGCAAGACCTATGAAAGGAGCACATGATCGAAGGTTTCTGTTTATGGAGAGATGACAAAAGGGGGTAATGCCATGCTGTAGTCCAGTTTGGACTGCCAATCAAGACAAGTCATGTGACCATCCGCCGGATGGAAAAAGGGGGATTCCACTCCCCTTCCCCGCCAAACCAGCATAACCAATGCTCAGCTCTACCGTTACTAAAAGTAGCAAGCTGTGGGAATTTAAAAGGCGACAAAAACATTCTTGCATTGATGAAATGATTTTTAACCCTCACTATTCTGCCCAGCTGCTCTGTGAGCTGGTATGTGCTGTAAGATGGAGGCAGCTAAAAATAAACCAATGAAATGCTTGCAGAAACCGTATGGAGCAGCTGCCTTGTGTCCTGCGCAGTTCCTGGCCCGACATGGATGACTGGCAGCAAAGTGCAGTGCAGGTAAGATGCTGCCAGTTACTTGATTTATTTTGCAGTGCCTTAGAACAGTGCTGTTGGTGACATTAGAATTTGTCCAAGACAAAATTAGAAGCATCTAAGGAAGTAGATAACACAAAGAAAACGGATATTCTTTGGAGAACGCATCAGATTGCCGGGAACCGACAGGCAGCACGCCCACCTGACTCAACTTAGCTGCGTCTTAACTGTCCTCACAGCATTTGAATTCCGATCCCCAGATAGATCCAGCCCAGTCTGAGGGGCGGGGTCTGCTGGGGAAGCCCCTAAGGAGCGGACATTCCAGCGAGGTGACACGGCTACAAAACGACGGCAGCATCACAGCAGAGGCGGGACAGGGCGAAGGGGAGACCAGCGAGGAATGCGGCAATGGACCCCCAAGCCCCTTCAAACTCCGGGCCCAGAGATAAGTGCTTCACAAGCACTCCGTCTCCATGCCTGGGATTGGACCTTGGCCTCCTTTCATTCAATCCTGCCTCCCCCAATTTAAAGCAGGTTTGATCAGAGGGCAGAGTATTGCAGTGTGACTAGTTATTTTCCTGCACGACTCCCACGTCCAGTCCGATTACACCAAACCACCCTTGGGGGCAGAATGAGGGCAGCGGCTCCCCAGTGTCTGGGGTCCTTTCAGGAAGCGGGCCCGGCTGGGGAGGGGCCCCAGTGGCCCAGCTGCAGCACAGTGTCCACCGATAAGACCCCATAAAGGAGCGCTGTCAGAGTGACTGTGTCCACACACGAGGCTGTGTCGGGGTGGTATTCTCCATCATGAAAGCTCAGAACTGCTACCATTGGCTGTTAACCTGCCATCAAAGCCCCCCTCTTCTTGCATGGCGGCATCTACTTACCTTCTTCCTGTCCCTCATGGAACTCTTTCCTCTGACCATGATCTTGCATCCAGTTTCTGCTTCCAGCTGTTTGGCAGTCAGGCCGCGGGGACCCAGGATCCTCCCGACGAAGTTGTACTGGGGGAGAGAGGAGTGCAAGAAATTAGACAATGACACACTGATCCAACGATGATCAGTTAAAAACTGAACTGTCTATAGACTTTCATGCGGAGGGATAACTGACTGCAGCATTTTAGGTGAAGCACCGTGCTGAGGCTGCAAGCAAGCTTCAAAACCGCAGCTCTAACCATCATGCCGCCTGCTGGGAGGCCAATCGTTACTGACCACTGGGAGCATCCCAGCTCAGCCAGCACCACCTTTGTTTCTGCTTACCCTTGAGCTCCAGCACCAGGATGCTACTAATCTTATTATCTGGCCACTCTCAGCGAAAAGCTAAGCACCACAGGCATGTGCTTGCACACTCAGACAGCGTCTGCTGCCCCAGTCAACTAGCAGTGACCCCCCCTCCCACAGAAAAGGGACTTGCACAAACACACCAACACTAAATCAGTGCTACGCTTCCAGGCCATGCTCTTTACAGCAAAGACTTCGGAATTCCTGCCACGCCGGCACAGGAAAATGAATTATTTCCGTACAAAAATAAAACTACAGGGAATTAGAGAAGGCAGAAGGTGAGGCTCTGCCAAAGAGCATGTCCTTATCAAGCCCCTTTCACTGGTGAGCGGCCCAGCGGCTTGGTACCGGGGAAAAGTATTTACTAGTGTAATCCTCTCCACTTCAAGCTGGCTTCCAAGGGGATCAGGAAGAAAATGTGTGTTGAAATAATCCAAAACATTTTTTTGTAAAAATGAAACAGAAAAGGGGGAAGGGGGCACAAAATAAACATGGGGTGAAGTTTACGAGAGCGCTGGGCTTCAAGTGGGGCGGGGGGATGGATGCTGGATTCCACACAGACATGTTTGTGCAGGCCTCCCTTATCAGAGTCTGTCTAATCCTACATATAGACAACAGTGCTTTGTTATCTTACAGCCAATAAAAGCAGCACCAAAAATATTAGGTGCCAATGACCTAAAACATGAAAACATGCACACCAGCCAACATGGAAAGTCACTGGAGGAACTGTGTTTAATTAGCATCTGTTAGAGAGGCACCGGTTGATTGCCTAGTGATGGAAAGATTTTCTTTCTGATCGGCCACTCAGTCTAAATACAGCCAGTATCATGAGCCTATCATGTAATTTACCAACTAATGTTTTTGTGCCAACTAGTAATGGCCGATATGGTGATATTTCATTGCTCCTGGTCTAATTGTACCCACAGTACACATTTCAGAGGTATTGATCATGATACAGCATTCACATTTACTTTTATTTAGTAGACACTTTTGTCCATAATGACATACAAGTGAGGCAAAGAGCACATTACAAACATATGTGCTATTGAGGAGCTGACTAGGCACAAGTGCAGCTAAGCTAATTTCCAATGAACGCCCAGCTAGAAGCATATTACTTAACATTATTATTAAAATGACAGGACAAACCTGCATGCTCAGAGGCTGCAACAGTACAACAAAAACAGACCAATGTGAAACAAGGTGATCGAGGTCTGCTTGACATCCCAGCACCATCTGTATATCTCACTTTTCTCAATTACGTCTCAAGTTGATCTCAATTTACTAGTTAGATCTTGAATTAAAAACTATTTAATCTTTAACCATTTAGCCAACTACATGAAAACAAAACTTCAGATATCATTGGGTTGCTAAAAATATTGTACTTGTGTCACACGGTAAACAGCATGAGGTCCATAGACTGGTCGGCTATGCTGTCAAATGTAGTGGGCGGCAAGGCTGATGAAAAATTGATTCCAAAAAATGGTTTGAACTTGCGAAATCTTAAGTGGACCAATCCACTGTAATTCACAAACTGTGCAAAGGTGCTATTTGCATAAAAGATGGCAACACAGCCAATTCTTTTAACCACCTAAAATGTTAGCAGCCCAAATAGACAGAATGTCTGGCTATGCATGTGTGTGAGTACATCATCCTTCCACATCTTAAGTAACCAAACTGATGCAAAACTCAAAATCTTACATTTTATTCATTTGTCCATTATTTTTGTATTGGTTGCACAATGAGTTCAGAAGTCTGCAGTTTAACCAGTGATAAATGTTGCACATTAAAAAAAAACACACTTGTACTATAATGAGTCAGTTTATTTCTTTATGTACAGTGTTCTGCATATCTTAAGTTTATTTTATTAAGACATGCTTCTTAAGGATGGACTTACTACTTAAGTGATTAAATGATTAACACCACTACATAAATTTCTAAAAATACTTAACCATATTGTATCATGATGAGACTTGGGCCATAACCCCCCCCCCCATTCCCAGGCCAGTGTGCCTGGTCATGGACACATTTTGGGTAGTCAGAGGGGGACAGCAGAGGGCCTGGCAGCCAAGAGAGACACCTGTAAACAGAGCACCCCATCACAGTTTAATGAGGAGCACTCTGGTCTGGGGAAACTTATTCCAATAGAAATCCCATTTGCACATAAGTAGCCCCTGCACACTCGCAGGCAGATAAGGAAAGCCAAGCCACCATCACCATGAACATGTTGATGCTGATTGGACATGGCAGAGACCAGGAGCTGCAGGACAGTGGGGAAATTGCTCACTTTGAATTCTGGAATAAGACAGTAATTACAGACAGCAGGACAAGTGGAGGAGGTGGCCTGCAAAGCACGGCCTTGAGCAACAAAGAGAGGTGGAAGTGGGGGGTCGCGAATGTGTGACAACCAGCGATGCTCTGGCCGTTTCCATGCCAATTCCATGGTGTTAAAGCCCAGCTCCACAACCTGGTCAGCAAAGGTCAGCTGCTGGAGTGCATAAAGCAAAGGTCTGTGCTACATGGTAAAGAGAATAGCCCCCCTTTGCTGAAAAGGGTTAGGGAGCATTCCTCCACCTACAATGCAGAGGTGAAAGCTGGAGCCGTTACATGCTTTGGGACCAAAGGCGGGGGGATGGGAGAGAAGACATTTTCTTACAGTCTGTAGGAAGCCCTCATCCAAAACCACTTTAACCTTTGAGATGTGCAAGACAAGTCAGGAAATTTGTGCCTAAAAATCTTTTGATAACAGAAGGTAAAAGTACCCAACTTAAAAGGTACAACACTAGCAACCTATGATTTGGTCATGGGGACATTGTGACTGCTACCCACATACTCCTTTGCCTAGGAAAGTCTGCAAATACAGCAACAAATATCAAGAAAATCAAAGCCTTTACACTATGACCTGTCTGCACTGCAATAAGGCCAGATTTTTAGAAAACAAAATGATGAATTACAATGACAACAGTGTGAACACAAATGCAAGATATCTGCAAGATATCTGCCAAAAAGCGGAGCACAAGGATCAAAGGGGATAAAGCAGCAGTAAAGGCCCATGGTCAAAAGAGGAACCCAAACCACGAGCACTCATTCACACACAGAATTGAGCTATGGAATATTTTTCGATTCAGTTCTTCACCATTAGCAAAGAAAATGAATATAAAAATGTTTCCCTTTACTCACACCTCCAGATGTGCCCAGAGAGTCCTTCAGTGCTGGGTTCCCTTATTTAAAAGTCTTAGAGATTAGAGACCTACTCCTTCCCTGTTTTATCTCCATTTCCGGCCAACCACTGCAAATAAGCAAACCCCCCGCCACAGCACTCTAGTGCAGAGGGGAGCTTACTCTGACATTAAAGGCCCTCAGTTTAGCCTTGTTATCGGCTCTGAACAGACGCCCAGGGCAGCAGGGGATTGGGGGGAGGGGGGGCACTGCTGGAATGTCCTGCACTGCCCAGACCAGACCATTTCTTAACCGGGTGAATGACAAGGAGGATGGGCGACACACAATTCCAGCATTTCATGGAAAGAAAGACTGCCTAACTACTAATAGTTAAGCTGCTGGCTAGTCATGCTGGCAGTGAATAAGGCTACTTCCTGAGCAGACTGGCTCAGCCCACAGTGCTCCCTACAGTGGACAACACATGGACAGCCAAGCACTCAGGAGGGGAGCCCACCTACATACACACAAAAGCCAAGAGGAAGCAGAAGAGTCAGAAAAATGACAGAATTCTGCATTCTTCCCATGGATGACAAATGGAAACAAAGGATGGCAGTGATGCATGTTTGGACAGTTGAGGCACACTGACATTTTATTTAATTAATAAATGCTTTTATCCAAAGCAACATACAATTGAGAAGGCAGGATCAGACAGTCACTGGAGCAGTTGAGGGTTAAGGGTCTTACTCTAGGGCCCAATGGTGAACACACTCGGTTGGTCCTGGGATTCGAACCAGTGACCTTCTGAGCACAGGCACAGCATGTCAATCCAGAATCAGAATCAGTGTAGGACTGAGTAGTGTTTCTCAAACTAGTCTTCAGGGGCCACCAGACGGTCCAAATTCTTGCTGCCTCCCAACTCTCAGGGAACTGCGAGAGATGAAAAATGTGGACTGTCTGGGGGTCCCCCAAGGACTGGTTTGAGAAGCGCCGGTGTAGAGGCTTAAGATAAGGATACCACCCTTGGACTACGTTATGGTCTTCAAGCCTATCCCACTGGCTTGGCCTTTTCGTGCCTTGTTGAACATTAACAATGCCCCCTAGTTTACACTGAATGAACTGCAGACACCTGCATTCAGACTAGTCTTTACAACCCCCACTAAAGGTCAGCCCCCCATGGGACCCCCCCCACTTACAAGACTCCTCTCACCACACAATACATATGAATAGCAGTACACAAGGCTTTTTTAATCCTTGATCCTATGCCGTTTCAGAGCTAAATAAACTCCAAATAGAATCAGACCAGAGCAGCAAAGTAGCTTATTTACGGCTGTTGACCAATCTGAAGATGCTGGAGGTGTTGTCCAACAGCAGACATTTAGCAACAGCAGAAACAAACAAAATCAATGACAAGCTGAGTACGGCACAGAGGCTGCACACTGGCAGAAGGGTCCATTTACCAGCACAAGTCTACTCAAAAGGATTAGTAAGTAAAACCCCTCCCCTGCTGGACACTTCCATGCTGTTACTATACTAATGTTCTTCCAGTTACAGAACGGATTACATTGCGCAGGTGCAGTTTGCTGTGACCCACAGCCTGACTTCAGCAGTCAAATGGTAAACATTAAGAATGAACCCATCACGCAGCAGGTGTATTTCACATCGACACGCATTGATGCAGCATGAGGGGTCAGGCAGGTGCGGTGCGGGGGGTGGGGCTGTGCTGATGCCTGCTCCTCCACTGCAAAACATCGGCGATCAAAGCGGTGAGAATGAGAAGCGATGTGGCCGTCATGTTCAGCAGCCATCTGCGGCTCTGGCTGCCGCCTCCGCAGCTCAAGGTTTCTCTCATCCACCGCCGGAGAACGACACGCCCTCCCTGCCCCACCACCCTTACAGCAGGACGGGAAGTTCGGGCCGCTGCAGTGACGACTGATTCCTACCCAGTCTCATGACAAGACAAAAAAAAGACTCTTCCTTGAAAAATAATTCAATTACAGATCTTCCTCGCCCGCCTGCCCCAAACTTAGCTGTTGGTACAGGCCCACAGGGAAATGACAAGGCCAGCGTTGTGGTGCCACCCAGCAGTAAGAGGCAAAGCCTTCTCCCAGACAGGCCCCTGCTGTGTGAAGCAACCTACTATTCCTAGGGCTTAAGTGGGATATCCTCACAGAGGTCGAGTTCTGTCAGCATGTGACCATAAAGACATCAAACTCAAATTCAATTAAAGAATAACCCTTCCCTCCTAATAAGCAGTCAAATGGTGAACTTGCATATAACCAATTCCAGGTGCTACAAAATTTCTGGACAATCCCTACCCCATTAGTAATGCAAACTCAGATCACATGGGAAGGATCCTCAACAAACCAGACTCAAGCGACACTCCAAACCCTAACATACCTACAAGCTGCAAGACAGCAGCCTCTTACACTGCAGATAACAGGCCATGAGAGAGACTGTGTCAAGATTGCAACCAAAATGATCACATACGTGAACTTCTATTGAAAGTGTATGACTTTAAATTTCACTTTGTCACATCTGGGCCAGTGTATGATCATCGTTAGAATGTTTTGTTCCTGTGCGGGTACTACATTAACAAACTGTGATTGATTTTTTTTTCTTCCCAGGTTCAGTGTGTCTTTTTGCTGAATTGGTCCCCCTTTACCCACACCCGGGAGTACATACATATACACGACACTGATGATGAAACGTTAAAGCGAATCGGCGCTGTCGAAAAATTAAGTAGTCTATAGCAGATTAGTAAAAAAGAAAAAAAAATAAATAAGAGGCGGGGGCTGGGAGAGGGAGAGCCACAGAGAGGTCCCGAGACAGACCCAAGTGAGGATGCGAGTTAGGTTATTAAAGCTAATGTTTAGATTAAAATATTTTGCAAGAACAGTAATTTACCCTCCATCACATTCTCGCGTTTGATATTTGTCATTTGAGAGTTTCTCTCAGTAGCTTTTAATCTTTTCACTGATGTAATTTTACATTTTTAATAAGAAGTCCAAAACATAGTGCTCCCATACAGTATACAGTAGTAACTTTGTACAAAAAGGCACATAATTTAGATGGTCTGTATCATAAAAGAAAATGTCGATAGAAAATGACAAAGTAATCCGACATGCAGAGTGTACAGAACCGTTTGTTTAGTTGTTAATTGGTAATAGATAGGCTTTTGTACAGTATTATCAGTCAGGCTAGCAGGCTGTTATTGGCAGTGGTTAGGGGTGGCCTAACAGTATTTTTTGCAAATTGTCACATTGGCAGGGATCTGTCGTCCCTAACCCTCACTAATGTGAAGGGCTTACTGTATAGAGTCTTGAGGCACTGTCAATCTTTTATCAACACAAAAACCAGGGTATGCAAATTAGGACAACCATTCATCAGCATGCGAGGTCATCAATTAACACCATGCTGCACCACAAGGAAGGGTGCAACCAAATCGTGTGCTGGTACAACCAACTGGGAAAGCTGGTAGCAGCTGTGCTACCACAGGAGTTTGTCATTAGCCCTGAGAAAGATTGATCTGAATAGTAAACAAAAAAAAAAGTGAAGGGGGTTTGTTTTTCCTGCCTGATTTTCACCCCACTTGAGTCCTTTCGAAATCTGCATAAAAAGCTACTATCACAAGTCAAGCATAGGCAGCACTTGTTTAAACAGAGCAGCTATGACAGGAGGTGCTCAAAAGTCTTTCAGAATTGCTGGTGAGGACTGCACTGAGCAAATTTCACTCACTTTTTAGTTCCAGAGCCATTTTGTGAACATTAAAGGTCAAAATAGCACCTTGAAACATTTGGGGCAGCCATTTTCCAAGTTCCACAGTTAGCGGCAGCAAAAAGATGCTGCCTTAGGCGCAGGTTTGGCCGTGGTACCAGGTGCCCACCCAGAAAGGCAGTTACATTTTGCAGTGGCGAGAGAGACTGCCACCTGTTCAAATGCTCAGGCATCACGAAGCCCAGAAGGTGCCAGCAACACACAGAGCGCCAGGCATGATGACGCTAACAAAGGCCGACATGGCAGCGCATCAGCGCAAGCCACCCCTCTGCAATGCAAGCTGCCTGACTGCAGCCAAACGTTACTGGCGAAAAGAGCATGTTCAGATAGACCAACTGCAATGGACGCTTCCCGGAAGGAAAGCACACCATCCACCACTTACATGAGCCAACCTGGCAGGTGACATGCACACGTGAAAACAGCCGTCCCTTGACTAGTGCGTGCTACCTTCCAGGGGCGTGACCTGATCACCACCAAAAAGCAAAATATACCGCAGTGATATTAAATGAGAAGCAGGGCTTTGGCGGGGGGTCTCATATTTTTATATTCCATCCATCCATCCACTTCATCCAGCTCCTTCGGGGGAATCCCGAGGCGTTCCCAGGCCAGCCAAGAGACATAGTCCCTCCAGCGTGTCCTGGGTCTTCCCCGGGGCCTCCTCCCAGAGGACATGCCTGGAACACCTCACCAGGGAGGCATCCTACGCAGATGCCCGAGCCACCTCATCTGGCTCCTCTCGATGCGGAGGAGCAGCGGCTCTACTCTGAGTCTCTCCCGAATGACCAAGCTCCTCACCCTAAGGGAGAGCCCAGCCACCCTGCGGAGGAAACTCATTTCGGTCGCTTGTATTCACGACCTCGTTCTTTCGGCCACTACCTACAGTTCATGACCATAAGTGACGGTAGGAACATAGATCGACTGGTAAATTGAGAGCTTTGCCTTTTGGCTCAGCTCCTTCCTCACCATGACAGACTGATGTAGTGCCCACATCACTGCTGACGCCGCACCGATCCGCCTGTCGATCTCCCGCTCCATCCTTCACTCACATAGCTCTTTTTATAAAAAAAAAAAAAAGAGTAACAAACTATTTTTTAGCATGCTGCACCCACAGAAGTTCAGAAATGTTCAACTGGGCTGTGTCTCTCGACTCCAGAGAGGCTAATTAAGAGGCCCACTTTAATTCACATTTCCTTGGGTGAAGGCACTCTGACGGCTGCTGTTACATTCCCAAAAAAAGCATGTGACCAGGTCTAGAACAGTACAGTAATACAAAACCAGAACCATTATTTTGGCTAAATGTGCCCATGAAAAGAGGTGTGGCAGTAATTAGAGAACAGCACAGTAGAAGGTGCATAAGACAACTCATCTGTTCAGTTCCAATTTGCAGAGTCACTCACTGTGACATTGTTCAGCAACACAGGTTCTGGCATTTCAATGAAAGAATGCTCTCACATAGCAGGCACTACAGGTATGTGCCAGGCTGAGCAGCCGCTCTCCGGCATGCATCAGGGTCACGCAGAAAGAGCTTCAACATCTGAAGACAAAGAAAACCAATGGGACAGAAGGGCTGACTGAAGCTGTCACCCCACCCTACACCTCACTACTAAAAAAAGGGTGCGTATGTTAAAGGATTGCAGGTTATATTATGAAGCTCACTATATTGCTTGAGAGGAGGGCCAAGTCTGAAAACTGCCTTGAAACACCAGACAAACAAGGGAACCCTCCCCCAAACCGTTTTGATTACAAATATGACCAAATACTTTATGCCAGTGACTGACATTGCTACAAAGCAACTAAGAGCAGAGAACAAAACCAGTACAGGAGGCCTTTCGGGTGTAGTCCAAGCTGTCGTGCCTTATGAAGGGGGGTGATGATGCGCCTACCCAGAGAGGAAGGAAGCTGAAATGAAGCTTCCCAGCAGAAGGAAGAGTTGCTGAGGGCAGCTACCAAAGACCTAACACTTTTAATGGCAAACTAAATGTTCTCCCTGTGAAAAATGAGGTTGGGGGGAGGAAAAAAAAAACAAGGAAACGAATAGATATTGATTGGCTGCCTGCCCACGGCTCACACACTGACTGACACTTGAATGGGGATTTAGTAGGAAAGCGTCCAGGCAGCTTCTGCTTAGCGTCACGCGTTTGCATGTTTACTCTGAGCAGAGATTAGCAGCTGACAGAAAGCTGGGGTGTCCACTTACGGCACCAATGCTTAGCCATCAGCCCAGCTTACTCCCCACTGTTCTCATTCATGTACAATAAATCACACAGAAGTGAAGCATTTATGCTTGCATTTCCCATTTCACTATACTCAGGGGCTCATTCTAACACTTTTTCCACAGTCATTAAAAACATGAAGGCATTCTGACCTTAAACCAGTTAATTCGCTGGAGGGGAACCCAGCTCATTTATGGTCAGACCTCTTATCACATACAATACCACATGTGGAAAGGAGCTGTGTGTGTGTGTGTGTGTGTGTGGACGTTCACATGGATTCCCACCCACAATCTCAAATACCCATATGGCAGGGGGTGCACGCGCCCCCGCTTCCCCACCCCCAAAAGAGACACAGCCAGATGGAAAAGGGAAAGCAGAGATGTGGCAGAGTTCAGGGCTAGGGAGTATTCATCTTGATGGAGAGCTGGGATTTTTATTTATGATGGCAGCGGCTTGCTGCAGAGTGCAGCCGGCCTTTATCAGCTCTGTCAAGAGGAAAACGCATTTCACGCACTGCTGCCCCTGCATGCCCGGCCTGCACGCCCTTCTGCCGCCCACCGGATTAGGGAGAGAAGCACTTCCCTGGGGAAGGGGGCACACAGCTGTCAGCCTGCCCACCTTGAGCACAGGCATGCAGCTAGCTGCCACTGCAGCCCCCCCCCCCTTTTTGCTCACCACCCCACTAACCTTGACATAGCCCAGTGCTTATCCAGTGCCATGACTCCATGTCAAACTGGCTGTAAGAACGGCCATGGTGCGGTCAGAGCAAAGCGGGAGCCACAGCTTTTTCAGGCCATGAATATTTATGAATTGGCATGTTCTTGGCCCCCACCAAAAAGAACTGCCACAGTCAACCTCTGAATTTCACAATGAGTAAACGAATATGAAAAATCACTGAAAAGGTTACTTTAGACCCAAGAAAGCAGGACTGTAACGGCTTTGAGTGATAACCCCATATTGCAGAACCGACCTCACTGCCAGCCACAATGGCACTCACAGCACTTTAGAGAGTGATTACCCATAATCCCACACAAGACAGTTTGCCACTCCCTGGACGCTGGTGAAGCTAAATAACCAGGTTACATGCTGGTAGGAGCTCATCACCCAGAGTAGGTTAATCAGAACACCGTATGAATGGGTCAGTGACACGCATTGTTTCCAGTCCAGCATGCGCTACTGCTGCTGCATGACATCAGGCAGGATGCCTGCATTACAGACAGGTGAAGATGCAGAAACATATGTGGCAGAAGATAAACATGAGTGCAAGAAAAGCAGAAAAAAGAACATACGTCAGGATACTCTTTCACAGGCACAAAGAGCTTCTCCTGCAGGTGTACAATGGGGCCCACAGGTTCAGGTAGCTCCAAGGGGTGTTTCTCCACCAGGCCATTCACAGAGTCGCTGTACATGTCCTTCCGTACTCTGGTGATCTCTGGAACAGAGGAACAAAGAAATGAACAAACAAAGAAGGAAAAAGCCATCTGTAATCACGTGTGAGGAAAAAAAAAACACATTCAGCAGTATTTGGGGGGGTGGTGGTGTCCAGCGAGCTGAGCTAGTGTGCCTGCATTTATACCGATAATTACTAACCCCAAAGCCCAACTCCTGCTACTGAGCCGTCACTTAGACATGGGGAACAACTATTCAAACACTTGAACCCAGTTCACCTATCTGCTGGAATTACCTCTTTTAGAGGTTGAAGGTAGGATGAAGTGAAAGGAAGACTACACGTGAACAAGCCAATTCTTCACAGTGGAATATGGCTGCAGCTGCTGCGCTGTCAATGACGATGAACGGACCAAGGGGTGGGCCTCCTACAGTCCCAAGAACAAACAGAATGACACATTTTCTGATAGAACAGCTTTCAATGCCAAGGCTGTCCAGGTAAAGGGCTCCCCCGATGGCCAGCCACAGGCCACATGTGGCTGACACCCCTGATTGTCAGATCGCCAGTCATCCCCGTAGCTGTGGAACTGGAATCTGACATTCATCCGACGGCAAGAATTTTACTGTGAAAACCTTTGCTTTCCTGCTCTCTTTCCCTTTTTAATTCCCTTTCTCTCCTGAAATGTCACATTAACATAAAGTGGCAGAAGAAGGCCGTCCGCCAAAAATGTGCAGCGCTCGACAACCCCTAATTTCAGCTCTGCAGCACTACTGAGAAAGCCCCTGTAAATGCTCAGCCTTGCTGAAAAGATTACCTGCTGCCATGTTGTCCTCTGAAAGCCTTTGTCTCTGCCCAGTCTCGTCAGTATGCCTCTCAAGGGCAAAGCAGCACATCAGAACAAAGACCACAGAAACTACTAACGTGATGTTAAAGCAGAGGAAGCCCTTAATGGTGCTCACCAAAATGACACGGAAGTTCAAGTTTTTGGAAAGTCACGCCAGAAGCGACAGCACATAGCAGCAGTGAGTGTCTTTACTGCCAGATTATCACTGAAAGAGACACTTTCATGCAAGGTCATTGCACACAGGCCAACTCTAGAGACTGCATTCAGCTTTGTTTTTTGACTGGATATCTGCACCCAGACACTGAAGTGAGGCAAGACAGGAAAGAAAAAAAAGCCTTATTTACAGAACAAAGATGAAACTATGAGAAGAAGATGGCAGGAGGAACACTGGCACAGACATTTGCATCCACGGTCTGCCATATAGGCCAAGGATTCATAGTCATGCTTGCTTCAGAGATCACACCTAGTCAAAGAAAATGGTGCCCCATCAGTCCTTTGGGGCCTGTTAGGTCATCCAAAACAAATCACAGACGGATAGGGGTACCAGATCAGAGGTGGGCACCAGAGGGTCCCATCTGCTGAGCACACTTGACAGACCTAAATGCTGGCCTGGGGCCAGAAGGAGGGGGGCCTCTGGCATACCCATGCTTCAATGACTCTCCTCTTCTAAAAACTATTAAAGTCCACCGGGTCTCAAATCAACACTGAAGACAATTATTCCAGTGAAATTATTCTTCATTCTGAACACCATCGGTAATTTCCTGCCTAAATTTTTGGAAAGTCAGAGAGTCAATTTCCAGAAAGTCAGAGAGACAGCAAACTGCCTGAGAGAGACTCTGGCAGCCTTCTCTTAAGTATCAAGTTATTAAAGAGTGCACCAACTAGTACACCTACAACACGGAACATCCAACAGGATATCTAAATCATGTTTGTACAAACACTGCAAACCAAGGCAGTGGGGAAGGTTGTTGGGGATACCTGAAGTACAGCGATGCCGACGAGGAAGGTGGGGCTTACACACTCAAACAATACTAACAAATCAGCAGTAGTCTGAGGGATTAGACTCCCCAAAGCAGCTCTAAATGAAGCCTGATTAATTGTTAATGCCCATCACCTGAGAGTGCTCGACCTAACAGTGATTAAAAAGATCTGTGGTCAGGGAAAGCCATGCCTCATCTACCTTCCCCTGGGTTATACCACCCCCCCCCCAGATTAACACAGAGACGCTCTTTCATCTGTAGAAGACGGAAGCATCCACTTGAGGTGAGTAATATTTGCAGACGGGAGAGAGGCCAGGCAGATGCACATGCCTGTGGAGGAGTAGTGAGCGATGACTAAACAAACCTGGGCAGTGAAAACATTTCGCCGAAAGAAGGCATCAGAACTTTGTGAAGGAACAAGCGTTTTCCCACTCCGGCTGGGAACAAATGCGGAGAGACGACAGCCAAGTCTTTCCTTTATTTACACACTGAATATCCAAAACTCTGTCTGCCTCAAACAGCAAGGGGTTTGCTGATGGGAAATAATTTTTATTTTTCATATTTCAGCAGATTTACTGCCTTATGACATTGCAGTCATGTACTACGCATTTGGATGAAACACACCAGACATATAAAAGGTCAGACGGAGGGGGGGAAAACAACACAGGTATGCACAATGTACTTTACAAATAAAACTGCAATGAAAGGTATTTTGCAGTTCGCCTTCCTATGTTGTTCAGATGCTCACCAGATATGTAAACTATACATAATATCTTGTATATTATGTACATCCAAGATATTTCTGGAAAACAAGCTTTAATAACAAGGTCTTTAAGAAGACTGACAGCGAGCGCAATATCATAAGCAAGCAAAACCATGCAGAAGCACATGCTGGGTTCTGTGGGAGAGCCTTAGCTAAGACAGGGACAGATCACCATTAAGACACCCCAAGTGTAACTGCATTATGGTTTGTCACCACTGGGGGAGTGGGACACTGAACTTGCCTACTGCTGCATATCTGCAGAACTCACACAGACGACTCAGTGTAAATAATGCCGGTCATGAATCATAAAAAAAGAAAATGCAACCTCTTATCAAGTCACTGAAAATCAAAATAAGGATAGTCTGATCATCTAGTATCATAATAATCTGCCCCAACAATTCTTTCATGGCAGGGATTCCCACAGCACAGGGACAAGCACGGTGACAGCCAATCTCAGAGCGCTGAATCACCACCTTTACGCCGTTAGACAGGGCATTACCACAGAGATCCCTCCATTTATCATTAGAGCTGTGCTGGGGAAGACAATAACAAAAGCAGCGGTATACCCGAGCTGAAAGATCTGCTCTCATTTCAAAATAAACGCAGCTCCTACACTAGATATCAACTTTCCTTGATAAGGTTCCGTATACAGGATAGAATCCAGGAGCAGCAAGGAAGCTAAAGGAAAAAAACTCTCTGCGGGGGGGGGGGTTTAACTTAGCTGCCACCATGGGGTCCTGCCCCTGGTCACGCTGTACTGCCTCCACGTCACCCCAGGGCTTCTTGCTACACAATTAAGTTGGAAAAAACCAAAATCAGAGACGACTCCACTCTTGGACATTTAAGGAATTCGCATGGGTACAATTTATTCCTCAGAACTCTCCTACGGCTCACAAACGCCAAGATCTTTTAAAATGAGAGAAAGAGCCTTGTTGTCATCAAACTGGAGGATATGTAGCGTTAAATTGGAAACCCTCTTAAGTGTAATTTACCAGAGTAGATTCCTGGGGAGTGTAGTTAAAATGTTTCCGCATGCAAACACATCAAGATTCTTTTCAGGAGGCATCGAACAGATGCTCCCAGAGAAAATTACAATTCTGTAAAAAGCAGCCAAGTCAGACCCCAGAGACCAAGGGACACATTAAATAGATCCAGAAAATCACTCTGGAGATCAACTTGACGGGGGTGTGCGGAATTGACAGGTTAGGTTTGTCTCAAATTAAAACACTTTACTCTGTTGCTTTGAACACATCACACTGGACATTTCACACATACATCTCTACACTGGTAAAACAGATATACTCTGCCATCCACAGTTCTAAAAGTTGTAATATGGACTAACAATGCACTTGGTGCAGTCTCTCTCTTAAAAGCACACCAGGAAATGAGAAGGGGACAGGAAAGAATGACCAGGATGTTGACTGAAACTACTTATTTTACTGACCATGACACCCCCCACACGCAACAATGACAGGAAGCACCCAGCTGTCAGGAGGAAGGATGGAGCCGGCCCCATGGTGTTAAACAAAGATAACCAGAGTGTTGTTTCCTACCCCCCGGTCTCCAAGGATACAATATTAACATGCCATCCAGTCTGTCCAAAACAACACTCCCACCATATGCAGCGCATCTATACGCACCCACCCTTTATTCTGAGTGATGCCTTCTGAACTCAAGCTGTTGGGATTCAATGTCTTGCAAGAGGTGGTTACAAAGGCTGTAAAAGCAGACATTCATCTGTCAGGGCAGGAGGGCACCAATGATTACGGCTCTGCTCATGGTGACCGTTATGCTGATTTTATCAAGAACAGACTCATGAATCGTCATTTTTCTGCTGTCAAAAAAACGTAACCCTGCGGCTCATACCATTTAAAGAAGGGAGAGACGCTGCTTACCTCTGTGGCTTCCCCCAATTGTGGTAAAGGTGAAACAGCCAGTAAACCACAGCCACACACACAGCTTTATTCATGGAGAAAAGGCAGCTTTTAATGACAAGACTGGTGTGAGATCAAGGCACAGTGCTCTCTGCTATCTGGGTCAGTCTGCCCTGGGAATCATTAGGCTCCTAAGTGCTGATGGGAGGCACTACCTGTCGGAGATTAACACGCTAAACAGGTAGCTCAAAATCATATAAACTTTGGAAGGGGAAGGAGACACACAAAGCATCCAGCTGTAGAAATACTGTTGAGTACATAAAAGGTATGAAATTCCCAAAAATACAACTGAAAAGGAAAAAGGCCAAAGATAAAATGATTAGGCAGTGGCACGGTGAGGTGAACACATGGCGCATACTGACCCTAGGCTAATGCAAGGAGACAGAAATTTACAAGCTTTTAATGGCAGTGTGAAGGCTCAGATGAAAGGGAAACCAAATCAGTGACTTGGGAGAATATGCAGGGGGGGATTTGTTCTTCTAGAACCGGCAAGGAGCACAGCACCACTGATCAAGAGAGACACATCATCAACTGCCAGGACCTAAAGAGGGAAACCCTGCAGCATCTGTAGATAACATTACACCCCCTAAACTTACAACAATTCAGCTTCCTGTGAATGTAGCATATGGTCAGACAATGCAGATCACTGCACAGAAGCTAGGTTATCATCACTTCTACACAAGGCTACACTGCTGTAAGTCACTGCATGGTTACAAGGCTAGGCATCTGGGAAGCTGTACCTCTAAAACTTGAGCAATGGCCTCATAGGTAGAACAAGGCGAGCATCCAAATATCTTTCTAATTCCCACAAATTCATTCCTCCCAGCAAAAGTAAGTTTCTCTAAAGACATCAGCCACGTGAAGAGTTAAAATTTCACCGAGATTGCTCAGCAGATTATGGATCTGTGACCATGTCCACAAAGTTATGGGTTCAAGTCCTGCAACCGGCAGAGCAACCATATTAGCATTGAGCAAGATACTTAACCCCAGCTGTTCCAGGGTTAACTCTGCTTTTTGGCCTGCACAGTGTTTGCTTAAGTGCAAATTTGACATTGTCTTTCTTGATGCTACTGTAGAACGGTAATCTTCACAACTTCACCTCAGCTGCAAAAAGTTGAATCAGCCACTGGTCCCCATGTACTTCACATATTTTGTACAAATTAGCTTGCAAGTAGTGGACATTTTCAGAAAAAGCAGAACAAGCAAGTGCCAGTTTGCCAAATACAGGAAAATGTCATCATGGAAGCCTTCAACCTGACACCCTATCACGTGATAATCATGTGAAATATTTTACCACTCAAGTAGCTCTGACTAGTCAAACTGCATTTGAAATATACACAAGTAAAATTCGGAAACAGGCTTTCCACAGAACCAAAGGTAGATGCTCTCAATGCCTCCCTGGAGTAGTACACAGAGGAATACAATCCCTGTAGACCACAGGACTCCCCAAAGAGGGTGTACTGTGAGGGGCAGTAATTACTGTTCACTTGCCCTTGCAAGCAAAGCACATACAAGCAAAGAAGCAACACCACAGGCTGCTGCCAGACAGCTAAATTATTCATCTAAAATATATTGCCTTAAACACCACCCGAAAAACAAGAGGACCACAAACTGAGGATGGTTCGACTGATCATTGCGGGGCGTTAAGTGGATAGCAAGGAGGGAGCTAAGATTTGATGGCACTAAAAGTCTGACGCTTCTGTTTCACTGTCGACTTGTTTGTTACCACACACCAACTGGGGGGAAACACCGGAGGACTAAAACAAGACAATTCATAAATAGGGTATTCCACTTATCCTTCATTCTTCCACCTTTGTCTTCCAGGTAACACCTGAAAAGAGGGTAAGGGGAACTGGCATGACTTACAGATGTGGCAAAAACATATAAACAGAAGCAAAAGGACACTAAACTTTTGATGGTTCATATATGCCAGTTTTGGAGGTGAAAGGGCATCAGTGAAGACAGATGTGTGAAGTTCTATTGCAGGCAGCTGGAAATGCAAAGCTGAAGCCCAACATTTCTGCTTAGGGGATGGGAGGCAAACAGGGGAGCTCTCAGTCAATCTATTCAATTAATCACCAGAACATTACAAAAACAAAAATACTTTTTATGACAGGGGGAATAAAAAAATGTAATGGTGTCTCTGAAGGCTAGGGACGGGAGCAGTGCCTGCTCCAAGCCATTCCATCAAAGCAGTTGCAGGACAGCCCTCATTCCTCACAAGGGTGAGGACCACAACATGCACCTGATAACTTGTAAAGTAACCAAGCAATGTGCACTAATGCCTCTTGTGCTAATCGGCTGCAGTAAGAGGCCTGGATGTTAGCGCATGGTGGGGGGTGGGTGATAAAGTGACTCAAATGGTGCAGGTTGAGGTCCAGATAACAGGAGAGTCTGATGGGAGACTGCTTTATCAGTCAAGGCAGGCCAGCTAGGACCCAGCCAGATACCACCGCACAGAGGGAGGAGTGTGTGCAGGCATTAGATAGTGTGGAAGTAGACGCAGTGGTCTGAGCCACCAATCAAGCCAGCATCTGCAGTACTGCATAACCAGTGGTTCAGAGGGTGCGAGACTTCTGTGGATAAATGTGGTGTAAAGCTATGTCACAGGAACTTATACAGGTACCCGAGTCCTGTCAAGTCAGACACAACCAGAAATGGGGAACTGTCAGCACCAGCAGCAAGTCTGAAGGAGCAGGGGGTGAGGTTATCTATTCAACTCCAGACACAAGACAGTAAAGCACTTCTAGTCAAAGTTAACTCCTTTCTTTGTGTGACTCACAGTGACAACAAGCCTAAACATAGAAATGCCTGCTCATACCACACTCGACAAGCCACAACTGGTGCTGACCTGGAGTCACCATGGCTGGGAGTAACAATTTATAATACCATGGACAGCCTGCCCCCTCTAGGTGACAATAAGTACAGTGCACCAACTGTCACAAAGCACTGGAATAGGATATTGGTTTCACCCAGCAACAGGGGAACTAGAAACACGGTTTGATAACTACTGGCCGATGCAAACAGAAATGAAACCATTTTCAGCACAAAAAAAAACAAGAACCCATGCAAAATCACGTCAAACTAACTGCAGTGTGAAGGAATTCAAAAGTCCATGACACAAGGCGAAGACACCTTCAGTTCAGTTAAAGTCTGGGCAGTAACACTTGTTCCTCATAGTGGTCATAGTTAGGAGGGGGTTTCACTGGTGGATCAAAGGGTATCTGATTACTCCTCTCCATGGAAACAGCTGGGCACACAGAGAAAGCACACTAAAGATGGGAGGAATGTGTGTGATGTGTGTGCAGCTGCCAGAACTATTGTGGAACAGGTGACAGCAAAGACCACCTCCTCGCCTCTCAGGGTTGTGCGAGTGGAGATTATCACCACAAGCCCTGTCTCTGCTTTTTGTGCCTCCGCTCCACACCCCAGGCAGCGTCACTCAACTGCTAATCAGGCACCAGGACTGAGGGGTCACCTTGACGCAGTACAGACATGTGTTGTATCTGCACCACTAGAATAGCAGTTACTGCTCAGGCAGTCACACCCAACTAGGGTACGAGTGTCTCTTCTCAAAGCCAGGGCCCAACGTGACAAAAGACGACCACACCAGTTCTTAATAAAAAAAAAAAATGAAAGCTCCTTCGTAATAAATGAATATTTTTAAGTACAAAAAACAATGTCCATATACAAAATTTCACATACGATTAGAAGTTAGCCAGTGGAAGAATACATACTGGTGAAACTTAGCTACAAACATTACAGTCCGAAATATTCCACACCCAAATGTTTACACTAAAGATGTCTTTCAGTCAACTCCTTGCACACCAGTATTTATGGGGGAAGCTTTTGTGGCTGCTGCATTCGGTGGAGACCAGACAGTCAGACACGCTCGGCTGCGCATGGCAGGGAGCAAGCGGGCACAGCCAGGAAAAAACACACAAGCGCGGCTAAACAGTGAAGGGATTGTGCTCTATGGCAGAAGACAACTTAGTACGTAAAGTAAAACCTACATTCTGGATACTCCACAAGCCAATAAGAATGTGAACAGTAGAGTCTCAGCAAAGGTAAAAACAAACCCGCCCAAGTGATGGAAATCAAGCAATGGGCGACACCCCACCTCATTTCTGCTTTCATGCAGCACCAGTAAAGATGGGGATTACAGAAAATGACTAAGACACAATGACTTCACACCATGCAGTGAAATACTATGGGACTCGGCCACGCAGAAGAGAGAATCACAGAGGGCCTGTGACTGAGACAGGAAAGAGGACAGCAGGCAGCCAAACACAGGCTCCATTGCCAGCACGACCCCCACACTCTGCTCTTTCTGAGAGAGGGGGGGAGAGAGAGGATCACATTACACAGGGTGTGAAGACACCAGTCAGATGGTCAGCATTATGACTCTGCTCAATTTTAAGCACAAGTAAATGGCAGGCAGGTTTAGATACACAAAACAGCAACTGATGTGATAATTCACTCCACTGTAAAATTTTAAGTCATTACTCAAACACAAAGAAACACTACTCCACAGCATGTGAAACTTGTTCGGCAAGGGTTTTTTTCTGTTTTCGTAACTAGTAAATTACGTAACTTTGCACAAAACAAAGCGTTTCAATAATAACATTAGTCTTCGCTTGCCAGGTATAATTGGTAATAATTAAAACGCCCAAATGAACACTAAGCCTTCACATATGCCAACCTAGGAGTCTGACGGTTACAACTTATATTTCAGAAGGTTCATTAATGTGCGGAGATCACTGCCTATGAATAATCCTGGGTCCTCCTTGATACGTGGCATTAGACCGCCTTCACAAAAGGGTAAAAGGAAAACGCACCAGTATCACCCCTCTATCTGATTTCCCTAAGCCACGACATGGAGCGCACAAGCTGTTCCTCGGATTGTGTTGGAAATTCCAGCCGAAAAGCAGGGGAAAGTGGCGCACTCTAGCGTCACCTACTTAATGCAATTACATAAAAGCACGCTCGCACTTCCCAGCTCCCCCTCACCCTGTTATTTATAGCTAGAGAAACAGCTCAAAGTGCCGTTAAACCAGCTGCGTGAAATATCAGGCTTTCGCTACTAGCCAGCAGCACTTTACCGGACAAAACGATCCACTTTTAGCCAGCAAAACGTCTATTTCAGGAGATTTTTTGAGAAGTCATGATACTGCTGATCGGGGGTCGATTTCGACAAGCTTATGGGAATCTTGAGAGGCTACTGGGTGACAACGAACTAATCAAATTATTTTTCCCACTGGATCGAAGGGACTCTCATTTAGCATGCACCCTCACAGTTCAAAGGCAGCCGGAAACACATTCCAATACAGCCCATAACGCGTCTGTGCCGACTTAAAACACTGGGCGATCGCTTCGGGCGATCGTCCACTTCGGTTCACTTTGAGTACGAAACCTTTCCGAAGGACAGAAAACAAAAAAAAAGTTTGGCTAAGTGACAAAACCAAATTAGGCGTGCCTTAGCCCATAGGCAGTGAAAGAAAAAACAGGCACATAGTGAATTTCACAAAATTAGAAAATGCGTTTTAGAAGTGCGTCCCTGCGCCGTGTGGTCCAACGAGTGCTCCAGACCGCATAGTATAACGGAAAACACCCAGACGAAAACAGTTCCACAGACAGGGTGGGGGCAGCACACAGAGTAACTGGATCGTCCTCTACTTATACACCTAGGTCCGGACAACTTTCCCGCAGCCAGTTCACCGGAAAAATAAAGTTCCTAAAGCCCCGGGACTCGGGACCGAGGTGCCCCAAAGGTCGGCAACTTATTCGTGAAAGCATCGGAAGGGTGCGAGAACGCCAGCGGCCGGGTTAAAGCTAGTCCAGAAAGTGTTCACTTCGCGAAGTTGTACGTGGCTAACTGGCTAAGGGCAGCTAACTGCTAAAAGCTAACTGGCTACACGCCTCGAGTGAAGCGCGTCGTGGCCGGGATACCACCACCTCCCCCACAGTCCCCACGGCGTCTTTACCTTCGTCCAGGAGCCTTTCGAGGTGTGTGAAGATACCGCAGAGGTTTGGCAAACTGGCCATGAGCTTCTTTTCGTTCAGAAGCTGCATAAGGTAGTCGGGACTCGGCCTCGGTCTCTCCTTCACTTCGATCTCCCCGACCATCATCTTTGCGCCAAGGTGCGAGCAGCCCAACACAATCCTTCTTCACAAACACAAAAAAAACGCAAAATAAGAAAAAAAAACTTGCTGAGCAAATCCCTCGTTCCCCCCACGTCGAGGTGGTCACACCTGTCCGACCCCCCCAGTTAAACCGTGATTTATTTCTAATTTGCCGCTGTCTCTTGTGAGCAAAATAAAGCCAGATCGACGACTCGCCCCTCAGACCGTTGGCTCTCGCTCTACTCAATGCGCGCGGCGACGTTGCGATCCTCCGCCGCCTGTGAGAGAGTATTCACCAAAAGCGTTCGGGTCACTATCTCCCGATTGGCCAGACAGGTTTCTAACGGACACCGTGGTTTACCAATGAGAATATCACAAACAAAAGCTTAGGGCGGGCTAGAAGTAACAATGGGTGGCATGAATTAAATGATCGACATGTGCGGTGGCCAATTGCTTGGAAGCTACTTTAAAAATACGACTTGGCGATTATTCAAAGGTTTCTTAAAAATACGAGCTCGAGCTGTTGCATGAAGGATCGGGAAAGTATATAATCAATCTGAACGTTTTTGGTGATTTTTTGGTTATCAATTACGACGAAAATGAATATCCTTTAGTTGCAGTTCGGCTCTGACCAAATAGTTTTGTAATTAACATAATATTTCTACAGTTATATTTTCTAACTAGATTCTCTTCTGGGTGATATCTGTGTGAATAGCTTTTCTGATGCCAGGTTTTAAGCTGCGTTCATATGGCTCGTTTTTCCACCACAGCTTTCTTGCATTTGTTTTTAGTCTATTATTGGAAGCTCACCCAGCAGCACTTGTACTTAACTTGGCTCAATGACGGCTGTATGCTTGTTAAGTATTATCTGCCCCACATGAACGTCGCTTTGGACAAAGCGTCTACCAGATAAATAAATGCGATGTTAAACCACGTCATTCAAGCATGGATACTCCAAGAAAAACACGTATCAACCACACATGGTGTTATCTAATCTTGTGACAAATGCATTTATAATAAAAACAATCGGACAACATAATATCTTAACAGTTTCTATAAACAATATACCTAACAAAGGATTTCACTCTCCAAGTGCGTAAAGTTTGGTCACTGGCATACATCCAGGCTGAAAATACTTTTCCTCACACAGCCTTCGTTGTGGGCGGCAATTATAGGTGTTCATTATTTCCTGTAAAAAAAAAATCATCTTGCATTGTCTTCATTTATAAGCACCGAGTAACGTATTCGATAAACGGTAACGTCTTTTCGTCAGTCAAAGGGCAAGAATCGGTGTGAAAAAATCTAGTAACGCTATGAGACAACGTTAAACCTAACCTGGACAGAGATTTGTTTGAAAGTACAACAGAACAGATCATCATTCTGCGGCGATGTAGCACAAATTCAGCCAGGGAAAAATCATTTATTGACATTTTATTTATTACTTACTTTACTTATTTATTGACATTCAGCAAACAGCCCGACCAGTTCCTTTGGTATAATACACTGTTACGCTACACAGAAACGCTGATGAACACAACCATACGAATAATACATACACCTATCAACCATAACGTTAAGACCCCCGCCTAATATTGTGTAGGTCCCCCTCCTGCCGCCAAAACAGCTCTGACCCGTCCAGACATGGTCTC
>JAODLC010000028.1:20307914-20330449 GCA_026781145.1 Hippopotamyrus pictus
GTGTCGAGAGGGCGGGGCTTGTTGGTGTGTGTGTGTTTGTGTGTTGAGAGGGTGGGGCCCGTGTGTATGTGTATCGAGAGGGCGGGGCCTGTGGGCGTGTGCGTGTCGAGAGGGCGGGGCCTGTTGGAGTGTGTGTGTGTATTGAGAGGGCGGGGCCTGTGTGTGTGTGTGTGTGTGTGTTTCGAGAGGGCGGGGCCTGTGGGTGTGTGTGTGTCGAGAGGGCAGGGCCTGTTGGTGTGTGTGTGTGTGTGTGTCGAGAGGGCAGGGCCTGTGTGTGAAGGTATCAAGAGGATGAGGCCTCTCTGTGTACGTCGAGAGGGCAGGGCCTGTGCGTATGTTGAGAAGGTGGGGCCTGTGCGTGTGTGTCAAGAGGGCAGGCCTGCACCCTGTGTGTGTGTCGAGAGCATGTGTGCATAGGTGTAGAGACGGTGGGCCCTGTGCGTGTGTGTCAAGAGGGCAGGCCTGCACCCTTGTGTGTGTCGAGAGCATGTGTGCATAGGTGTAGAGAGGGTGGGCCCTGTGCGTGGAGAGTGCCAGCCCTGAGGATGCTCAGGCTCAGTTCTCTTTGGGGGGGCTGTTGAAAATGTTGCAATTTTTATTTTTTATTCAAACAGTTCAGCTTGCTGTGCTGGTACATTTACGTCTGTGCAGAGTTGTCCTGAAGCCCGCGGTCCAAGGCAATTCACCGAGTGATCAGCTAACCATGCTGAAATGGAGGGGTTTCCTATACCCTCAGGACGCAGAGTGGCGTGACGCACCGGCCTCCAGTGCTGCCTAGACCTGACCCTGGCCCCTCAATGCAGCTGGCCCGCTCGGAACAGGGCTGCCAGCATACACGGTGCTGCCTAGACCTGACCCTGGCCCCTCAATGCAGCTGGCCCGCTCGGAACAGGGCTGCCAGCATACACGGTGCTGCCTAGACCTGACCCTGGCCCCTCAATGCAGCTGTCAGGCTCGGAACAGGGCTGCCAGCATACACGGTGCTGCCCTGCTTCTCCATTACCGTATTGAACTTCTCTGAGATGGACGAGATGACAAGAACAGTTCTATACGCTCCCACCCCCTAATTACCATTCCAGGCAAGTCGCCCCCCTCCCAGCCCCGGTGATTAAATGCACTTTGCCCTGATAGCAGAGACTGGCTCCGACTTCGGGTTCAGACGGCAGCAAGATGCACTCACTTCTGAGCATGCTCAGTAGGAGTCTAAGTGTCTGTCAGCCCAGCAATGGCTCCCCTGAGGAATTCACAAACCCCCTCCCGTCTCATTAGCACCTGCTCCTCCACCGTACTCAGCAACTTCCAGCCTCCCACCTCCACCTCTCATATACCCCTGTAGCTTAGATTGCTTGCCCACCCAAACAGCCCCCACCTCACTGAGGGGAGCTATCAAGAGGGAGTACAGGGCTTGATCAGTGTTCAAAATATGTTCAGTGAACACTGCGCTCAGTCAGTATTCAGGAAGTACAAGGCTCAGTCAATTTGTGCTCACTACGCATTCAGTCAGTACTCAGTCCACTCAGCATCCGGTGTGTGTTTAGTTGGTACTGGGTCCAGTCAGAGTCCAGTGTATGTTCAGTCAGCGCTTGGTCCAGTGAGTGTTCAGTACATGTTCAGTCATTAGCAGCAGGTGTCCCTGGCCACAGAGCAGGGCTGAGCAGATCTGGCCCATCTTCCTGTACAAACATCATTACTTTGCCATGTTAGTTCCACAGGGACAAGTTAGTCAAACAAATAATGTCAGAGAGGAGGGAAGAGATGCAAGTATCAGGATGTGTCCCGGGGGGCTGAGGAAGACACACGGCCTGCTAAACAGCATTCCCAGACAGGGAATTTAGAACACTGGGAATGCTAAACGGCATTGGCAATTTAAAACACTGCGAATGCTAAACAGCATTTCCAAACTGGAAATTTAATACACTAGGAATATTAACTGCAATGCCAGACTGGGAATTTAAAATGCCAGGAATGCTAAATGGCACACTGCAATAGGAATTCAAAATACTACAAATGTAAAATTAAACATCGGGCTGGGATTTTAAAACAGCAGAAATGTTAAACAGCACACTGCACGCTGGCCATGATAGGGAACACAGCAACCTTCAGTGAGGTGAGAGGAAGGTGGGGTGCGAGTCTCTCAGCCCACTGCATGCAGTCTCTGTCTGCCTCTCAGCCCACCACACGCAGCCCCTGTCTGTATCTCAGCCCACTGCATGCAGTCTCTGTCTGCCTCTCAGCCCACCACACGCAGCCCCTGTCTGCCTCTCAGCCCACCACACGCAGCCCCTGTCTGCCTCTCAGCCCACCACACGCAGCCCCTGTCTGCCTCTCAGCCCACCACACGCAGACCATGTCTGTGTCTCAGCCCACTGCATGCAGTCTCTGTCTGCCTCTCAGCCCACCAAATGCACTACGTCTTTGTTTCAGCCGACTGCACGCAGTCCCTGTCTGTGCCTAGGCCCACTGCATGCAATCCCTATCATAGAAATGATATCAAAGGCTGTGACTGGCCTAGACAGCTGCAGGCAGCGGGCCCGGCCATCTAGAGCACACACGACCTGGCCCCATGGGGGCACCATGCTGTGTGAGGCCGCGGGCACTTCCCTGGGCTCCACTCAGCCTCCTCTATTAGGCAGCTCTCTAGGCAGCTTGCTGCAGCAATTGCGATCACTGAGGGCCGTGCAGCCCCACCCGGCACACATTAGACTCGCTACATCCCAGGTCAGGACCCCTGCCCCCCCTCGAATCTGAGGATACCATCTGCATGAGAATAGGGCAGCCAACCCCACCCACCTGGGGCATGGGGGCATGGGGGTGAGCCCAGGGCAAGGCGAGGATACAGCCATTCAGTGTGACCCCTCGCCAAGGGACAGGCTGGCCTTCGGACACTGATTCCAAGCACAGGCATTATCCACCAGCACTGTGACTGTGTGTCCTAGTACAGAAAACCTGATTAGGGAGATTTGACCAGATTTATGTGTATGGGGGGCATTACTGGAGCCCAATTCACAACCACGGCTCAAACACGCAAGGCCCCTGTTGTTACAGAAAATGAAAGGACCCCCACCTCATTTCAACCTGCCTGCCTGCACAGTTTGTCCTTTTCAAAGTGACGGGTTTTTACAGAAACTTCATTTTAAACAATTTGGCCTCGCCTGAGCCTCAGAGCAATCAGCATTCACTCATCAGAGCATCGATAGGCATCCCTCTCCAATCAATGCGTATGAGTAGTTTATATAGGAACTGCACTCCTGGGGGGGTGCATACAGATTAATGAACAGTTATTTTTCCATTGTTGTTCTCTGTGTTGAAAGGGGGAGTTTGATCCCGGGACCTGTGTTTGTTGGGGGGGTCATTCAGGACTGTGGGTTCGCGGGTGGGAGGGGGTGGACCTGTAATTGCTCTAGTTTCATGTGGCTCCACTGTCAGTGATTAATGTCTAATGTGTTTACTGCCACAAACTAGTCCATGCCGCAACACGAAAAACAGAAATCACCCAGAAATTAGGTCAAATGTCCAGTGGGGGGCGCCCTGACGCGGCTGGTATTAGTGACTAAAGGGTTAACCCAGCAAAACTACAAAGGACTTCATGAAGCTCTACACTGGCATATCCTCTGGGGTGCATAAATTCATTAAAAGTCAAATAAAAGAAATAAATCCTCTTAAAAAATGATTCTCCCGGAAATAGGAGATACCAGAGGTTGGTTAAAAAAAAAAGACATGAATTCCAATTATGTGACTGTGAGAGTAATCAATTAGAAAGCTGGCCAGTGCAAATATGAAGCTGAAAGATGCGAGAAGGGTCTGTTACAATGGCCAGGCTCAGCCCGGCCAAGCAATTAGTGAGACAAGGCCCTGGGGAGCCACCCAGATTCAGGGATCAAAACAGCTTGTTGTCAGGTGAATTATCCTGCAGGAGGTGCGACAGAAAAAGGATAGGCTGGCAAAAAGAGGTAAGCGAGACAGGGAGACTGAGAGAAGGAGAGAGACAGAAAGAGAGAGAGAGATAGGTAGAGGGTGAGAAAGAAAGCCAGGAGTTACAAAGAGGAAATGAAAGATTGTGATGCCTCCCCCCATGTCGGGGCCCCTGACATTCAGGCTGTCCCACAGATCCCATCTGTACCCCTTCTCAAGTTCAAACACAGCTATATCTGCAAAAAACATGACAGGGTGTTATGACTTAAAAGGCTTCCTGCATCCTTCATGTGGCAAAATGAAGCCAGTTTGTTCTCCATACACACAAAGACCTGGATGGATAGCCACCATACACACAAACACTCAGATAGATATTCACCCTACATACAAAGACCTGGATAGGTATTCACCATACACACAAACACCGGGAGAGATATTCACCATACATGCAAACACCTGTATTGAAATTCACAGTATTCACAATACACACAAGCACCCGGATAGATATTCACTGTATACACAAACACCCAGATAGATATTCACCATACACGCAAACACCCAGATAGATATTCACCATACACAGAAACGCCTGGATAGATATTCACTGTACACACAAACATCCAGATAGATATTCATCGTACACACATACACCAGGACAGATATTCACTGTACACACAAACATCCAGATAGATATTCATCGTACACACATACACCAGGACAGATATTCAGTGTACACACAAGCACCCGGACAGATATTCATCATACAAACACCCGGATAGATATTCACCGTATAAACACCCAGAATAATATATATCTGCTCTGAAAATCATCAAGACCCTGTTATTCCCAGGCTACCAGAAGCCACACCTACTGACACATCAGGGACACCCCCCACAAAGGGCTGAACTCGTGATCTCGACACTCCCCACCACCAAAGGGACTGTGAGTAGCTCACTGCAGATCGCCTGTGCAGGAGGGCCAGCCAGTACCGGTTGAAAGTTATCGTAACCAAGACCTCAGCCATCAGTCAGTGAGGAGTCTGGCAGTTTGGATATGCCTCTCGTACCGGAAGACCAATTACAGCCCCTTCCCAATCACCACTTAATCTCTGCCCAGGCAGGCCCCTCCTGAATTCACTCGCTGTTTTAATCCCTGCGGCGGCTGCTATCTTTCGAGGCGCCGGGCACCCGCTCACCATTCAGCTGCCTTGCCTGCAACCTCCCCAAAGCAATCTTGTTTCTCGGCCTGCCGCTCACTACGTCTCTCTCACTTTTTGATCTAACCCGAATGTGATCTTTCCTAACCCAATTTTCTACGCGTGAGCACGCCCCGACTTCCAAAAAGTAAATACATCTCAGCCGCGTCTGGTGCTCTCAGGTTCCCCACCAATTTCACCTTTAAATACCAAGAAAGCTAAACAATGTAAATCAAGAAGAAGAAATGAGATTTTTGTTTGGTCAGGGTGAGTGTCAACAGAATGCTCTTCATAAACATGCACGTCACTGCTATTTACCCCTCAGCGGTAATGTGCGTTACTCAGAGTGTGTGCGCAGTGCCGAACAACAGGTGTGTGTTCATGTGTGTTGATGCAATGTGCTGCGATACCTGATGGGCTCCCACACGCCACAGAGAGGTAGTCAGGAACAGCGAGCAACATCCTCACACAGTGAATGTTCACCCCAGCATGGGGGTGCTCCACATGCACACCCTCACTGAGCTGGTGAATATCCGGAATGCCAGGAGGGGGCCAACTGGCCTGGAGCTTTAATTTTGCATAGTTGCTGATGGGCACAATGCTTGTTTCACTGTTCATGAGGCCTGTTATTCGTGGGGTCTGTGACACATCCTGGCGTTGGTCAGGCGGAATTCTCTCCCATGACTATTGATGTGGCACTACTGAGAAACACCCCCACACAGAATGATACAGCCCGCCATTGTAATTGGGCGCTCTGTTACTGTCCGGCTGTCACTGGGTGGCTAACGATCCCTGTTCGTAGCAGAGGTGGGGGCTAATTTAACAGATCACCTCCTGTCATGGCACCTTTTTAATTCTTAAAACTTCCTTGAGATGGAAGCCATTCATCACACTCAGATCTGGGTCTCCTCTTTCTGCAATGTCCAGGGCAGTTTTTAGCAGGCTTCTCCAGACAGGCAGAGATCCCGCCCCCTCTCTTCCCATGGACACTGTGTAGCCAGGGCTGATGAAGCAGGAGAAAAGTGCCTAATTCCCCTTGATTCCTCATATAAAAAAGGTTGTTGGTGGACCTCCCTCATCTACATCCTGCTCGGATGCAGTTGTCTGGAGACTGCTGGGGAGTTCTCAGGTGCACCAGGAAGCAAGCCCATGATTTGCGGTCAAGTGTAAATTGGAAGCTCTGTCCATGGTCATGGCAGGTCATAAATAGTTGATTTGGAGCAGCAGGACTCTGCCACAGGCACCGACTGATGCGAAGGACTCAAAGAAAAATGAGAAATACATTTATAATAAATATATTATCAATCTCGTCAATCACCCAATACCTGCTATGTCATATTACAGGAATAAATAAAGGCACAACCAGCTGGCCAGTGATCGGAGAGCTATGCCTTGGGGCAGAGGGGCAACCACTATAGACAGTGCTTCTTGAAAGGGACAGCGTGTCGTGAGCTGCTGTAACCTGTCCTGTGTCAACTTCTGCTGAGGATCTGGCAGCTATGCCACTGACCAAGGACATACTGAAGGCAAGAAGTGCTGAATGGACAGTCTAAGTACTTTCAGTGTGGGTGAGTCTGCACATGAATGTCTGTGTCAATCAGACTCTTGGCGGGAGGTCCTGCCCTTGCAGCCTTGCCTGACACAATCCATCCTCTGTCCAGGAAATGCCCAACCCCCGCATGGTGCAGGTAATTCCAGTCAGTAGCCAGCAGTCACATAAATGCATAGAAATTGAAGCTGTGCCAACAGATAGCAGCCAAGCACCAAGCAACAAGTCCCAGAGTGCAGAAGACTGCCAATGGTCCGGCCTGTCGCTGGCTCCCACGCATGGGAAAACTGCCAAAAAACACCATCAGAAACCATCAGCAAGAACCAAAATGTCAGGGTCACTTATGGCTCCTATGCATGTCACAGAAAGAGAAGCGAAAACGGTTTTGATTTTGTGCTTGCGGGTGCTGAGGAGTGTTCTTTATGTAGCAGGGTCATGAAAATTTAAGATCACCAAGCTATGGGCCATACATTCCAGCTGCTGCTTTATGAAAGCACTTACCAGACCTGTCACTGAAATACACAATACAGTAGGCAAGTGCAACCACTGCCCTCCCAATGCCACTGTAATGAGATGGATGCAGAGCAGAGCAGAGCCTTCACTTGGTAGGAAAGGTGGCATGTGGGTAAATACACACATAAGCTAAGCCGTGTTCAGGGAAAAAAATGAAGCATCTAAGTGTTTGGGACAAAGAAAAAAACGCATGGCTGGGGAAATGCAGCTGCAGTGTAGGCTTGTCTGCAGCTGGCTGCTTGTCCAGCAGGTAGATGCAATGTGGACTTGTCTGCAGCTGGCTGCCAGGTCGGCAGGCAGATGCAATGTGGACTTGTCTGCAGCTGGCTGCCAGGTCAGCAGGCAGATGCAATGTGGGCTTGTCTGTTGCTAGCTGCCGGTCCAGCAGGAATATGCAGTGTGGGCTTGTTTGCAACCAGCTCCTGGGCCTGCAGGCAGATGCAATGTGGGCTTGTCTGCAGCCAGTGCACCAGGCCAGCAGGCAGATGCAGTGTGAGCTTGTCTGCAGCCGGCCGCTGGGCCAGCAGGTTGGTTAACAGTGGCGAGGTTTCTGGGAAGGAGGCTGAAGGATTGCTGACGGCAGAGCCTCTGACAATCGGTGCTGCCCCGAGTTTAGCCTCGACATGGCAGACAGAGCACTGGGAGGTGGGGCAGCTGATTTATGGTATCCCCCGCCCGCCTGCCCACCCCCACTCTGCCCCTCTTACAGGCATGGCTGTGCAGTAGCCTGTGGCCTCTCCACCTCTGCTCTAATACATCGCAGGTCCTATGTAATTAGCAGGGAATTTTAACAAGCTTAATGGGTCAGGAGCAGCTTAGCGTATAGCACTGCTCGCGTTAATGAATTAGCTGCCCGGGTTTGAGGCTGTAATGCACCCAAGTGCTTGTTGACTAATTTCTCAGGTTCATCCAGGCACATCCTGACTAGCTTTGTCTCGTCTGGCAAACACTGGCTGAGTCTGGAGTAAAGTGTGAAGCAGCTGGACTCACAAGATCCTCTACAGGAACTTTGTTATGAATCCAAACAAACAGCAAAGGATTCTGGGAAAATTATTCTGGGGAATAATTTCCACCATGTATATATTGTGAGGTATGTGTATTATTGGGACGGCTTCAATTTTTTGGTGTGAAAATGAGTTACCATTGTTCAGCTGTCTTCGGAAGCTGTGGGAATGAATACCACCTAAGTCACTCCCTCTCCTTACAGAAACAAGGCCCCTGAGGTCAGCCTACAGAGTGCAGGAAATGAAAGTACTGGCAAAGCCAACAGAAAGCTGGGAGTTGTATTTTTCTGCAGAGTTTTTCTGGCTCTACCCGAAGGGCCACTGCTGAAAATGCCGGCATGTTGCTGCTGTTTTGCACCTCAGTAAAGGTGCTCTCTGCCCTAATACTGTGCTGCTGTTTTGCACCTCAGTAAAGGTGCTCTCTGCCCTAATACTGTGCTGCTGTTTTGCACCTCAGTAAAGGTGCTCTCTGCCCTAATACTGTGCTGCTGTTTCATTTCAGAGCTCATTAGCGACAGTTCCAAGGGTCTCTGGCATTCTGGGTACAGGCTACCACCCCAGGGGTATTTCAGACATTGCCGGTCACACTTACTGAGGGGTCAGTGCAGGTGTTGATGCAGCATCAAAGCCTTCAGACTGGACACAGGAGCCTGTTCAAGTATAGGTTGTTTCCAAAATCAATGTAAGTCCCATATGGGATCTACCATTGCACCATCAGTCTGAATTAAAGTAATTGTCCAGCAAATAAAAGCATAACAAGGGAAGGTCCATAAGCTCCAGGTCTGGTGATATTGTGCATGACCGTGTCAGGTGGCCAGATGCTACATGAAACCACCTGCAAGCTAGTGAGATTTTTAGTGAGAGTGCCAGCCGCCACTAATCACTATCCCATAGCAAAGCAAGATGACGCCCCCACCCCCCCGCCCACCTCTTCCCAGGACCACGGTGCCGCACGGGCCAACACAGTCTCACTCTGGTTAATAAGCAATCACGCATTTCGCAGCGCGACAGAGCAGAGAATGGGAGGCTGCAAACCACTTCCTGAGATAGCATCTGAAATATTCATACAGCCGTTTGTGCTGAGCGCTTCACTGTGAATATATATCAGCGTTCTGCGCTGTGGCTGTAATCAAGTGCATGCTAAATTTAACAGCCAATGCTTAGTTGCTACTGTGACAATCATCCTGGGTGCCTCTGCTTTCCACTCTGCCGGACTAATTAGCTCATGGTTGCTGCACCCTTGGTGGGATGGAAAGTCCAGCTAAGTCCCCCCAACCCCCACCCCCCATGGCTCCCCGTTGACCCTTCGCTGGCGTGATACACACACTCCCTTTGATTTTGCACTGGACTCAGATTCTGCAGGGCTGTGCTTAGTGGATGGGGCAGACAGCGCCTGCTTAAGGCAGGACGGCCTTATTCCCAGGTCATCCCTACCGAGTGACCCAGCTCAGGTCCTGCCTCTCCGCAGTCCTGGAGTAGGTGACACATTTGGAAACAGCCTGTCTCACAGATGGAGGGCTGTGAGAGTCCTCGGTCGGAACGCAGCCCCAAGGAGCCCCCCCAAAAGCTTCATGGCATCAGCCCATTCCATCACACCACCTTTTCTTCTGAGGAGCTTCACCAAGCGCAGCGGAGCGGCGGGAGGGGCCCTGACTTTACGAGCTTCCATGTGAGCGCTAAGGAGTACGGCGGCCGCGCAGCACAGTTCCAGTTCTTAAACTGATCCAGGATCAGCTGCCATTCCTGCCCGCTGCACCGCTCCGGTCCGCAGCACTGATTGTGTCTGATAGCATGTTCTGGAAACATCGATATTAAACATCATAAAGAGCCGGTCTGTCTTATTCACCAACTTTGTAGGCAAAATAAGATGACAAATGGCATTTCAGAAAAAATGACATTCTTACATTCTCCCTTAACAACTCCTTTTTTAGGCTCTCCTCCTATTGTTGGAGCACGTCACCTGTGCAAAGGCTAGTCTCACAGTGGAGGAGCGCACAATGAGAAGGGCTAATGAACAGGGCCGATTCCCCCACCACTGCTGCATCCATAATTGAGTGTGAAGCTCAACAAAACATGAACCGTGCTAATGTGCCTTTTAATAATTTATCCCACAAATCAGTCTTCATCACAATCAAGCGGCCATGAAACACGAGTCAATATTATGAATGGGGGCTCGACGGGAGGCGGGGTCAGCATGGCTGCAGCCCGCGGAGTCGGCGGAGGCATGCGGAGCCGCGGGCAAACACACAGCGCACATCAGGCTGCGTCACGTCACCAGCCGCCGCAGCTGCCGACCCCGACAGACTCAATCAGGTGGCCGTCACAACTGGCCTGCCTTTCATTTTCACCTCGCGGGGACCTGAAATTCCTGTTCAGCCCAGTCCTGGAATGAGGAAACCCATTTTTACCCTTTAAACCTTCCCCGTATTGAAAAGTTCAGTGCAGAGGTCAATGCCGGTAGGCAGGGAGATAGAATGAACTCCAGCTCCATCTGGGAGCTGTGAAGACAATGTGACACATGCCGACCCCCCAGCATTCCACAAACGCCCCAGATGTCGGCAAGGGTGGGGGGGCACATTTGTGTAAATCTTTAACATAAGCGTAAAAAAAAATGGGCAAAGCGGAGCCCTAAGTGTTGGCTGGCGATGGAGTCGATGCTGATGTTATCAAGCAGATGTGAGGTCGCATGGGGAAATATCACACCCTGGCGCTAATGAAGCACCCACCAGGAAAGAAGCGTAGATAAATTATTAAAAGCTTTCATTTTTAAATGGTGGCAAAAGTGAGCTGAAATGATTTGCACTAAAGCAGAAAAGGTCATGGCGACGTCAGGGAGCTTCATTAACCTCTTGCTGCGTGACTCACCACCATTCCTGTGGGGGGCACGAACCAGGACCCAGCAAACTGGTGGGCGTGGTCTCATAGGGGGGGCTGGTGGGATGCAGACTGCTTTGCATCATTAAATGTCCCCTCGGGGCAACAGGAGAGCGCGACCCAAAAGCCTGCGATGTTTTATGGACGTGTGGTGCTATGTGTGAGGGACGTGGGGGCGGCTGGCCACGTGTGCTCTGTCGGGCCCCCCAGAGGACACTCGCAGCATGTGCGCAATACTTTCCATCTCTCTCAATCCAAATGTATCCAAAATGGACACATTTTGTTCTTAAATAACGACCTCAGCTGAATGCAAAGAATGTGCGGGAATGTTGTGCTGGAAGTGGAGCAGAGCAGAAGGCGAGGGCAGAGCACGCATACATCAGGGAGCTTGGCACTTCCAGGAAGAGCGTGGCCACTTAGCAAATAGGACATCGGGAAACAACAGAGCAGCAGCAGCTGGGCTTCACCTCTGCGCCTGGCTCTCCAGCATTCCCTGGGCTCCCGGCCGGATTCCACTCCCGCTACCAGGGGGCCATTCGTGGCTTTAATTCCAGGGAGGAAGCTGAGAACTAATTGCTAAGTCGTTCTGCTAATTTCTCATTTCTGAGATAGAGGGCAGCTGTTCGATCTCAAGGGGTCCACACAGCGGTCCCCGGATGGAGATTGCGGAGGAGAACGTGCTGCCAATCCGATTAACCCCACAGAAGACGACAAGACGCCGCTGTGACCTCCTGAAGAACTGCTGAGAAATGTTGAAGAGGCAGGGGTACAGGGTAGCACCTACGCTAACCGTATTTGTGACCACGAGGACAGCCTGCTCGAGGCCCGCTCTCCACTGACAAGCCTACATAAAAACCTCCAGATGTATTTGGGTCAGTTTCACAACTAACCTGGTCTATTTATAGGCAGAATGGCACCTTTAATTAATCACTAATAGCTGACAATGTTAATTGGATGCAGTAGTATGGAAAATTCCATACGATCCATGAGATTGCCCCTTCCTCGCCAGGCTCTGTAGCAGTATGGAAGAGGCCTCATGTATCTACACTTAATGCTAACTCATGTAAGCATCCTCGCTTAATGCTGGCATTTACAATAGTATTAATATTCCACTTAAGGTATCACAATGCAAATTTTTTTAGCAGATGAAGCACAAGTCTGTATGTATGACTTTCAAGTAAAACTACAATGATGATAAAATTAATCATTTATGTTCTTTAGGTTAATATGCTGGCCAACTGCTATAATGCGAGCAAACTGCCTTGTCCAGCATTACGGGAGGAATTCTGCACTGGATGTACCATTTAGGAAAAGACATGATGCTAAACAAGCTCAGATGTATGGATCACTGGCCCTAAAATCGGTACATAGACCTCCAAAGCAATACACCGGGAAGATGTGCTATTGGCAGGCAGCCACCCTGTAAGTGCAAATGGGATTAGCATGGAAATGGCTGGTTTAAGCTGCCTGCTGGTGCGGCCCACGGTGGCTCTGTGGCCGGTGGGCTGTGAGTAAGCGGCTGGTTCATGGACAGACCTGCGCATCCATACACACACGCACGCACGGGTAATTATCTTTGTGGGGACCGTTCATTCATTTCTATGGGCAAGACCCTAATCCCAACAATGACATCCTTAACTCCCATCCAGCCCTAACCGTAACCATAAGTAACCAAACAAAATAGAAGACTTTTGGCATTTCTAGTTTTTTGATTGTAGTCACGGATTTTATACAGATTATAAAATTGAATTTCCTCCTTTGTGGACTGAAAAATGGGTCCCCACAAGGTCAAAATAACAGGTTTTTATCCCATTTGGGGATATTTGGGACAGGGTCAGTGGAGGGAGTGTTCCTATTGGTAATCGATTCTTCACTGGCACGTCGGACTGTGCCTTACATGGCCTGTAGGCCTCACAGCCATGTGAATCTGTATACACACACACTGACTGCAGGTCTGGGGACCCCTCCAGGTGAGTGGAATCCATCTTCTCAGACATCAGGCCACACACAGACACAGCTTTGCAGAGTCGTTTTCCCCAAGCCTGTGCCCTTAAGGGAGAGCTGCAAATAGAGCAGAGTAGGGACAGTCTGGGGGGATGAGGGACGAGCATTTCTGAGGAAACCGCATCTCTCTCTTTGTTTGTCTGATGGGGGAGTGCTGAGCCACAGCCAGATTCCCTGAAGAAAACACTCATTCCTTTCAAAAAAGATTACATCACCAAGACAAAGTTTCTCGTCCTTACTGCATCTGACTGAAATGTAACATAGATCAGCATCTTCTTCTTAAGAAATGACCAATCAGATTGCTGCAAATTCTACAGGAGCCCAGTGAGGACCTGGCTTGTCATGCCATAGCCACTGAGTCACTGAGTTGCGGCCAAACCACTTGCAGAGAATGCTACTTGCTCATTGAGTTGTGGCCAATCTGTTTGCAGCTCCCAGAAGGCTGAAGGGCCACACATTCAAAGGGATCCTCCCATCTGATAAAGGCCCTCTTATCTCGATTGTTTGAAGGAAAAAATGACCTTTCCCGTCCCGGATTAGTAATGCTGGGGGAGTCGGCAGTGATATAGCTCAAGGAGACAGGTTCAGCCAATAAGGTGGTTCACCTGTGTGCTGACCTCTGTGGTGTTGACCTTTGTAGGGGGCACGCACATAACATTCATCTGTAACGGGTCAAAAGGCACACAGCAGCTGTCTGTAACGGACCAAAAAACAAATTAATGTTTTCTTCAAATCTTTTGGAAAACACTGTAATAAAAGGCGAACTATGCCTTAGCTGGATAAAATTTAATCCCGAACAGGCAGGTCTTTGTGTTATAGAGAGGAGGCGGAGCTAACTGTCATGTGGGTGTGACCAAACAGCCATCCGCTGCGCAAATGCGTCAAAGAGCAGCCGTGTTAGGAATGCTACCCCCTGTCACCGTGAATAAGTCACCCCCTCCCCCCCACCTCCAAGCTGCCTGAGCACACGAGAGCATTCTGGCCAGGTTCTGTTGAGCAGAACGGCGCAGCGTGATTCATGGTGTGGGAACTGGGGTGGGGGGGCAGGCGCTGATAATACCGCAGCCTTCCAGTGTGGGAGTTAATTAGAAAGGGCTGTGAAGCGGGATGAGGCCGGGCCACGGCGCTCGTGCTGCGCCGCTAAGCCGGAAAACTAATGAATATCAAAAGAGTTAATTGTTTAAAGCATTCTCCCTACAATTACACAGTTAATAAAGACCCTACCCAGCTCCGTCTGTCTCTCACCCTGGGACGCACGCTGCAGCCCACGTGACCCACCGGTATCTCCATCTGACTGACTGCCACAACAGGACGAGTTCAAAAACACGGTGCACCGGTGCTAAAAAGGGACGCGGCTAACGGCTGCTGGAGTCGGCAGATGGAGGGGCTCCCAGGGAGGGGCACGGCGACGGGGGCCGGCCACTGCTGCACCGCCACGTGCCTGGAGGCTGCCCCGTATGCGCTTTACTGGCTGCATACTCACACACACACTCATCCCATGACACTGGGAAGGGAGGGGCCAAGCAGTGCCTTCTCTGGTGGATTCTGCCTCAGAGGCCATTGCTCCAACGTATTTAAAGTACAATCCATGTCCTTCAAAAGGCGGATATAGATGGCTGGAAGGATCAGGGTCAGGCGGGGGGGGGAGGATGTGGTCAGGGGAACACAAAGGGCCGGGGGGGACGTGTATGTGTGTATGTGCAGAGCTGTAAGGCATCTTCGTGACTGGCCCGGGAGCACAAATGGAAAATGCGTTATTTAAAGGCTATGGAATAGGGTGGGGGTCAGCCCGCAGTCCTCTATGCGTATCAGGTCTGTGTTACTGTGAATATATACTCTATGTATATGGGTGTGGCTGTATATATTAATGTATGTATACAACATGTATAAGCATCCCACCTGCAGAGAGCAGCGTGCATACAGCCCTCCAGTCAAGGTGCGGCACTTTTCTTCAGAGGCGGAGTGTGGGAGAAACCGGGCAGATTTTGTTCTGGGGGATGATATTCGCCCTAAGCCATCTAAAAGGACAGGACATTTCCTCTGCTTGTTCCGCTGTGCTGCAGCTCTCTCAAAAAAGCCCCTAAACTCATCTTGGGCCAACAACAAAAAGCTTGCAAAGATTCAGATTAATTAATTTGAGTAACTGATCCAATTAAGTAATTCAATGGTTTGGATTAGAGAGAGAAGCGCGGCTCCCCAGGCGGCCGCAGACCCAGGCTGGCACACAGACCCCCAGAAAGCAGCGGCGGCTGGGCCGGGGGAGCAGCGGCGAGACAAAGAACGCAATTACACACACAAAGCGGCAGCGAGAAAAGCAGATAGAGTGAGGAGAGCGGGAGCAGAATAAATAAACACGCCAATGAAGAGGAGGTGAGGGCGCCGGCTGACTCCCTCGATTATGCGTGAGCTTTCGTCTTATCGGGTGACCTTTAAATTGGAGCGGCGACGTGGAGGGAGCCTCGGGCCGCCATGGCCGCTCGCGTCGGCTGCCTGCCGCACCCTGCTGGCAACAGAAATTAGCAGAACCAGCAGGCGCATCAGGAAGGGGAATTACAAACATACACATATATTATATTATATGCGAATATATGTAATTATATATATGGTAAGATTCACTGATTCCCATCAGTGCACCGACGTAAAAGTTCATGATGCGACTGCCCCGATTTAAAAAGTGTGCACTGGATATAATTTGGGATGGACTCGGCATGCATCGTCTTTAATCTTTGCGTCGGTAAAGTCTGATTTATTAATATATAATTATTAGTAGACGCTCTATGCCTTATACCAATAATTTTTGACCGGTAATTTTATATTTAGATTGATCGCCCCTCTGTATCCATGCCATATTGAATTGCATTGCATTATATTCATTTGTGTTGAATCTAATCGTGTCGAATCGCATTGCATCGCAGTAGGGCTGAATCATATTGTATCGAATGAGTAGTTGCTTCATAAGTATCTTTAATGTACTTGATCGTTGCCAGTACATTGAGACGTGTATTGCAGTGGCCTCAGTGATGGTGATGCACATCCGTGCTTTCTGGGGGGAACCGGAGGGGGGGCCCGGGATCATGCCACACTGCCTGAAGGGTACTGGGGGCGGGGGGGGGGAGAGCTCCACAACATGCTGCCACTGGCAATAACCACATGAGCAGAAATGCTACTCGGGACCAGCAGGTGGCGTAGCAATTACAGATACTGTCCAGGACCTGCAAGGTTGGCAGTTCAGTGCCCTGTTGCCATGGTACCTCCCCAAAGCAAAAGGTTTACACATAAGTCAGTGAAAAGAGCAGCTTCACTCGATAAACCTCAACCATCCTTCATTTAAACATTTCACATGAGAAAAGGTGGCCGCAAGCAAACATATAGGCACCAAGAGACACAGACGGGGCGCGGCTCTACAGCTGGCACGCACACACACAGACACACACTGAGCTGACAGCCCCTCCCAGTGCTGGGACAGGAGGGGCTGAGCGGGTGAGCCCTTAACTGCTCCATCTCCGTGTCGTGAATAACGGAGCCGTCAGCGTCAGGGGCAGGGGAGGGGGCCACGCAGTGTGCACCCAAATTTGTCAAAGTAACAAAAAAGTGTGTGGGGTGAGGCGGGGCACAGAGCGGCCGGCGAGCGAGAGCCGTGCGGGGCCTTATCGGACTGGCCACACGCCTAGCAGCAAGATAAAGGAGGCCAAATTAACTGGATCACAGGGCGGCTGGCAAAGATGAATGGGGTATGAGGGACTTACACCTCACAGATAAAGCAAAGAAAATAATCATAATAACAGCAAGGCGGAGAATCGTCCGGACCCCGGGAGCCGGGGGGGGCCAGCCAGCCTGCCATGGCGGGGAGTGAGCGGGATGGGGGGGGGCAGCACCTGGGCCACTGCTCCTGCCCTTCGGCCTGCAGGTGACCCTGGCAGAGGTCACGCACCTGGTGGTGCAAGTAGGCAGCGCAGCATGTGGAATGGGGAGCGTCAGGCCACTAAGGACACATCCCAGCCATAGTAGATAATACACTGCTTAAACCTGGCTGGGTGGCTGGTCAACAGCATGTGTGTTAATTAAGGACTGGGACAGCTAGTAGACAGCAGGAAGACTTAGTTAAAGACTGGGACAGATGGTTGACTGCAGGTGGAGTTACTTCAGGACTGGACCAGCTAGAAGACAGCAGACAGACTTGGTTGTGGCCCGGCCTTGAAAGAGGATACAGCATACAGGATTCTATTGTTCAGATGGGTTAGAGCACATCTGTGCAGGTCACACTGGATCACCTGAGGTAAGTGCCTTTGCTTTTCAGTGTCTCCACCATCTGAATCTGGAGCAAACCTTTGCTTAACGTCAGATTGCTCATGGTCACACAAGAGAACACTTTATCATAAGTAAAAGGCCTTTATAGGATGTGAGATGAAGCATTTAACATTTTTAACGAAGCGGCAGAGTTTTCATAACTGAACAGTAAACACAGAGCTTGTAATACCACGAGCCATCCATGCGTACTGAAGCCTGCAGTGTCATTAAACATTATTTTCACTGGTGTAATTATTATCCAATTAAAATAGTGCCTGACGATTTCCAAATGCCAGCATGAGAAGGAGAAGCAGGGCTTCAGCAATGACCTGTTACAGCTCTAAAGCCACTGAGCTGGGCTGATGGATATGTGGTCCTCTGGGGGGGGGGGGGGGGGGGCCCCAAAACCCCCCTCATAATAACTGCACAGAGTTGTTATACCAGGGTTACAGGGAGACTGGATGGCAGAATTCTCAGCTAACATTGCATGAATTTCAAGATGCCTGTAGGATAGCAGCATTGATTGTGTTTAATTTGATGTCTCTATTTTTTTTTACATTTTGTGCCCAAAACTGTCTTAGCTATGAGCCTGCGAGCGACACCATGACTGAGGACCCAGGAGAACGTGCCTGCCGGTCAGACAAGCCGGCCGAGCTGCCTTTATCTCCACGGACAACATATGCGCTTAAATTGGGGGCACCTGGGGAATACATCACAAATGGCTGCTCCGGCATCAGAGAAAGTACACAGTCAGAGAGGGGGTGGTACTCCCCCCTCCAACTCCCGTAAATGAAATTACTGCCAATCCCAACAGCCCAGTAAATTCCTGGTGGGCAGTGGAATGCAACGCATGGCGGACTGATGATTTCTCTGAACAAAAATAAGATGCCAGAAAGGAATTTAGTACAAATGACCCCCCAACCCCCGAAAACAAAGAAAATAGTAGTGAGAGGGCCCAATAGTTTGTACCAAGAGGGCATGACCTCCACCTGTGACTCCTGGCCAGTAATTCAAATGCTGAAGGATGATTGAAAGGATAATAAACAGCTTGAAATGCTACGCTGTGTAGCCACAGGCTAAAAAATAGGCTACTGAATGTCTGCTAATGCTACGCCGTGTAGCCATGGGCTAAAATATCCTGGTAAATGGCTGGTAATGCTAAGCAGAGTAGCCACAGACTAAAAAAAGCCTAGCAAATGGCTGCTAATGCTATGCGGTGTAGCCACTGGCTAAAAATAGGCTAACAAATAGCTGCTAATACCAAGCAGTGGAGCCACATCCTAAAAAATAGCCTAGGAAATGTCTGGTAATGCTAAGCTGTATAGCCACAGGCTAAAGTAGCACCAGGCAAGACATCATTGTGCATGAAGCATTTTCTCTCTATCGCCACTTTGTGAAAAGAGTGAAGGAGTGAAAGAATGAACAAGTGTGACAGCTAACCGCGCATGTCTGCAGCAGGAGGGCTAAGTGGGGGCTAAGTGGGGGTACATGAAGCCTGGGAGCAGGGGGTCTGACGGCCAGCACAGTGCCGGACTTGTGGTCCATCCTGGTGGCATGATAAAGAGTCTCTGTGACTGAGAGCAAGGTTTGCTTTTCCCAGAGCGGACAGCTGCGGGATGGGGGTGGGTGGCAATGAGGCACACAAGGTGTCCTTTCACTAGTGCCAGCGGTGTGGCTTCCAGCCCTGCCGCACGTGGAGCCCGGAGCAGCCGCTTGCCTGTCTACGCCGTATCTCTTGGCACGTCGCATGCCTGCTTGTTTATTTGTTATTTTTACCGCTACAGATGATTTATTGTGCGTGCTTTTTCTGGGTCATCGCCTTTTTACTAAAAATAATTGAATATGTAATAAAACTGGAGGCATAAATACAAACGAGTATGAGTGGAATGATTTAGAACAGGATAAAAATACACAGAGACATGGCACGTGTCACTCAAACACGAGCGGGTGGGTGGGTTGCTGGGGGGGGGGCTGAGGCACGCAGTGGACTGACGAGGAACGGGAGCGGCCCAAACGAGGGAGGGTGTAACGAATATGAGGATGGGGCATCAGTCATAGATAAACAATTCCTACTGGGCAGCCCACAGAAGCCACATGCCTTCTGGCAGAGGATTGATTTGACAGCTAATTAACACAGAGATTTACATAACAGATAAGATTAATACCACCAAGTCTTTTCTTCGTTTTTTAACAAAACAGATAACGTAAGAGAAGTTTAAAAGATTAAAATCCAGTATTGATCGAAACCATCATAAAACCCTGTGGTCCTGAGTTTAATCCTGCATTTAAGAGACAAGCTGTTTTCACATTGTACTGAGAAATCTGAGTGCATGTCAGGTAAGCTAAGAGGGTTTATACTCTATGAGATCCCAACGTGGGCTTAGTTCTGAGGGTTTATACTCTATGAGATCCCAATGTGGGCTTAGCTCGGATGGTTTATACTCTAGGTCTAGGAGATCCCCATGTGGCCTTAGCTCTGAGGTCTTATACTTTAGGTCTAGGAGATCCCCATGTGAGCTAAGTTCTGAGGGCTTATACTCTAGGTCAAGGAGATCTCCATGTGGTCTTAGCTCTGAGGGCTTATACTTTAGGTCTAGGAGATCCCCATGTGAGTTAAATTCTGAGGGCTTATACTCTAGGTCTAGGAGATCCCCATGTGAGCTAAATTCTGAGGGCTTATATTCTAAGTCAAGGAGATCCCGATGTGGGCTTAGTTTTGAGGGTTTATACTCTAGGTTTAGGAGATCCCCATGGGGTCTTAGCTCTGAGGACTTATACTTTAGGTCTAGGAGATCCCCATGTGAGTTAAATTCTGAGGACTTATACTTTAGGTCTAGGAGATCCCCATGTGGACTTAGCTCGGAGGGTTTATATTGTAGGAGATACCCATGTGGGCTTAGCTCTGAGGGTTTATACTCTAGGAGATCCCATGTGGGGCTTAGCTCTAAGGGATTTTACTCTAGGAGATCCCAATGTGGGCTTAGCTCTGATGGTTTATATTGTAGGAGATACCCATGTGGGCTTAGTTCTGAGGGATTATATTCTAGGAGATACCCATGTTGGCCTAGCTCAGGCTTCTCAAATGACCAACATTCTGGCCATTGTGGCGCTCAATCAGGTGAAAGAAATAGCAGCCCCTCCCAGCTTCCCTAGCCCCAGCCTGCCACTCACTGTTCATGTTCTTGAAGATGTTGAGAATGGGCAGGATCTGCCTGTAGTAGGGCACCAGTGCCTCACCCACCATTTCCGCAGACACCACCAGATGCTGTAGGACCTTCAGCGTGGTGCAGATGACCTGCCTGTTGCGGGTGTTCAGGGCATCTGTGGGCACAGGGGTCACAGGTTAAAAGTCAGAGGTGAGCAGTAGGGTTGGCACTTTCCTTCACAATTCGCATTTTCCAGAAGTGAAGCAGAAGGAGTCTGATGGGGAATTATCGACTCAGCCCCCCAGCACGCTCAAGTTGCTTAGTGATAACAATAATCTTGTACACATTAGTGAGTAAATCTCACTAAGGCATGCACTCACACAGACGGCCAAACGCTCCGTCCCTCAAATCAATGTTTTTGCAAGGAGCTTTGCCTTCATCGGCTGGCTGCAATCAGACATTTGAAATGCAGCAGGGGAAGGAATAAGTGAAAGCCAATCAAGGGGTAATTTTGCAGACAGCAGCACTTAGCGAGACTCCCGCAGACCGCAAGAGGGAGGGTGGGCACCCGGACCCCCAAGTGCGCAGGGAGCGTGACGCCGTGTGCTTTGACATAAGGACATGGGTGCATCTGTGTCTGTGCATTTGTATGTGTGAGTCAGCAACTTCCAACAAAGGCCCATCCTGCATGTTCCCTCACTGCAATCCTCAGGCTTCTATCAGAGGTGTCATCATCGAGCAGCTCAGGTAGGTGACAGAGGCAGAGCCACCTGACAGGATCTGCCGCCACACATGCACACACACAGAGCCACCTGACAGGATCTGCCGCCACACATGCACACACAGAGAGCCACCTGACAGGATCTGCCGCCACACATGCACACACACATTGCCGCTTGGCGGGATCTGCCGCCACACATGCACACACAGAGAGCCACCTGACAGGATCTGCTGCCACTACATGCACACACACATTGCCGCTTGGCGGGATCTGTCGCCACACACGCACATGCACAGAGCAACCTGACGAGATTTGTCTCTACACACACACACACACATAAGTGCACAGAGAGGAATTTGCCGCCACATATGTAAAATGACAGCCGTTTATAGTGTATATGAAACACCATGGTTATAATTACCTTACAAATAAACAGTTTCCTCTGGCTCTGACATTTGGGCTCAGGGAGACTTTAATTATTCATTGGTTCTCACCTTGCGAGAGGAGAGATTGGGAGTCAGTCTGTATGAGCGCGGGACGCACCCAGGCAGAATTGATATGAATAAAGTAATCATTTATTCATACCAGTCCATTAGATTTGTAGCAGAGAAAAAAACTCATAAATCCATTTTTCCCCAAATGTCACAGGTGGGTGACATTTTCAAGATTTGGGTGGATTGTATTTATCATATTTATTCATTTGTGTTACAAGCAGGGATGGATTGTGCCCTGCTTAAGCTCGGGATTTCTTTATAATGAAAGTTTAATTTCAGCCTCAGGAAAAATAAATTATTTTAACACAGGCATGGGTTTGATGGAGACATAAGAGAGGATTTTGTTTTTTATTAAACTAGGACAAGGCAGGTTATCAAAATGAAATGATTTTGCTCTAATTTCCGTCTTGACTCAGCCCATGCAGCCCAGGCTCTCCCAGAAGCAGCAGCGTCTGCCGCAGGCTTCCCGACACAGACGGCCACACACGGAGCTCGTCTGCAGCATGCCGGGGTCTTTTCAGGCGGTGATTATGGAAATGGCTCAGCAGCTCAGGTGCCTGATCAGAAGGTCACCAGTTCAAATCCTGTGCTTGACAGGACAGCCACATCTCCATTGGGCCCTTGAGCAAGTCCTTTAACACCCTGAAAAACAGTCCAGGGGCATCAGATAAAAGGCTTACCCTGTGCGCAGACCCCAAGCTGTGTATATGCGGCTCACCCCGTGCGCAGACCCCAAGCTGTGTATATGCGGCTCACCCCGTGCGCAGACCCCAAGCTGTGTATATGCGGCTCACCCCGTGCGCAGACCCCAAGCTGTGTATATGCGGCTCACCCCG
>JAODLC010000028.1:20404956-20415736 GCA_026781145.1 Hippopotamyrus pictus
CCCCCTCCAGGCCGTCAGTTTCCAGGGTGTGATTCAGAGGCGGGTCATACAGGAAACTGCCCCCCCCCCTCCTGCCCCACCCACGTTCCTGGCATTCCTGACCCGACCGCAGGCAGAAGTCGAATTTGGGAAAGTCAAGGCCAGGCTTCCGGGAACCCTACCCCCAGACATGGGCTTGCTGCGCCCCCCCCCCGGGGTCCTCGGATAGTGAGTAGCTGTACAGGACGGCCAGCAGCAGTAGGCAGCTGACAATATCTGACGAACTTCTTGGAAAAAGAGCATTTTTGTTTTAATATAATGTTTCACTTCCCATTAGCAGATGGTTTGCAGTAGTCAGGTTGTTTGCTGCAGATTTTTTTTATATTTTATGAACGTACAAATAAAGGCAGATAGACAAACTAAAGTCTTGTGTCACGTTTGTTGATTGCTTTTGTCCAAAGTGACTTGAGAGCCTCCGGCCAGCCCTCCTGGAAACGCTGGGGGTTAGGGGGTGTCCTAAGGGGCCCCTCCCATCTCCTAACCCCCCAAGCCACACACCACCCTGGTGACAGCCAGCTGTTGGAAAAGTATAAGGCATCCTGAGGGGGGGCTTGGGGACATGCTGCCATGGGCAGGCAACCCCCTCTGGCTGACAGACACCAGCCAGCATTACGACCCCCACCCCCCCACCCCGGCATCTCTTCTAGGCACATGCACAATTTCTTTAAATCTACCTGGTTTGTACCCTCTTCTGTAAATCGGGCAGGGGGCTGGTCACAAAACAGAGAGTTAAAACAACTTTCCTACAGAATAAACTCTCATTCATCTTAACAGGATATTTCTTGTTATACAGGGTTCTTGCAGGTTTCAGTACGTTAAATTTAAGACCTTTAAAAGACCATTATGAGTAAAATTTAAGACCAACATGATGCATTACTAGAAATATTCAAATGATACCAGAAATTCATATTTTGTCACTCATATCCTTAGCCCAACATCCACATATATGTTTACAAAGTGCGTTTTAATAAGTTCACATGTGTTTAAAGCATGTGGGAGTGGTATTTTAAGCCTTAAACTATAAAAAAAAAGTTTATGTACAGTATATGGTCTTTCTATACATATTTTCACCTGTCACTGATGGATCTGTAATTTTATATATATATATATAATCTCCACCCCCTATTTATGTGTGTGTGAATAGAGTAAAATCGAATTTTAAAAAAAAAGTGCAATTCTGTGTTATTAATAATCGTATATATCAGAACTATAATACACCTTACATATGCCATGAGGTACCAAACTGTGTTTCATAAAAGCTGGATGGAAAAATAAAACATTGGACACGACATCAGTAGCCTGTACTACGAATCGGGGTTACTGACTTATCGGGGTAACGTCGGATTTAAGGTACCACAGTTTAAACGGGCTTCATATTCGTTCACTTACATTTTGCCCAGACGACCTTAGATCCGACAACTTACCCAGATAAGCCAGTAACCCCGCTTCGTAGTACAGGCCACAGGAATCAAATGTTTATCTTTTTCAGATAAGAGATACCATCCTAAAAACACTAAACAAAAGAAACCAATAAAAAAATTGTGTTATAATTTATAACCTCTAACTGCCTGATTTTTAGCTGTACATTTACTGAGTCACGGCTTTCGGCGGAGAAGCAGCACAAACGCGGCGAGATCGGGTGAACGAGGGTTTATTAGAAGGGAGACAAAACAGAAACATCGAAGAAACGCAAGACGGACGTCAATGACCGGACTAGGGAAAACATACCTAACGCAGACTTAAATAAATTAGACTAATAAAAACAACTGGAAACAGCTGATAAACACGGGGATTGCACACGGGAGGAGCGGACGAGCGGGGCATGACATACTGCACTTTTGATCAGATTTTCTAAGCAATTTTGATTCAAATAAGTTTTTTTCCATCTCTATTTTGCTTTTTTGTCTTGGTTTAACTTTGTAAAATCTTGTTTTTATAAAGCACATTAAATAACCCCTGTGTATGCCTTACCATAAGGAGACCGAGAAACGTTCTCCTCAAGACAACCACGAACAATTAAAAACTATATGCTGGAAACTAAGACATTCACAAGGTACCTCCATGAAAAGCTCTGTAAAAGTAGAAATGTGTCTATTTTACCATGATGAGCTAATTGGCTAGTAGTTGCCTTTTAACTGAAAAATTTCACTCCAGTCATCAGAGAAAAAAGTTACTAACGCACTACATCAGTGCATTTACATTGCAATAATGTATGGCATGAAATAAATTTGTAACCATATCATTCAGTAATACAAATAATAAAACAACATACCGCTCACATTGGCCTCAAGAACGAAGTCAGCGCTTGATTTCCCTGCACTTCCTGTTGTGGCTGAGCGTGCACATGACGTCAGTGGCTGAAAGTGCACTTTCAGCAGCCAGACCCCTTCTGTTTGTTTGCCTAGCTGCAGTGATCACGCAATGGGATTTGTAGTTTTATTACCACGCAGACGCGGGCGCAGACCAGAAAATACAACCAATGGATTAGTTTTACAGCGTTTTACTATTTTATTTTCTGCGGACAACGCTTCTTGGGAATGAACGGAGGTACGAATTTTAAGACTTGGGTAAATTAAATTTAAGACCTAGGATGAAAATCTGTGCATTTTTAAGACATTTTAAGGCCTTAAATGTAACTTTCTGAATTTTAGACTTTTTAAGACCCTGCGGGAACCTTGGAGAGGGGCACCGAAACTGTCTGCAGGGTGAGAGCAGGGCAGCCTATGCACTCAGCTCTGTCTGTGGTGAAATTATCATGCCTGATAAAATGATCTGATATTACAGCTTTGTGTAAATGTGTGAATGAGTTAAAAAGCAGGTCACCAGTTCAGCTAAGAGCATGCATGCATGTGCAGATGTCTGGGTTACTAATCTTCAGAGCTCCATGAAGGCTTCAGGTCTACCCTAAGCTTCCATTAGGGGGCTGGGCAGGCTCCATCCATGCCCTGGGCCATGGACCCTATGGGACAGGCTTTTGTGAAGGCTCGGTGTCACTAGGTCTAAGGCAGACCCCCCTGAACACACAGAGGGCAGAGTTTAAGCTCAATACCACACATCAACCAGAAAAGCTGTATTTTGTAAGAGTTTAGTGGTTTTAGCATTTCAGACTAACCCTAAGGTGACCTCAGATTTGATTGTAATGGTCCATACAATCACCATTACACAGGAGTGACTGGCTGAAGCTCTGAATGCTAAACTCTGGCCGGCTGTGCTTCCTGTTTCTGCTAAAATCATTACCGTTATTTTCATGCTCGATTATGGAAATCAGGAGAGCCCAGGATAATGGGCAGATGTTCAGGCTGCAGTGTATGATTCCTTGTGGTACAGACACTCCCCAGAAAAGGTTTACACTTTAAAATGAATATGCATACTTCTGGTTTTTTGACAAGCTCACAGCCCACCTGGTAAAGGAGAGGAGATCTTAACAGCCTCAGATGGCCTATCTGGGGTCTCTGTTCCAGGACAGAGCAGTCAGAGCCCACAGCAGTGACTCCCAGTGTGCCCCCTGAGGGTTCCCTGTCTGAGAGATGTGTTCAGACAGCAGAAGCACCTCTTCTGGCAGCAGAGTCACACAGGTAGGAGGAGACCGACAGGCAGAGTCACAGTGAGTGGAGGAGACCGACAGGCAGAGTCACAGTGAGTGGAGGAGACCGACAGGCAGAGTCACACAGGTAGGAGGAGACTGACTGGCAGAGTCACACAGAGAGGAGGAGACTGACAGGCAGAGTCACACAGAGAGGAGGAGACTGACAGGCAGAGTCACAGTGAGTGGAGGAGACCGACAGGCAGAGTCACAGTGAGTGGAAGAGACTGACAGGCAGAGTCACACAGGTAGGAGGAGGCTGACAGGCACACAGCTGATTAGCGTCACACCACCCAGGTCACTGTACGTTAACAAGAGAAACATCTAAACAGGCCAAATCTGCATAAGAACAGAGAGTGCGAGGCAGGATACAGGAAGGAGGTGCGGGTGACCCAGTCCCCAGGAACAAGACCAGGGGCAATGTCAAGTAGGAAAGGGCAAATAAGGACAGGGAGGGCAAATATCATATTTTATTACACTTTAATGGAGAAATAAATAAATAAATAAGCATACAAGCCTGGATTTCATACTCCTAAATAAAGATGTATATGCAGCTCTGGGAAAGATTAAGAGATCACAGCAAAATTTTCACTTTCTCTCAATTTATGTCAATGCACCTGTGTAAAATACTTGTTTTTGCAAACTCCTGCCTGGCTCTTCCCTGCTACTAACCGAAACCTTGGATTCCATTAAATCAGAGCCAGATAAGATTTTGAATACTCTGAGTTATTAGTCGAGTTCTCCACAAACGAGCCAGATGAGCCAAACGGCTTCCTGCCGTTTCTGACTTTCTTATGTTCTAAGGGCTTCTTTGTGGCTTCATAGGTCTTCAGTCCTCATACAGGAGCCTTTCCTAGCACTGCACTTCACACCTGCCCTTAATGTTTGCCATTCTTTTTGAAGGTCACCTGACGTCCTCCTCTGATTTATGAGGCACTGTCAGTGTTCTGACATCACAGCGTACCCATGGAACAGCGTACTCTGTTAGAGCGCATGCGTAGAACAGAATAACATAATGTTCTTTGTTGGCCCATAAATTTAGCATACCGTTGCAAGAATATTCGACGGAAAGTAAGCGATTATACTTTCCAGTTTTTATGTGTAGTTATAGTTATAACTATAAGTTATATGTAGCATCTATGCTGTTTCTCGAATCTGAGCTACTACATAAATTAAACCCACTGTCCCAAAAATATTCGAGTTTTCTGTCATACACATTCTTTAATTTTCTTGCATTGTCTGTTTTTGTTCATAGTCTGTAAGATTCCAAATAAAGACAATTCCAGACAACTACAGGAACAATGAGTACTCTCACAGGAGCAAGTTCCATCCCATGCTATAGATCTGCTTATCTGATACCATACATTTTCTAAGAATGTTTTCAGATTGTTATCACTGTTAAAAACCACAGGAATTTCGTTCTTTTAGCATATATTTCCTTTTCAGTATGTTTTTTCAGCGTTCAAAACTAGAGGTATGTTGTTCTGATAACACACATTTTCTTATCAGAATGCTTTGCCACCGTTAAAACCATAGACATTTTATTCTGATTGGGTACATTTCCTTATTAGGACACATTCCCTCCGTTAAAAATAGTTTATTCTGACATCGTAAATTTTAGTCTTAGAAATTTTGACCCTGAAAGTCCGAAGTGCAACATTTGCCAGCAGAACCTGGATTAAACCAGGATTTAACAATGAAAATTCTTTAAAAAAAATATAGAGTGAACTCCAGAGCTGTATAAAGCAGGAGGATCAGAGTGGCTCCGGAAAGGTTCACACACAGAAATCAGTCATGACCGGCGTATAAGGCCGATGCGGAAAGACAGTGTGGGGGGACTTCAGACGAGAATGCAATAAACTCTGATAGTTCCCATTCTAAATGATTTGATCTTATTAACGTCGCAAGCTTAAATGCGGTGACTGTGTGAGGAGCAGGAGCCTGAGCAGGAGCCTGAGCAGGAGCCTGCCTGCGCTCTCTGCCATCAGCTGAAGCTGCATGCTGAACACCGATCTGCCCACTGTGTCCCTGTCTGACGCTACTGGGGGTCCAGGGATGGCAGATGTGCATGGTGTGTGTGCGTGCGTGTATGTGTGTGTGAAGTGTGCACAGCATGTACATGATGTGTTCCTGATGTGTCCATGGACAGGCCATAGCGTGTGTGACATGTGCGCAGCATGTGCAAGCTGAGCGTGTGACGTGTGCATTGCACATGCACTGCACGTATGTGACAAGCCCACAGGATGCATGTAGCATGTTCCACCCGCTCAGTGCGCCGTGGGCCCCATCACCTCCTTTGGCGCCCGCGTCTCCATGGACACCATGGTCTGGGAGCTGTTTCTGGGGCAGCTCCTCCCTCGCATCACCTTCTTGAAGTGCATGGAGATGAAGCTGCGGAACATCTTGGTGGCCAAGCAGTAGATCACCGGGTCCAGCAGACAGTTGAGCCCCATGAGCATGAGGGTGACCTGGTGGGCGTCGTTGAGGAACTGCCTGCTGGGCTCGTCGCCCTCCATCGCCAGCCGCAGCACCGCTAGCGTCCAGGGCCCCTGCACCAGGTGGTGAGGCACGAAGCACACCACGAAGACCACCAGCACCACCATCACCATGCCCAGGGCGCGACTCTTCAGGCCCGAGGTCCGCACACTGACACGGGTCCCGTGTGGAGAGACAGGCGGAACCAGCAGGGCGCGGACGATCAACAGATTGCAGATGACGACCAGCAGAAAGACCACAAAGAAGAAAGCGATGATGAGGAAGTGGGTGAAAACCAGTGAATGCTTCGTGCTCAGATCCATGCTGTGGTATCCCTCAAAACAGCGCGATGTTCTGTTTACGCTGTCAACGTTGACGGCATTTTGGACCAGATACGGGATTGAGCCCGACACGGAGAAGAGCCAGATCGCCAGCGAGACGAGCACGCCGCGGCGCCAGTGGTCAGATGTGGCGGCACTGAGTGGCCGTGTCACCACCCAGTAGCGGTTAAAGCTGATCACGGCCAGGAAGAGGATGGAGCAGTAGGTGTTGATGAAGAACATGGCACCGGAAACTCTGCACATGGCTTCGGGGAAACGCCAGTTGCCCCGCTGGTTGTAGTAATCGATCCATAGGGGCAGAGTGATGACGAAGAGCAGGTCGGCCACCGTCAGGTTGGTCATGTAGATCCGCACCTCATTCACGGCTTTGACGTCGCGGATGTTGCGCAGAATATAGAGAGCGTAGCAGTTAGCTATGAGCCCAAAGATGAAGACCAGGCTGTAGAAGGTTGGGAAAACAGAGTATCTGAACGGGGAGTCCAGGAAACTCTCATTCTGGGACACATTCTTTGAAGACATCGTTCTTTGAAGGAAAGAGGACAGACTGTGAGCACAAGGACAAAAAAGCACAAAGCAAATTCCACAGAGAACCTGTAACTGAAGTATAAAAAACATGAAAAGTCCCAAATACCCTGCAAGCGGAACACAGCTACCATCCAAACATCACCACGTCAGAGGCAAAGTGCCCTGTCAGCATCATGCCCTCTGTACCTCATGCCACCGTCAAACACTAAAACACGTCACACTACGCTGCCAAAAGCTGGCGATTACTGTCCAGGTATTTCATTATTTATAATCTTACCAACATATAAGAAGCATTTACAGGACTGTCCAGTCTCGCGGTTATTAAATATACCTTTGATTGATTGTCCTGGGTGTTTCACGTCACACCAGCGTCTTTTACCCCCAAGGACATGCGAGGCAGTTTGAACAGCGGCGTCCACCCACAGACGAGGCCTATAATACTAACCTAGTCTATAGCTTTGTCTTCTCATTTCGTCCAAACGCAACCAAAACATCCAAAAAGTGAGACAACCGCATATATCTGACCTGGCAGCTGCATTCTGTCATTCGTAAAATAAGAAATAATGGAAAGAAACATAAAATCTACATCACGTTAATTCTTTCCAAAGTCTTCATAAAATGAAGACAAACACGTCCATGCCGCGTTTATACTTCTTCCTCATGGGCTCGTAGATTGAGGCTGTTGCAGTGCCTTACTTTATTACAGCTTGTCTTGGCGGTTTAGCGCCTCCTGACTTCCACGTGCACATGAACCGAACACGAAGAGAGGCGCTGAGCTCCGACTCACCCGGCCGGGACCCCGCAGCTCTGGAAGCCTCCGAGTCTGATCGCGATACCCACTGCGTGTTTGCCGAATGAGGTCGGCTGCAGACGTCTGTGAAGTGCGGAAGGTGGCAGCCTCCCCTGCCTCTGCCTGTGCGGTTACGGCTTCTCAGTAACTCCTTATTGAGCAATCAGCAGGGCATCGCCGCCCCCCCACCGCCCTCAGGCACGGGGCTTTGCTTCATGCTTAAGTGCACAGTGCTATGAACTTGCCTTACATTAACGCATCCATTTTTCCGGTCCGTTTCATAACGGCACACTGCTAATAGTGTAATTATAATTACCGGTTCAATGACCTAACAATGGCCGGTATGCACACCCTCAGGGTTCTGGGTTCGAATCCCACCCCCCAGAGCGACGTGTGCATGTTCTCCCCCTGTCCGAGCATAAAAAGCTAATCTTTAACTTGGCATAAGGTTGCGCTCATTTCATAATAAATTGATGGTTTTATATATGGTATATGTAGGCCACATATTCAAAGAATGGACATCTTTTAAAATCCCCCAGCTCAGACGTCATGGAGATCATGACGGCGAAGTGGCACCTGCTGGCACAACAGGGAGTGCGCCTGGGCACGCTCGCACGGTCTTTCACGGTGTGTCACAACTGACTATTGCATTTGCAGAACGCCGTGTGTAATCCCCAAACCACCTGGGTTGCATGCATGCAGACGGTCACGTACATTTGTCCTCATTTGGCGTGTTAATCAGTTGCTTTCGTTTTGTTAATCATAGTGGAGTATGTAGTTTGTCAGTGAAATGACTTTACAACCAAAACTCCATATGTACGCAATTTTCCTGTAAGCCACCAATTCCAAGCTTGTTTACCAAACTCTCAGAATGACTCGCATATATTCAACAAGTAACAGTGACTGTTTTTAGTCCCCACAGGATGTGAGGTTGCTGCCATTTTGCTGCTTATGGGTTATACAGTGCTGTGTGCCATTTCGGGGGGGTAGGCGACGAGCTGATCGGATTAATTTAGCCAGCTGTGCTGAAGCTGCTTGCCCCCCTCCCAAGCAGAGGCGGGGTGGCAGCGGCAGGCCGGGGCCTGGAGGTGCAGCGGTGCATGTCCAGACACTACCTGCCCCCCTGCAAGGGCAGTGCTGGAGGAAGTGCTCAATTCACAGTCTTAAGAAGTCGTCACCCAGTAAGATGCTACTTAACAAAACTGAAAATACCTGGCTTTAAAAGTAGCCTACTTCAGTAAACGTATGAGGCGTATATAGGACTATCCAGATCGATTCATCGTGAGAAAGAAACCTGCCTTTTTAACTTCACTTCAAGATGTACATGTGGCGTGGTGAGACGCATCATCAAACCACAACATCATCACAATAAGAAAAGCCAGGCCGCTATAGGGCAAGCGGATACTTTCTTTTTATTCAGAATAAGCGGGGAAACTTGTCGAGCGGCCGTGCAGATTAGCAGAATTACGTTTACATTCTGTGGAAAACGAAAGATCGATCTACAAGTCAGATTTAGTAATGAACTGTAAACACGGGCCCACCTTATGGAAGGGTGGCTGGTTATCCGGTTACCATTAGTCCTAGCGAGTTAACCCTAACCCTGTAGTAAGCAGCATTATATACACATTGTCCCAACTTTTATAAAGTTCTTAAACATACATGAAAACATGGAGTATCTATCTCACGGGAGGGGGGAGAGGAAGTGAGTTTTAGAGTTCCCCCCCATTGCAGAGGTGTGAGAGCCAACAGGTACACCCACTGAGTACTGGCCCTAACGCGGATACGTGGTGAAGGGGGAGGGGCATGGCAGCTGAAGCAGAGCCACAGTGGGCCGTGCAGTGGTGTGTATTCAGAGCGGGGCGGAGGAAGCAATCTGCTTACTAATAGCAGACAATTAGTCATTAATCAGCTAGTTAGCTGTGGGCAGAATTTGCACAGGTAACTTAAACCAAGCATTTCATTTAAACAGGCTGCAACTTACTGCTTATTGTGGGCACACACACACACACACACACACACAGCCCATGTATACATATCTTTGTGGGGACTCTTCATTCATTTCTATGGGCATAACCCTAACCCCAACAATGACAGCCTTAACCCCTACCCAGCCCTAACCGTAACCATAAGTAACCAAACTAAATAGACTTTTGGCATTTTTAGTTTTTTGACTGCATTGACAGAATTTTTTTTTTATTATTATTAAAAATAAGTCTATAGTTTGGGTACCAAAAAATGTGCCCCAAAGGTAAAAGGTTACAGATTTGTATTACATTTTGGGGAAATCTGGTCCTCAAAAAGTAATAATTACAAAAAACAGAGAGACACACACACACACACACACACACACACAGAAAGAGCAGCTTAGTACAGCTTGCCAGTTGCCAGTGCCATCAGTCAGTAAATATGATATAAACAACAGCTTGAGAAAATGACCTCTGACCTGACTGCAATGAGAAAGGGGAAGCAGTACACATCACCAAAACTTACCATGTGCGCTGGGGTGATTTACATAATTACATAAGCCTTATTTGTGTCTATTAAATGGTGAAAATAGTAATGGTAATGCTGACTTAACGAATGATTCCCCCCCCATTCCTGCCAGAAAGGGCGTCATCAGTGAAACACACTTTCTGACGCGCTAGCAACTGACCGAGGTGCCACAGCAAGTCACATCACACAGAGACCAGGTACAGCCTCTCTGACAGACTCATATCACACAGAGGTCAGGTACAGTCTCTCTGACAGACTCACATCACACAGAGACCAGGTACAGCCTCTCTGACAGACTCACATCACGCAGAGGCCAGGTACAGCCTCTCTGACAGACTCACATCACGCAGAGGCCAGGTACAGCCTCTCTGACAGACTCACATCACACAGAGACCAGGTACAGCCTCTCTGACAGAGTCACATCACGCAGAGGCCAGGTACAGCCTCTCTGACAGAGTCACATCACGCAGAGGCCAGGTACAGCCTCTCTGACAGACTCACATCACGCAGAGGCCAGGTACAGCCTCTCTGACA
>JAODLC010000028.1:20417779-20429119 GCA_026781145.1 Hippopotamyrus pictus
CTCTCACACACACACACACCCACGCGAATTTACCGCTCTCACACACACACACACACACACACACACCCAGGCGCATTTACCTCACACACACACTTTTACCAGTGCAGTCATTTCACTGGGTTCCCATATATATATATATATATATATATATAGTGAGGAAGCAACAGAGTGGCCAACAACCCCCCCCCCCACATACTCGGGGGATTTCTGTAAAGCTTCATCACCACACCCAACCCCCCCAACATGGCACCTCCCTGATTACCTACTGTAACGAGACAGACTGTGACAGGGACAGCTGGGAAGATGCAGACAGAGCTTGTGGGGGAGGGTGCCCCTTAGGCAGGAGATTCAACATTAAGCAGTGGGCATGGCACCTAGGCAGTCTTGGAGGGAAAGGAGCTGGGCCAGGTGTCTGTGCCATAGAAACAGGGCCGGAATGAGGGCATTCATGAAGGAAATTCAGGGGGGGGGATCCTGCTGGAATGCCCTGTGTGGGCTGGGGGGGGGCACTTTTATCAGGGAAAGGCTCATTATGCGAAACAGGCTATCTCACTCATTAATCCATTTACAACCCCGGTCGAGGCGGGGGGAGGATTGGGGTGGTAGAGACATAAGTCTGTTTGGCTGGTTTGGGTCAATAACAGGGCACTACAAATATGGAGACAAGACTGTTTTTTACACTTTGTACACAGAGCAGATGCAATTCTAAGCAGAATTTACAGAGCAGTGCTTTTGGGGGGGGGTACAGGGCTGCTGCTGAAGGGCATGCAGGTGGGGGGGACATGGACAGGTCAGGGGCCTAATGAGGGGCCCATCGCCGCTGCGTCACCCGACAGCTGTGGCAGATCACTTCCTGCCTAAACACCTAAGTCAGAAAATAAACAGGAGATACAGGACAGAAAGCAGCAGTACAGTCACAGTGACTCCCTCAGTGACTCCCTCAGTGACTCCCTCATTCATAGGGCTCATAACCGCAGTCACCATGCTGACCCAGAGACCCATCGCCATGGCGATGCCTCTCTAGGACGGTCAGTGGGCCAAAATGGGGGGGGGGGGGGTGGTTGCGATTCAGACCTGAGGGGGTGTCAGGGAAAAATAAATAAGGTCGTTCCACAGCATCCCATAGTGAACGTGTGCAGGGGGACTTTAGCTCCCTCCCACCACCAACTGCAGATGGTGATTTCTGTCACCCGCAGCCAGGATTTACACACCTGACCTCAGCATCAACTAACAAGGTGACAGGGACTGCCGGTGACCCCAGCTTCTGACCTTTGACCTCTTACCCCGGATTATTACACAGAAACAGAACAACGGAGGCCAAGCGTTTCCGGTGCCAATTAAACCATTTACCGAAAGCAGAATACCTGGGGAGTCGGTTTTAATGCTGGTATACCCCACATCCGCTACATGACGATACAGTCTCTGTACATTCGTGGGGGGGGGGGGGGTGCCCCCCAGCCCAGTTTCACATACAGTGTAATAGAGATGCAGCAATGGTCAGCATCATTTTCGGCGGGGAGAATGTCGAATAAAAGAAACGCATTAAAAGGTCCAACAAGTGAAGTCCCAAGTGAGACGAAATAAAACATGTTCAGCTACTCGCTCTCTGCTACTGGCCTGGACGGGTCTCCTCCGGGTCCATGCCAGGATGGGCACGGTGCACGGGGTCCGTTTATGTGCCATTGGCCATGCCCACCCCTGCCCTTTTCTAAGCCCCCCCTCCCCCAAACGGGCCCTTCCTTTGTCAGTTGGCTGGATGCAGATGGGCCGCGAGGTCACTATGAGGTCAGGGCTTGGGCAGCTTTTGGTTGTTCGGGCAGCAGAATCACGTGCGGAGACTTTGAGATGTTGTTGCTTCACAGATGATGCAGAACAAAAGAGGGTTCCTAGGAACAGGGACAGGGGTCTGGAGGAGAACACACAATTGTGGCAGAAACTTCCAGCGTGGTCACATGACACAGCAACAATTCAGAGCTGCGTCCCTGAAGGTTTGGTTAATTAACACGCCGTTAACTAACAGGCGCGTGGCTCTGTAATTAGGTCCGGAGGAGCGGCCAGGAATTCCCAGCACTGTACATTAAGGAGGCAGCACGGTCTGCACAACACGACAGGCATGCCACGCCTTCTGTAAGCGCTACATTTTCACCTGCAGACGATGTCTCACCTGCAGATTACACCTGCACCGGGGATGGGGGTGTGTGGCCAAGCTAGTTATCAATCTGCCGGTGGCTCCAGGGTCGCCCACCCTGCCCCCGTGCAGACACTGCCCCCCGCTCCCTGCCCGCCTGCGTCTTGGATGTCCACCCGGAGGACCCCTGGGTTCCTGACGCCTGCTTCCTCCATGAGGTGACAGATGAGTCGCCAATCTCTTCTGATGCCTGAGCAAAAGGAAAAAAAGATATATCCATTAATCTGCCCATTAATCTGTCGGTCCACAACCAGCATGTGCAGAACCTCCAAGACGCTCCTGTTTATGTCAGGAGGCGTGTGACTTCAGGCAGGTGTGAATGGAAGCACTTCTGAAGTTGTTTAGCAGCGTGTTGGGGTATAATCATCTTTATACCTGCGAATGCCATGAGAGTTTGCACCGTTGGGTCCTGGAAACCAGCCTCATCCCTCGTTCGTTATGTTATCCATGCAGAGCAATCATCAGAATGTTATGGGCTATATTACGTCAAAGAGTGACCCGTCGCTGGCCCTCAGAGCCTGTTCCTCAGCGTTGACCCCAAGGAACCGGCTCGCTGTCCCTGGTCCTCATAGAGCCTGTTCCTCAGCGTCGACTCCAAGGAATGGGTCCTGAGCTAGCCAGGCCTCGAGCATAGGACTCACACTTCCCATCCACCACCCAGAGTGCCACACCCTCTCTCGGGTGCAGGAAACACCACGCATTACTTGGTCCCTAGACTTGCCCAGACCACTACAAGGTGAGAAGAGGGTGAAAGCCCCCCCCCCCCCCAAATTAGCAATCCCATCCAGGAGTCTTTCTCCGAGACTCACAGAGAATTTCACAGAATATTCTTGTGTGTGTGTGTGATGGGGGGTGGGGGGGGGGTTTCTGTGAGCCTACTATGTTCTCTTTTCTGGAAATAGCTGGTGACTGGATGTTGGAAGACTGTAGTACAGCTACAGTAAAAGTTTTGATACACCTATCCAAAAAAGGTCTATTTGCATGGTTTTCTACATTTTAGAAGACATCAAAACTACATTATATAGCATATATGAATTATACACTGACCAAAAAAGCATTACAAAAAAAAAAAAAAAGTTAATTTGTTGGGGAGGGGCAATTCTGTGTGTTGGGACTCAGAAGGTTGCCAGTTCAAATCCCTTGGTCAGCAGACTGATCCCACCATTGGGGCCTTGAGCAAGGCCCTTAACCCCAATCACCCCAGGGACTGGCTGACCCTACCCCAGTTTCATGAGCTGTCCAGATGGAGGTCCCACATAAATGCTGAGCACTCATTAGCTACTTTCCCTTCACTTTCTGGTCAAACTCCACCAAAACCATCCCTACTGTGTTCAGGTCAGGTGACCAGGTCGTGTGGTGAGACACTATCACTCTCCATTGTTGGTGGCTTGTCGTGTCCAAACGTTTGACTGGTGCTGTATGTATGCTGTACCTTATTCTTAGTAGTTAATGGTTTAAAATGGCAAATAGGAGGCAAAAAACCAGAGGTGCCATGACTCCACCCACAGCGCCCCACCCTAGACCTCCTCCCACACCCCTTCCACCCGACCCACCTCCACCACAAGCACAGTGACAGGAACACTAATCCTCTTTCAGATGGAGCCTATACGCTGACACTTCCTTTCGCTGTCATCCATCCCTTCATTGCCATAGGCACCTTTGCCTTCCCCACTTGCTCATGGCCCGGGCTGCTCCTTCCTCCGTGTTGGAACACGCCCGGGTTCAGACAGACTGTGCCAGCGCCTCCCCTCTACTGGGCAGCAGCAACAGCCTCTGAAACGCTTTAAAGCCACAAACCCACCTCAGTGTGACAAGCAGGGCATTTTCCCCAAATTCCCAAGCCATCGGTAACACGTGGGGTGTTTTTGCAGAATTCCCAGGCCACCGGGGATATGTAACCAGCACTGTCACGGGGAAGAGTCCATCCCTTGGTGCATAACATTTCTGACTAGAGGTGCCAGCAAAGCCACCCCCTGCCCATTTGGTATGACCCGATCTCCGACGACATACCCTTAAACCTAATGGGAGTGCACTCCCTGCAGGGCCTCACTACAGAGTAACAGGCCAAGCATGTCTGGTCCCCTTACCAAACCCATATAACACACACACTGCGTTATGGAGGTCAGGCCTGCCGGAACTGCACTGGCCCATTCCGAAGAACATCATATTGCCAGCCTGTTAAAACAAATCCCTTGGGAATCAACAATACTAGCAACTGAGCATCTCGAACTGTTACTATGAAAAATGCCTCAGAGACCCTGGCAGTGTACGAGCTAGAAGGTTCTGCAGTCGCGGAGATCAGACTGGGGCCGTGGTCGTATTCTGGTGCTGTGAGTGGAGCACGTTGAGCCAGGGAAAGTCAAGAAACTGGGTATTGTCCGATCCTGGAACACCATGAATGAGTAATGTGGAAACAATGAGCTGCTGCAAGCAGAGATCACCTGGGCCGGGCTTCATCTGCACTTTCTAAAACCATGTGACCTGCTGGAAATGCACCCTTCATGACATCGCTATGCATTAACAACTAAATTACTGCTCTGCTGATGTCACAGATGGGATTCCTGAGCTGCCGCATCATGTCGCCCAGTTGTACCACAAATGAGTCACATGACCAACCTGGCACAGGGCTACCACACAGAAAGCATTACCTTGAGTTTCTCACTCACCTCAAGTTGGAGGTTTACCTGAATCTGGTTTTGAATGAGCTCCAGGCCCCTTAGTAGCTTAACTTCTGAAGGTGTGACGTGTGGCACAGAGTGAAATGGCATTTGGGGACATTTGACTGAAGCCTGTTCAGTGCCCCGATACCACAAAGTAAACCATGACTACAACAGAGATGCCCAGTTTAGACCTGGATCGAGCCGCTTGGCAGAACACAGCAGAGGCTGAAACTCCACAATGCAGGGAGCAAAGTGCCCCTCCCCCCTGTTTGAGGTTCCTGTAGACTTTTCATTTTCACTGGTGTTTTTAGGCTCGGTCTGACTTCCCTGGAATTGCGCTCTTGGAATAAGAAACGCCAGCATGCTACAGTTTAGGGGAGACAAGCCATGGCCCAAGACAGACCCAAAGTCACATCTTCAACTCAGCAGGGAGAATGTTGTGGGGCAATAGCAACTGGTCAGGTAATCCACTAAATCACGGACTCCAGAGTCATCGTGGCGAGCCAGCAGGTGCAGTGACACACTCTGGAGGCTTGGGATGGTGCACTAATTAATGCAGCCAGACCTACAGCCCCACAATTTGGGCTGCCATTTCTCTGCCATTTGGCCCAGTTGGCTGCACTTTCCCACAGAACCAAAGGAGCTCTTTGTGGACCTGACTGCAGATGCTCTCCAGCTACTTCTCCATCCTGGGTAACAAGAGGATCCATCAAATGTGCTTCCAGATCCACTGACAGCCCCTCCCTCGGACTGCAGTTTATATTTTGCTGTGTTTTTAATCCCTACTGGAGCACTGGGGTGTGTGTGGCGGGGGGGAATGTGGGCTCTCACAAAATATCAGATCAGAAATGTATGTAAATACCACCTTATGCAGTCATTGTTTATGTATGAAGAGCAGATCTAAGTTTCAGCTATTCCTGTCAGACCACTCCTCTGTAACCCAGAAAACAGATTTCCCCACCCCCCCCCCTTTCCCATCAGATTCACCCCACCGGGTTCACCTTACCAGAAGCCTGATATCTAAGAAGGCTGACTAGCCTTCTATAACACCACTGCAGTCAGACGCGCTGCAAGTGTTCCTGTTGAAACCTCAAAATGGAATTGTTTTGAATTATTCATGCCTGGGGCTACATGGGCGCTCTTGCAGGCCAGGCCACTATACTTACTGGGGACTGTGCTCTGTGCCAAGGCTGTAACTCCTGAGCAGTAACCGGCTCATGGGGGACACCCTTCTTCAGTCCCTCGGTGGGGGAGAGTGAGCTGCGGCTCCTCCGGATGGGCTCAGGAACATCCTTGCTGGCTGCTGTACTGTTGATCTTGCGCATGTAGACCTCAGCAGGGCTTGGCTTGCCTGTCCGTGACGCTACTCCAGTGGTTGCGGCGCTGGGGTTGGCAGTCACTGCATCTTCCATATCCAGTACCGTAGTGGCCCGATATGCTCGCCACGTGGTTGCAGACTCCACTTCTTCCTCAGACCCATCCACCCTGGTTCCTGAACCACTGCTGTCCACCGAAGCCACTCCCTTCTTCTTCCACGTGCTCCTCACAGTCACATTCTTCATTTCAGGAAGAGAATCATCCCGCAACCCATGAGGTTGGTGGGACCTCCAGCTTGTCACTGTAGTGTTGGTGCCGGTACTGCTGCTGCTCTCAAACCCAGACTCTGTGTCATTGTTGACATCTGGTGCCTTCTCCGGTGACTTCCAAGTGAAGCTACGCTGAGGTAGAATCTGGGCTTCTGAACGAGCTGGTTCAGTTCTCAACACATCACAGTCTTCGTTGTCCAATGGAGGCCGAAGGGTGATCTCACTCTTAGGGATGGAGATCTCATAGGGGATAGAGATGCTGCCACGATGCTCACTGGGGGTTATAACGATGTTGCTTGTGTGCCTCTCTCTAGCTGGTTCGCTTGACACACTGCTGCTCCTACTACTGCTCCGAGAGCAACTGGGATCGCTGGGGTAAATTGTGATACTGCTGGTCATCTTGCTAGGCATGGAAGGCTTGGAGGAGATTTTAGGCTTTCCATTGGACGGCAGAGGCTCTGCCCTGCCAACAGACACCATCAGCTCCTTCTTGTCGATCTCTACAATGGCCGGCTTGATTTCTGCCTTTGACATCAGTGCCTCCCGTGGGCTACACACTCGGCGAATTTCAATGCCCGAAGGAGTGTGCGTCAGTTCCTGGGAGTTAGTCTCTCCCACCAGGGATCTACTTTGATCGTCTTCAAAGGAACTTCTTGTGGATGAGCCCCCAGACCGAGACTCCTGCAAGCGTGCGTGCCTGGAGTACTTAGAAGTAGTGGTCCTGCCACTCATCACAGTTACATCAGGAGTGGGCTCTCCCTCTCCTGCTGAGCGCCTGGACCCTGTGGACTCAGTCTCTGAGGCTGAGGAATGGCCCTCAGACCCCTGGTCACTTGGCAACAGCTGTGATGCACGTGGCTTGTAAGCAGTATAGGGTCCATTAGCTTTGGAGGGGATGGAGGTGACTGTAGGGTCCTGTGAATGTTCCGAAAGTTCCCTTTCAGGCGGGGGTGTGCTTGACACCTTCCGTGACTCTTCTAGCAACACATCTGAACTGCTGGAATTATCATTGCCATGTCTTGATAATTTGTCAGCCTGGCCCCTTTTATCATTCTCATTTGGTTTCACAGACTTCCAGGGTTTCTGGTCATTAGCTGCTGGAGGGTAGCGGCTAAGCACTGAAGGCTTCCTACAGTCACTCAATGACACACCAGTAGAGGTCAAGGTGCCACTTGGGCTTCTCTCCTCAGGAGTCCTCCCCCTCATCCCAAAATCAATGGAGGGATTCGTTCTCGGTGATTTCTTGGGCTTATGTGCAGGACTAAGGGCCCGCCTTGGGGATTTGGGGGAGCTCTGTACCAAGTCTTGGGTCCTCAGTGGTTTCTCCTTTCTCTGCTGTGGTGAAACTTCTCTAATTTTGTGCATGGAGACTGAAGACTCAGCTAGACTCCTGTATTTGGGTTTTTCTTGCCTAAACCCTCCCCGCACGTTGATCTCCTCATTCTCTGCCTTTCCATTTTCAAGCACCCTGTCCTCAACACCTCCAGAATATGTACTGAGCTGCATTTTCAGCTGTTCCACTTGGTCATTCAGGGCCTTGCTACGATTCTTCTCCTGCTGAACCTTCTCCAGTAGTTCTTCATTTTTGTACTCAGTCTTCTTAAGATCCTCCTGTAGTGCCTCTAACTTCTGGAGCCTCTCAGTATCAATGTTTTTCAGCTTCTCATTTTCTTGCAACAAATCTTTAAGTTTATTATCTTCCTGGTTCTCTGAACTGTTCTTCTCATTCTCTGATTTATTTCTCAGGCTAACATCATCAGAGAGTTTTAGCAAGTCAAAGCTCTTCTTCTGAAGGCTAAGTTTGCTAGTCAAGCCTGGAGACAGATCATCCTCAATGCGAGGGTCACCAGTGTCTGTGGGCTGCTCCTGAAGAATGGAAGTGTTCCTGCTCTGGTTGGCAGAGTTGACCCTGCTGTTGTTCTCAAGTTTCTCCGTAAGCTCAAGGATCAATTTCTCATCCTCCCGCTGCTTCTCCAGCAATCTCTTCCTCTCACTCACAAAGGCCTGAGTAAGGGTCTTGAGCTTCTCCAGCTCCACAGTGAGGGTTTGTTCTGCCTTGTCCAGGCGACTCTCAGAAGAATCCATCTCCTTTATTCGTGCCTTGAGGGCCTCCAGCTCAGAGGAGAGCTTCTTAGTCAGATTCTTCTCCTCGTTGAGGCTGAGGCAGAGTTGAGTGCAATCCAATTTGCTCTTGCTGAAGGCCTCCTCGAGCTTCTCTAGCTCAGACATTCGCCTCTGCAGTTGCTCAGTCTCAGACTTGAGGTTTTTGGTGAGGTTCTCCTCTGCTTCCAGCTTTTCACGCACAAGTCGGCAGAGGTCCTCGGCCTTGCGCACCTCCTCATCCTTCCCCTCAATCTTCAGCACCCGCTTGCGAAGAGCATCAACGTCATTCAGAAGGGCCGAGCTACCGCCCTCGGACTGAATGATCTTGTCCTGCAGGTCCAGCAGCTCATCCTCAGATTTCTGGAGCTTGCTGGCCGCCTCTTCCAGCTCATCGAGACGCCGGCTGAGGCTCTGCAGCTTATGTCGTAGGTGACGATTTGTCGTGTCTTTGAAATCTGCCATCTTGTTGGCTTTATTTCAGATGGATGCACTCTGATGGGTCTGATGGGTCTTCATTTGCACAACAATGTGACAATCTACTTGGGCCCCGTTTCACTAGTCAGCACACTCTCGTTTTATCGCCAAGCTCCACTGTTGGGGATCGTCCCCATCTAAGGGCACCTGGGCCCTTTAGGGTTCTCCACTGCCACCCAGACGACCTAGTCTTCCTGCCGCTGTGAGAAACTCGTGCAGCACAGTTTGTCACAAGGTGTGCCAGTCAGCATGAAGGGCAATGACCTGTAATGGAAAAGATTAGATTGGAGTCAATTGCACAAAGTACAGGTGTAAAATGCAGTTTGGAATCTAATGACACTTATCCACCGCCACCAAGAACCAAGCCGTAACTGAGCTGTACCTGTGCTGTACCTGTGCTGATTTGGCTCTGCCAAAAGCATGACTAGACTGAGCTGCTTGTGTCACCATCAGCAGACTGGTCAAAATACATGGAGACACAGGTGATCTGCGTCGAAATACAGGGGCTATGTGAAGGATTTATCATTCTATGTATTTTTCATTATTAGTAGTATCACACATCACAATGTATTGATGCTTCCTGATAACGTGGAACTTGAAAATTAGATTAAATATGTAATAGCTGAACAGAATGGATTCGTAATGCAATTTTACGCAAAATACTAAATCCACTGGCATTTGTTGCTAACATGACACGGCAACTCTTACAGACTTGTTAGCGGAAATTAGCACATAGTAAATCATGATGTAGACCGCGTGAACAGTAAATAAGCATCTGTTCAGTATTACATCACTGTTGCTCTCCAAACCCAGCAATGCCTTTAATCGAGCTGACCCCGCTGCAGTGGTACACCAAAGTGAGCTGGAACAGTGCTGTAACCAGTGTCTGTTCACGTTACGGCTCAGGTATGGGTCGGTCCCTGTGTGCCAGTGGAAAAACGCCACAATATCAACGTGCAAAATGGTGCAAAAGTGCTAGAAACAGCTGTACAATATATACATGTGATAATTAGTAAATGTACATCTACAAGGTGGTATACATGGTGTGAGTATACACAGCATCTATGATCGCAGTAAAAAAGTACACTTTCTGTAGTGTATCAATATATCTACAGCATATGTAAAGAACTATGAAGTGTGGGGGGGGGGGTGCAGTGAATAGCTGTGGGTGGGATTGGGTCAAGATCAGGGGCAGTGTTGAGAGTTTAAAATGTGGTGTCAGATGGAGAGAGAGGCAGAGAGAGACTGTACAGCACAGAAGAGTCCCTCCTGCTGCATTAAAAAGGGGCAGCTTCAGATGCACCGAGTGCCATTAAATACTGAGGATTTATGGGCATGGGGGGCATTTAAAAAAAATCTATCCCCAGAAGTAAAAAGCTGAAGCACCCTGTGAGTGGAGGCACTTTTGGCTCAGGTTTTAATGAGCCGCCACCTTGGCCGACATGGGGGCCACTTCAGTCAGCGACGCTCAATAAACAGACAAGCTGTCAGAGCCACTTGAAGCCAGCCACAGATTTTCTGCACCACCCACTGGCACAACACACAGGCTGCTGGGGGGGGGGGGGCACATCTGCACTCCTGGTATTTTACAGCAACCCCCCCACAACCTCTGGTGATTATAAACCTCCATTACACACCCACGCCCACACAAATACACGCCACATCTATCAAAGAGCATGGGAGTACATACACTTTATAACTTGCAAACATTTTATAACTACGACAGAGCAGCAATAAAGGGACGTCTGTGTTCCTGTTAATGATAAATAAGAGCCAGCTGGGGGGCTTGTCCCTGAGGCCTCAGAGAACAGCAGAATTCCGTTCGGGGAGGCCTGCGTTCTGGGTGACCTTCCTCAGCCAATATAATCGATCTCTTGGCCAACTTTGTGCTGATCGTAGCACTGCAATGATAGGCTGTCCTGCCGATGTTGGCATGGTAACGACAATGCTGTAATCACTCCCAAGGAAGGTCTGGCCACAAGGGACACATCTCTGCAGGCTGTCGGCCTTTCAGTGGTGATCGCCGTGGTCAGCATCGCCGTGGCGACCCAGACTGCAGATTAGTAGCAATCATCATTAAGGCTTCCTGAATTAATTAAATATTCATGGTCAATGATAAGGGTTTGGGGCAAAGTCCTGCCACTGCCACCTCACCACCACACTGTCACGTGAGCACTGGCCATCAATGCATGAGCACTGGCCACAGTGTGTGTGTGTGTGTGTGTGTGCGTGTATATATATATATACACACACACAGTGTATGTATGTATATATATATACACATATATATATACATACATACATACATACACATATATATATACATACA
>JAODLC010000028.1:20443423-20455613 GCA_026781145.1 Hippopotamyrus pictus
AGGGTTCCAGTGAGTATATGCTGTCCATGTATACTTCAGGGTTCCAGTGAGTATATGCTGTCCATGTATACTTCAGGGTTCCAGTGAGTATATGCTGTCCATGTATACTTCAGGATGGCGATGGGTCTCAGTAAAGTTAGGGAATTCTCACGCATTACTGTGGATGCCTCCCCTCACACCTCCAGCCCACAGTCACACACGGACAAACGGTGGCCTCTAATCCTGACCCCCAATCCGAGACACGGTGACTGTGACTGGGGGAATCCCAGGCCAGAGAGACCATGTGACTGTAGATACTGAAGGACCACAGTAACCGTCATCTGCCCACTCTGCAAACACAAACACCATGGCGTCTGTGGGGATAAAAGCCCCCCCCCCACACACACACACACACACCGCCTGGACACATTCCAAATTCCTGGCCGTGTTTACGGTGACCAGCACCTCAGCTGCCGTGTGCCTGCCTGACAGAGGCGAGGAATCCTGTGTTTCTCTCCGGTCCTTAGAGTTACTGTGCTGTACCTGTTGTATATCTTGGGACGTCCTGCCAAGCTGGACCAGATAAAGTATCGCCGCTCAGCACTCCCAAGAAAGAGGCAGGCGCCATGGGAACCACTCCAGGAAAAAGGTGTTCTGCGGGAAGGCGCTCTTTGGAATGCAGCCCCCCCCCCCCATGCTATCCCATAAGCCTCTTGGGCTCCCGCCAAGGCTGGTACACACCTGAGAATGATATGAGTGTTTGCTGTTACTTCTTCGTGGGATGTCTTCCTTCAGCTCATCCTGCAGAAGGGTGCGAGAGCCGGCCTCCATTGCGATTTCAGGTTACAAGCTGCGGGATGAAGTGCTGACGTAGATCCTCTCGCTCATGAAAAGCTTTTCTGTGGAGAATGGATAGGTGTTTTAGTGACGCCTGGCCGGGGAAACTCCAAACACTAGATCAGGAAACTGAAGCCACCTTGTCTGTAATTGCTGACATTTTCACCTCTTACACCATAAGATAAACTCAGCATCAGAATTTTATTTGTATTCTTTCGCTATCAATCACCCCTGTGTCACACGCACTGTCATAACTGCCTTCAGGAGAGCCCAAAGGTGATAAACCAGACAGGAACCGGTCAGCAAACACAGAACCTCCCACAAGTCAGCTGAGACCTTAGATGAGAGACCAAGCCAAGGCTATTAATGGGACTCTGCCAGGACAGCATGGCTAAGCATGAGACCACAAGTACACTGTAACTTTTAATTGGTGTATGTCTGTGTGTGTGTGAATGGGTGTGTGTGTGTGTGTGTGTGTGTGTGTGTGTGTATGTGTCTGTGAATGGGTGTTTATCTGGGATAAGTTCTTGCATACCAGTTAGCCTACTTGTCTGTTTTCTTGTGATCTTGCATGTTTGTTAGTTGAGCCAAACTGACATTACACTTACTCATCCCAGAATAACTAGATTTTCATTGCTTTTACACGCTAGTCGCCAAAATGCAGCTTGAGTCAGCATGTTTCCTCACCTTCCAGTAATCTCCCGCTGTTTAGAAACCAGTTGCAGCAACTTCACATTAAAGGAAACCATTATATTGCCCCCTGCCAATATCTTGATTTTGTCAACTGAAAAGTAAGTGTTTTGCCAACAAGTCTGTGTTTGTATCTGCTAAACAATCTCCATGATCTCCGGCTGTAAAGCACAATAATGGCGGGACTGTCGGTGCAAAAATTAACAATGACGCTCTGGCACCACCCAGTGGCTAAAAGAAGAGCAAAACTTTTTTTTTTTTTTTTTTTTTTTAAGGCAAAAGATAAAACCGGTATGACTTAGCCAGTTGGGCACCAAGTTATACCGTACATGTTAGGCAGCCAGGACCATAAACTATATAGGGGTTAGGGTTAGGTTTTTGTATTCTGAATGATTCTTTTTTGATAATTGGGCCATTATTGTTTTAACACTACAAATAGTTTTTGATTAAAAACATTTCTATCTATCTATCTATCTATCTATCTATCTATCTATCTATCTATCTATCTATCTATCTATCTATCTATCTATCTATCGTATTTAATAATAAAGCAACTACTGCTAGTTCCATACACTCACCACTAGAGGGATACTCCTTTGTAGCCTCAGACAGAAAAAAAAAATGATGATAATGTTTTTCCTGCTGTTTGGTACTTCTCATCTCCGTGTACTTATATTATGTATCTTATGTGTAACCTGACTAATCTGAATCCAGACTTTTGCCGGAACAAGATGGTGAATAGAATGAGACGACAGCCTGTGGACAGGCATAGTCAGTCACATGGCGTCCGGGCCTGGAGCAGAGTGTCCTTACTGAGTGGGAAGAAGAAAAAGGTGTTTGTGAGGCAGCATAAAATACTCCTCACTGTATAAGTAGATGTTTGAGGTAATTAGGAGGTGTGTATAGAAACCAACAGAAATATACATCAATGTCCGAAACTGGGCAGTCATGATGAATTACCCCCCCACCTGTGTTTATCATAATAATCATTAATTTCCTGTGCCCTGTTCATTTTTTCTGAAGCTGGCAGCAGGATAAGGAAATGGCCGGGGGGGGCGGTGGTCCGTCCAGTGGGGCCAGACTGTGACCCACCCTCAGCGTGGCCCCTCCCCGGGCCGTGAAGGTGGTACGTCCCCCAGACGGTCACAGCAGACATTTCTGCTCAGTGTCTGCTCCACGCACCGCATCACTTTGTGCTGTGTTTTTGAGGCACCCCCCCCCCCAGGCCACCGCGTCCCCGCCCAGGAGCACCAGTGGGGGTCTGGCCACTGACGCGCCCCTTCTTGCCGAATGACTTTTACCTATTCGTTCAGATCCCAGCAGTGCCAGGCAACTTACTCAGAAGACTAGTGGGGTGCTGGATCACACATCCTGCTGGTCACAAAGGCCATCGCCACACAGAAGCACACATCAGCTGCAGTCTGGCTCTTTGCTACAGGCACAGATCACATATGTATGTCCAAGAGTTTGCACATCCTTCTGGGATTCACCCATTTCAGTCTTTAATGACAGCAAATCAATCGATTTGTTGCAAAGATGAAAAATGACCCACATCAGCGCCTTAGCCGCGATGTGATGTGAGCGTGAGGGTGCGGGGGAAATTAAGCTTAAAGTACTAATGTGACAAAGTCGACGTCCTCCCCACAGCCACACTTTACAGCGCTTTCATTAATCTACAGCCAGGCACACGGAGCCGCGTCCCGGCAGCTAGCAGGCAAGGAAAACCTCACTTTGCCCATGTTCTGTTGTGTCAACATCATCCATCACCTGGGTAAAGGCAGAGTGCCTCACGCTGCAGCTTAAAGAAATACAATCAATCAAACTGCAAAACGGGGAGGCATTTGAAACATGGGGGAAGTAACCGCGCCTTTTCGCCTACAGGTAGGACTTGGTTGGGACAGGCCTCGGTGCCCCCATGGTATGGAACGCCAAACAGGTCAAAACACGCGAATTTTAACGCGTAGAATACACCTTAAGAACACGTAGTTAACGTGTTGTTAACGTGCGCTCTATGCGTATTCTACACGTTATAATTCACGTGTTTCTGACCATGTTTGGCGATCCATGTGCGGGTACCTGCGTCTCTATCTATGACATGAATAGTCCAAATGAACAGCGACGTATCTCCTTGAACCATCATTAAGACCGTTTGGCGTCCAGATCTTGATTATCGGAGAACTCGGACTAGAAGCCACATGAACGCGGAGGACCGACCACTCTGACTCGCGTGTCCGCGGCGGTCGCGATTCAGGCGTGCATGTACATGAACGCGCCGCCGGGCACGAAGCGCTTCCGCTGGGGCAGCTGATCACGAGGATTCATATTAACACAAGTTATTACTTTATTTTAATAACATGGTTACGTGCCAGTCGGCGTACTGGTTTTAATACGGCATGCAAGTAAAAACGAAATACGAGTATCCTACAGCAACTTTACAGGCATATACTTTTATCAGGTAAATTTATTCAAGGAACGCATTTTTTCCGCTGGAAGGACATTAAACTGAAACTGGCTACTACGGATAATATATATTTTGCGCTCTGCAAATTACAAAGCAGAAGCACACATCCGTTTTGCGTGCATTAAAGTGGAGGAAAAGCGCCGTTCCGCTCCGGTCTCGCTGCCCTTGGAGCGGAGGCTCCCCGGCGCCCTGCACGTCGGCTTGCGGTCCCGGCGAGCCCCGACCTTCCTCACAAGCCCGCCGACGGCGCCTTTCTGGCATTTTTGTGGAAGCGGCGGCGGCCTCATTAACTCGCTTCTCTCGTCCATCCGCTTTTTGTTCCCCTCCTTATGGTCTCCGCTACCCGCAGTTGAATTAAATACTTAGCGTTGCACCCAAACCGAAAATTATAATTCAATAACGCACACTGCACTAGTTATTATTGCTGATGCACACTGGATATTGTTATAGGACTATACATAGAAACTACACTGTCTGGCCAAAAAAGTCTTTAAAGTCCTAAATACTTAAGAGCCAATGACTGGATCATTATTACAGCTCAGCAACATTATGCAGCCATAAAGTGAAGTCAGCTGAGTACCTGAATCTACTGACTGGCCAGGTTACACCTCCATCCATCATCAATGGATGTTTTTCTTCCCTGTTGGCATGGGCATATTCCAGGACAAGAATGCCAAGATTCATTGGGTTTGAATTGTCCAAGAGTGGTTCAGGGAGCATGAGGAATCATTTTCACGCATGACGGAGTTGTGACCTTAACGTCATTGAAGGTCTTTGGGATGTGCTGAAGGAGGCTTTATGGAGGTTCAACTCACTTGTCAATACGGGATCTTGGTGAGAAATTAATGCAAATGGGGGTTCAACAAAAAATTGAAATGGAGACTTTTTATGGCCTGGTAGTGTATTTCAATGGAAAGAAACTATGCTAGACAAAATGAGGAGTGGTCTGTTTAGGGGGATGTATCTGGGGAATGGGGGTATGAGGTACTGCTGCTGCTTAGGGGCGCTGCTAAGGATTTTGGGTCCCATTAAATCATATATTGGGCCCCCCAGTCCAAACCAATCCAGTTATTTTGCTATTTTTTTTACAGCTATTGGAATAGTCCTAATTAAGCCCCCACCCCCCCTTATGGCGCCCCTGCTGCTGTCACACAACAGAAATACGTTTACCGCCACGCCACTCAAATTGACTCCGCCTTTACCTTGTTCAGTCAAGTAAGACATTAATGGAGTCGTCATCCTGTTTTATCTGAGCTGGATGAGCTGCACTTTGTCATGCCATGAGGACCATTCTCAGTATCGGCCTCTGTGACAGCTATCAAATGTAAATCTTAGGTAAAGTGGCTTGCCATACCATTTTATGACAGTAGGGGGCACCCTGTAGTTTTAGTTTGCACCTAGTGATTGCGGTAGGCTCCCAAAAGGCACCTCGAATGGAACATTTCCCTCTACGCCAGCTGGGGCAGCGAGGACACTGAGGGGGGTGCATTTTCAGTCTCTGCTTTAGTGCAGCAGCAGGTGAGAACAGCCTGGGATATTCCTACCCTCCCTGGGATTCAGTCCTCTCTCTGGTCACTAGCAGCAAGGGCAGGCAGTGTGAGACACATGTGCCCCAGCAGCAGGGGGCACTGTGTGGCTCAGCAGGTTAAGATTCTGTGCCTATAGTCAGAAATTCACCGGTTGAAATCACACAGTTGGCAGAGTGGTGCTGACCTCTTGTCTGACTGCTAACATCCATCCATCACTGTAACCGCTTAATCCCTGGGGTCGCAGGGGGGACCGGAGCCTATCCCAGTCACAAGGGGCGCAGACGGGAACCAACCCTGGGCTGTCACCGACACACACGTACTTTAGACTCAGGATCAAGCCCTGCATGTCTTTGGACCGTGGGAGGAAACCGGAGCCCTCAACGGAAACCCACGCGAACACAGGGAGGGCGTGCACCCTCCGCACAGAAAGGACCCAGGATCGAACCCAGGACCTTTTTGCTGTGAGGCAGCAGCACTGGCCACTGCACCACCGTGCCACCCTGACTGCTAACACACTCGGCTAAATAAATTTTTGCCTGATGCCAGATTCTGTGTGCCCATATAAACCCACAGGCCCCCACACTACTCCCGCTCTGTCAGTCCATTTGCTGCCTGGCATGTGTATTCATGCACAGTTAAATCTGGTCGGTCACTGGGTGGCGCTCAGGGAAACTCTCGCACTGCGCCGTGGGCCGGCCACTGGTGACCAGTGTGGCGCAGGAGTGATTCCCAGTTTACTGCTCACGTGAGAATCCCTGATGAACCATGATCCAGGTCCCGCTTGTAGCTCATCCTCAGTCCCTGGGGTTTGGAAGGAGTGCAGACCGGAGTAAATGCTTTTTTTCTCTCTTCATTCTCTTGCTCTCAGTGTTAAGAGGATTTTAATTAAGCAGCGGATTCTGAGTTAGAATGAAGGTGTGGCAGATGTTCGTTATTCTGCGCGGTGGACGGGGCAGCCTCTGTCACTGCTCCTGTGCAGCTGTTTATGCGTCGAGATGAATGCCGCGTTTGTGCTTTGTGACAGTGTGACCGTGACGCTATTCGGCACTGGTGACACGGGGACCGTGCACCTCGCACGTCCGGAATGTGGCAGATGCTCCCTGATCTCAAATCAAATCACAAAAATGCAAAAATTTCAATTTTGGCGCCTCAAAAAAAAACAACTGGATGTGCTTTAATCCTAAATTCTGGGGGCTGATTTAAGGCTTGTCACAACTTAGATCTGATACCTTCAGCAGAAAATAGACGAGTTTCTTTGAGGTTGTGGTAACTGCTGATTCTTGTTAGTCCTAAGTAGAGCGGATGTTGCTGGGCTCCTTCCTGGGAGTACACCGCACATGGAGCCAGTGCAGAGAAACGCCACCAGGCAGCCACAAGTTGGCCATCTTCTTGCCCAATGCACAGACGAGCATTACTCTTCTTTTGAATGAATGTGTAGGGGGTTGAGACTGTTTTATTAATCACCCTGACTGCATTTGCCCTTCCTTTCCATTCCTCAGTCTCTCTCTGATTTCAGGGTCCTCCGATCCTGACACCTGTATGTGATATAGGCCCTGAGAAGTGTTGGTAGTAACACGTTACTGTAACCTCACTACTTTTGGCGGTAACAAGTAATGTAAATTTTAAAAAATTATAAAATTAAAAGTACTTTTTAAATGGGCTCGTTACTGTTGTCCTGCGTGAAGAAATTAAGGGGGAATGCAGCCGATTCTCCTAATTTCCGGTTTATGATGTAATGCCATGCGACCTCACGGTAGCGCAGTGAGTGGGTGATACAGTTTGACAGTTGCATTGTCTCGCAGTGTCACAGTAGTGGCACTAAAATAATATAACTAGCCAATGTCTCCGCTATGCTTTAAAATCCATCAGCAAGGCATCGCTACGAGGTCGTTTGTTCACTGGCACGACGTGGTGGAGACACAGCCGCTGAGTATCATCCGCCATCCCCCGATGTCTGCGGCATGTATATCAGCAGCAACACGGTGTCAGTGAGATCAATATACTGCCATTTTTCCCGATAAGGCTGTGTAACCCACAATAGGGTTAAACTATATATATTTCTACACTATAAGGTAGATTTGTGCTGTTTAATTTTCAGTAACTTGCACAGCACTGATTGTCACGTCTGTAGCGTCGGCAAGCAGGCGAGCGGGGAAGCAGGCGGGTCGAGCCGGTAATACGGGCAAACGGGGCTTATTTGAGAGATCCACAAAACAACGACAGACTAACATCAACGACTGATCTGGGGAAACTAACACAGACGCGGACTAAATACACAGGACAGGCTGAACATAACAGGCAACAGGTGATTACAATCGGGAAGTAACACGAGGTAACGAGGGGGGCGTGGCACTCATGAGGCTCGGACGAGCCGGGCGTGACACTGATTGTGAGTGATGTCTTCAGGAATGGTTCTCATGTGACTGCTCTGTTTGATCATGTGACTGCTGACGTGCTTCTTTGGACAAACTTTTGCAGCACCTGAGACGGAAGAGAATAAAAGTGAAAAAGACTGGTTTGACAATGTTGCCCTAAAAACATTTTGAAATTAAAAATACCTGCCTTTAAATGTCAATACTGTTAGGCAAAATGTCCTACGTATAACAACTTACTGCATTATTCTAATCTGGATTTGGGTCATAAGCCAATTAAAACTGTAAAATGTTGATAAACAGGTAGTGGGTGGTCCCACAGGTCGGCACTGGTAATCCAGTGTATGGCAACGACTACTGTATAGAGTGAACTTCTTGCGATTAATTAGCCAAATATATATCACCCTGAAACAGCACATTTACTCAGCTCAGAAGGCAGCTGCTATATGAATTTGAAAGCATTATTTTTGTATACCAGTAAACGTGCCATCAATAATGTAAATTCAGTTGTAAATTGTTTTTACTACAGCACTCTATTACCATACCTGACATATTTGTGAATTCTTTTTCTTTCCCTGTCGTTCTCTCTCCTGTCTCTCATTCTCCACACTCTCTCCATGTCTTTCTCTCTTTGCCCATGTATCTGTCTGACTGTATTTCTCTCTGCCCCATCTCGCTCCGTCTGTCTCTCTCCCCATCTTTCTCTCTCCCCATCTTTCTCTCTCCCCATCTTTCTCTCCCTGTCTTCCTCCCTCTATCCGTCTCTTTCTTTCCACTTCTGTCTCTCTCTTTTCCCCTGTCTCTCTCTCCCCTGTCTGTCTCTCCCCTGTCTCTCTCTCTCTCTGCCCTGTCTGCCTTCTCTCTTTGTTTGATAAATCCAGCCAGTGTTCAGCGGTGATACTGGCCAGTCGTCACACTCGTCCCCAGCGTGCTCCTGTGGTCTGCTCCAGTCTGCTCCAGTCCACTCCAGTGACGGCGGCGTACTGATTCTGTAATAACCGCCTGAGGATACAGGGCTGTCATCCTTATCAGCTGCTGCCTGCAGCGGAAATGAAGAAGAGAAATAAATAATCCAGCACGAAGTGGCCATCAGCCGGGCCAGCGGGGGCCCGGGGCCGCAAGGCCGGGGGCCTGGTGGGGTGGGGGGGGGCTTGGTTTCAACCTGCCCTTGGCCTTGGGGGTGCCTCATAATAACCATGACAGCTGGTATGCAGGATCAGGGCAGCAGGGGGTCTGGGGTGAGATTTTGAGGGCCAATTGCCCGAAATCCAAAAAGAGAGAGATCTCTATGAGCCGTTAAACACCGGCGTCATTTTCAGAGATGGGCATCATCAGAATGACCTTGTGGGATATTTTTAAAATTCTGCAGCACAGCAGTCAATTTACAAGTTGTCATTTCCTGCCCAAACACCATAAACCGTTAAAATAATTTTGGGTGCCAGCTTTTTCTGGAAGGCTTGGGCCGGATCGTGTTGCACTGTCAGTCACTGTGTGGTTAAACCAGTGAGAAGTGAGCTAGACCAGCGACTGACAGCCCAGGGCAATCTTCTCCAGTCCAAGTATCAGGCTTCGCTTTCTCCATCTCTGACCCCAGTGTCATGAATAAGTAAGACTGACCTAGCAGGAGGTGAGCTGTGGAGTTTTCACCTCTGCGTGCAGAATGGAAGGAGGAGAGAGGAGGTCCTGAGTGATCATCCTGAATGGATAATCAGAAGAGGCAGTAGCTGGATCGATGGCACCCAGCCAGGAATGTAGGTTGAAGGAGCTTTCACAGACATTTCCTTCAGAAACAGATTTGATTTGCAGTGCCATGATTTTTGCAGTAAAGCAGATAGCAGATAATCTATAATGTCTCTACATAATTTGACATTCTCCGCTGTGGAGGATCATGGGTAATTAAATCATACACAAGTCGTTCTTTTATGTGATGGACACACACATCCATGATTCGCTTTCATCTGCTCAGTGGGGTGGGTGAGGAAGGCCGCTCAGGCATAGATCTCAGCTTCCAGCCAAACTCCCCCCCCCCCAGGTCTCCGTGTCTCTCGCTAAGTGTCATGGTGGCGTGAATCAGTCATCGAGTGTTCGGTCCACAGATTGCAGTCTCCGCCACCTGATTGGCCAGCCACTTAACCAGTTTTCGCCACCTGATTGGCCAGCCACTTAACCAGTTTTCGCCACCTGATTGTCTGTTTACATATTTCTCTTACCACATGGGTGAGTCAGCAATAGTAGCCATAAATAAGAAGTGGATATGTAAGCAGGAAACTGAGTGCAGGGCTTTCCAGACACACACATATTCAGATACACACAGAAACACAGACATACAAGCAGATACACAAACAGACACACATAGAAACACTCACATAGAGATACAGACACAGAAATGCACACAGACAGATACACAGATGCATATACACACAGATACACACACACACACACACACAGTTACGTCTTTGCTATGTGCCATGTTGCTGTTGGTCTGTGACTTTCAGCTCTTCCTGATCTTATCAAAAGCCATCGTCGCCCCAGTTTGTCCAGTGGAAATCACAGCAGGCATCTTGCATCTCGCATCTTCCTAAGTAGATCGTAGATCTGCTTGGCCTACTTTGAGGATGCGCGTTAGCTAATCCGATTTTCGTCTTAATTGTAGGACGCGCCCGCACTGAAATGCTGCCGAATGGCAATAACACAAGAAACAAACAAAACGAAAGAATCTGAAAGACCCAGAAAAAAAGGGAGCGAATGGATCTAATAGCCCCGGTCTGTGGATCACGCAAGATCCTATATCATGTGAGCTCCACCCACACACCAGATCACTGATAATCTAATGGTAAATCTCTCCCTGCTGCCTGTGACCCCCATGTGCCAAAGTGGCGTGACTAAAGCAGCACTCAGAGGCTCCGGAAGGACCAGAACAAGCAGCATTTTCAGGAGACGGAGCAACACAGGGATTGTGGTGTTTTTTCTCTGTGGGGCTTCTAGAGTATTCTGTGCCCTTTCTCTGCCACTCTGCCACTCTTTTCATGTAGCACTTTTGTGGGGTCAAAGGTCAGCGTACATGGCAGGCAATATGGATCACAAAGCTCCAAGGTTATTCTTCACCTCCAGTTTTGAGGCCTGTAGAGGTTTCCTTGGGGTCTCTGTGTGCAGAAACACACATGCTGGTTCAGCGTGACTCCAAATGGCTGTGCTCTGCAGATCGGTGAGCTGCCCTGTGATCTACAGTATGTCAAAATATGACTTGAATAGTTGCTCAGTGGCTCTCATACTACTTGAAAAGACAGCAGGCATCACATAAAGGTTCAGAAAGGACTCCTGTTTTGCTGCTTCCGGGCAGGATAGTGTACAACTGCTCTGGTGCCCCTCACCCCCCCCCGTCAGCCCATGTGACAGTGATGCCTAGTGACAAGGGTCAAAACAGCGCGCGTGTTCAGCTTCAATAGCCAAGCTTGTTTGTTTAGGGTGAGGGGGGGACGTTGGTGACACAAGACAATCGGCATCAGAAGGCCAAACACACACGAGTGCTTGGGGAAATGGCAGTTGCCACGCTTCATTAAGGAACTTCTGATGACTGAGACAGATTACTGTGGAAACATGATTACGGGGGTCAAATTCAGCTTTTGATGATGACCCACCCTGGGATCCAGGAACCACTGTGCACAGTGCATTGTAGCCCCTGTATCTGCCACTCAGACGCGGAAGTATATCTGTACAGGCAGCTCCTAGGTTACATACAGTGCTGTACTGGACCTCGAGCCGATGATCCGCTGAAGCTGTGCAATGTTTTCGCCGGTGTGTCCTGTGAAAGTAGTGCATCCATTCGTTATTATGAATCATTGTATTTAACCCAAATGTTTAATATAATAGGCTTCATGGTAGTCCATTCTTAAGTATGATTTGTCTCTAAGTCGGACATTCTATGCCGGGGACTGTCTGTAATATCCCCCGTATTGTCTGTCCCAGGCAGCACAGGACACAAGGCTAGAGTCCACCTTGGACGGGTTGCCAGTTCATCACCGGACACATACAGACAATTACAGGCAATTTAAAGACACCAGTTAAAGCTTGCCAAGACAATAGTGGGAAAGGGGCTGGCTGGTGACCCCAGCGCTGGTGTAGGATAGCGGATCTCACTCGGGGGACCCCAGCGCTGGTGTAGGACAGCGGATCTCACTCGGGGGACCCCAGCGCTGGTGTAGGACAGCGGATCTCACTCGGGGGACCCCAGCGCTGGTGTAGGACAGCGGATCTCACTCGGGGGACCCCAGCGCTGGTGTAGGACAGCGGATCTCACTCGGGGGACCCCAGCGCTGGTGTAG
>JAODLC010000028.1:20455906-20484692 GCA_026781145.1 Hippopotamyrus pictus
AAAGGGGCTGGCTGGTGACCCCAGCGCTGGTGTAGGATAGCGGATCTCACTCGGGGGACCCCAGCGCTGGTGTAGGATAGGGGATCTCACTTGGGGACTCCAGCACTGGTGAAGGATAGCAGATCTCACTTGGGGGACCCCAGCGCTGGTGAAGGATAGCGGATTTCACTCGGGGACCCCGGCACTGGTGAAGGATAGCGGATTTCACTCGGGGACCCCAGCGCTGGTGAAGGATAGTAGATCTCACTCGGGGGACCCCAGCGCTGGTGAAGGATAGCGGATCTCACTCGGGGGACCCAAGCGCTGGTGAAGGATAGCGGATCTCACTCGGGGGCCCCAGCGCTGGTGAAGGATAGCGGATCTCACTCGGGGGACCCCGGCGCTGGTGTAGGATAGCGGATTTCACTCGGGGACCCCGGCAATGGTGAAGGATAGCGGATTTCACTCAGGGACCCCAGCACTGGTGAAGGATTTCTTCACCTTTATTAACTGGCACTTCAAACTGTCTCCACTATGATTATAAACCCAACAAGTGACACTGGCTAGCTGGAATTTATCAAGAAGCCTAAGCACGGTGAGATGTCAACAGCTTCACTCTAGATTCGGTGGAACCACCTGCTACCAATTTTGCTCTGTTATTCAGACATTACACTCAAATCACATGCATATTGATGTATCTTCTACACTGCTTACTGCAGAATTCAGCAGCAGACAAACTCTTCAGGCCATCAGTAACAAGGTGCATTAATCACTTCAACCACTGTCAACTGAACAACACCCATGCCTCATTTTGAACATACGGATACAGAACCCCCCCCCCCCCACACACACACACACAAACACACACAGAATAGAATAGTTTCATTTTCTCTGTACTTCAGTAGCTCTTTATTAACATGGTTAAAACACTGTAGCAGGTAGAGTCTGATGTTACACACAGTGGAAACCAACAGAAACCCGAAGGAAGCTGTAGTGTCTGAGGGAGCTGTAGTGCCAAAGGAAGCTGTAGGGTTACAGGAAACTGTAGTGCCAGAGGAAACTGAGGAAGCTGTAGTGCCAGAAGAAGCTGTAGTGTCTGAGGAAGCTGTAGTGCCAGAGGAAGCTATAGGGTCACAGGAAACTGTAGTGCCAGAGGAAGCTGAGGAAGCTGTAGTGCCAGAAGAAGCTGTAGTGTCTGAGGAAGCTGTAGTGCCAGAGGAAGCTACAGGGTCACAGGAAACTGTAGTGCCAGAGGAAGCTGAGGAAGCTGTAGTGCCAGAAGAAGCTGTAGTGTCTGAGGAAGCTGTAGTGCCAGAGGAAGCTATAGGGTCTGATGAAGCTGTAGTGCCAGAGGAAGCTATAGGGTCTGATGAAGCTGTAGTGCCAGAGGAAGCTATAATGTCTGGGGAAGCTGTAGTGCCAGAGGAAGTTATAGTGTCTGGGGAAGCTGTAGTGCCAAGGGAAACTGTAGTGTCAGAGAAAGATGTAGTGTCTGGGGAAGCTGTAGGGTCTGAGGAAGCTGGCGAAGCTGTAATGCCTAGGGAAACTGTAGTGTCACAGAAAGATGTAGTGTCTGGGGAAGCTGTAGGGTCTGAGGAAGCTGGAGAGCTGTAATGCCTAGGGAAACTGTAGTGTCAGAGGAAGATGTAGTGTCTGGGGAAGCTGTATGGTCTGAGGAAGCTGGAGAGCTGTAGTTCCTGGGGAATTTTCTGTTTCTTTCTGTTCCTGATGAGTGGTTTCACTCCATTTTTCAGTCTTTCATGACCATTAGCATTAAAGAAGGTACAGACATCACAGCTATTAGGAAAAAGTCATTTAAGTTCCCTTCTGAGAACCATTTAAGTGACTTAGGGCCCATAAAGAGCCAATAATCCTCCGTATATCCAGTGCAGACACGTGCAATCAGGGCAGGACCAGCATTAGGTGTCCACAGTTGAGTTCTGCATGCATTAAAAAGAAAATTCACGTTCGGCACAGGATCCAGCACACAGGCAGATACAACAAGCAACAACAAAATGTGTGTTGTGGCATATGCTCATGAAATGGACAAACACCACATTGCGTTGGGATCTGCTGATTCACACAGACACAAGCGGGGGAGGTAGAGGAGAACAATACAGAATGCCTCACGATACTCTTCAGTTGCAGCGCTTGAACTTGATGAGTTTGTGGAAAGCCTGCTTGAACTCATCGTTAAAGATTGTGTAGATCACGGGGTTGATGAGGGAGTTCAGGTAGCCAAGCCAGGTGAAGACGTCAAAGAGCACTGGGTGGGACCAGCAGTCCTTGCAGATCCCCATCACTAGGGTGACTACGAAGAAGGGCAACCAGCAGATGATAAAGGCACCTAGTATGATGCCCAGAGTCTTGGTGGCCTTCCTCTCACGGGCAGCGCTGATGCGCTTTCGCTCAGCAATGGCGTCACCTAGCCTCACCTTGACGCTGTTGGTGAAAAGGTGCGAGCCGCCACTCGAGCCCACCTCGACCCCAGCTTCAACGGCCCTGCCACTCCCAGGCCGAAACTGCGCTCCCTCCTGGATAGAGGTGGAATTGATGGAGCTGAGGGACGAACCTGCCGAATTGTGGACGAGCTGCGCGGTGGTGAAGCGCTTGCCCCGGGTCGAGGGTGTCTTGAAGATCCGGGAACGGGCAGCTATGTAGATGCGGCCATACAGGATGACCAGGAGTACAGTAGGCACGTAGAAGGCCCCAAAGGTAGAGTAGAGGGTATAGGAGATCTTGTCCGTGTTCACCACGCACATCGTAACCTCCTCCTGGGCCTTCGCTTGCTGCCAGAAGAGTGGAGGCATGGAGATGGAGATAGAGATGATCCAGACCACAGCAATCATGGCCACAGCACGGCACGTGGTGCGCCGCTTGGAGTACTCCAGCGCATCTGTGATGGCCCAGTAGCGGTCCAGAGCAATGACACACAAGTGCAAGATGGAGGCTGTGCAAAAAGTGATGTCAGAAGATAACCATATGGTGCACACGATCTGACCGAAGGACCAGGTCTTGCTTACCGTGTAGACGATACTGATGGGCATGACCAGGATGGAGACAAGGAGGTCTGTCACCGCCAGAGAACCAATCAGAAAATTGGCTGGAGTGTGTAGCTTCCGTGTCAGAAAGATGGCAGTGATCACAAAGGCATTAGAGAGCACTGTCGCCAGGGTAATCATGGCCAAGATGGCTGAGAGGGAAACCTGCAAACCCAAAAGGACGGTCTCATCCCAGGGATCACCGCCAGAGGCGTTTCCAAAAAACTGCTCAGCTGACTGATTCTCCCGATCCATCTCCACAACCCACCACCTTTAGTTTCGGGGGTTTAGAAGAAGCTCATCAGATGTCATCTACAGCTAGGGTCAGATTGGGTTTACAGATCCATTTGTTCTCATACTGGGGTCTCCAAATGCTTTGTGATGGCGATCCATGGTGCTGCTTGATACATACCATTCCCATACAAAATTCATTGCAGGAATTTCTCAGATTGTGAGCTGGGAGCCTTATGTCAAGGGTAGTGTAATGTATTGCTATTGAATGATGACCAGTTTCCCCACACTTTCACGAATTTTAGCATGCGATTTAAGTCAAAGCTGGAAGAGTCATCGTCTCTGTGTGAAGATCCATAGTGCTTCTCTGTAAGACTCATCTCCACTCAGTCAGAGAACACATTGCAGGGTCTGGGACCCTTTATAATGCTGCACTGCTGACTGTCTGTCAGATGGTTCCTGGATGGGTCTGAGCCTGGGGCTGATTTTGTTCCATTGGGTCCGATGTGGATTTATGCTCGCAGGGAGTTCAGATCTGGTCCGTCTAGCTGTACTGTTTGATCTAGGGTAGGAGCAAAAGACACAGAAGATCACTGATAAGGCAGACATGGATGCGACTGCACAGATCTCTTGTGTTTGAAGGAACTTCTCACAGTGTAAACTTACCCAACACACAAATAACAAAGCCCTTGACTTAGCTGCCCTCTCCAACGCTTCTTTCATGCCAGCCTCAGGATGTATATTATGATGTACAAAAAGACAAAACGCAACCCGAAAGTGAATTAGTGAAATTACCCCTGCCACCCGGGCTGACCAGGAGCCCACCACCCCCCCTCCACAAAGGTCCTTGACATTCAAGGCATTCGCAGGGATTCCCAATGACCTTCCGCCAGCGATGACAGCTCTCACGAGGGTGGTGCCGCGGGGGCCTATGCCTTCGATCTCAGACTCGATTTCAGACATTCAGACCAGGTACACAGGTGCAGCTGGGGGTGGGGGGTGGCCAGGTGGATTCAGGGACAGGGTGCCCAACAAAATGACCTTTTTTTTAAACAAAAGATCATGGATTCCTAATAACCATTTGAAATGAAAGTGAATACGAAAGTTCAAACAAGGAGACCTAATGAATGCAAGCGTAGCCAATCACATTGCTCTAGGTTTTATTTAAAGAATACATCTAACCCACTTTTTTGCTGTTACAACTATTCGGTTCACCCGCCTCCTCCCCTCCACCACCTTCAGCCCCCCGTCCTGGTCCGGGGTTGGCTCCTTCACCTCCTGCCTGGTTGCCCAGCCAGATCTTTCAGCTTCAGAGTCAATGGTACCAACGACCAAGAGACGGGCTTCACCAAATCACTATTACACCTAATTATTTAAATTTAAATGAACGGTAAATAAACACTCATGTCGAAACTATCTATTGAGGTCTCCTTGGTTGAATTTATAATCAGAAGAATGCAGAGTGTACCCCCAAGCAACAAACGATAACAGGTAAACAAACAACCCAAGTCTTTAAGATACGTACCACGTCAATATATTGCGACATCAGAAAATCTTCAGAAAACTTAAATCCTAGGCAACCCACAAAGCTTCTGATAGACAGGACACTCCTACATCCCTCAATGGGTGAGATGCGTTAGTCACTGCCTGCAATAAATAGTTAGCAGCCCTGCTCATCTCACATTAAACATCCTCACAGGGGAAGAAGGTGGCTCCTGCGTCTTCAGTGCCTGGCTTGAAAAAGCAAAATAAGGTGCAGCTCTACCTGTCTACATTAAATCTGTGAAGAGACAGAGAGATAATGATGGAAGTATTACATCAATCTGGGAGCCGAGAGCTCAGTGGCAGTGAGGGAGCAGCGGTACAGACCGAAGGACAACGTGTGGTCAGCCTGTCACCGTGCACCAGCCAGAGTTCTGCTCACATCTCTGACACCCCCTCAAAAAGCGACCCAGATCCCTGGGAGACTCCACAGGATCCACGCCACTTCCAGCAGTCACCCCGGTCGAGTCATGGGAACAGGGACATGTGCCCACTGGGAAATCCACCTACCCATAATGTCAGTCATCTTGGAAGAGGGAAAATGTTCAGTGGAAGCCTGAACCAGAACCATTTGTGTGGTTCTGAATGAAACTACAATGTTAGACAGTTTATAGATTCTCCTTCGTTGGGTTAACACAGCCTGGATTGTCCACTATCGCGTGTTTTTTGTTGTACTTCCTTAGAAAAGCAGGCAGGAGAAAGTCACCATCCATTCTTCCATCTTCCATACCCACTTGTCCTATGCAGGGTCAGGGGGGTGCGAAGCCTAGCTCTGAAGACACAGGTTTAAGGCAGGGACCAACCCTGGATGGGCCACCAACCCATCACAGAGAGTGTCACAATGTTTTTGCTAATTACTTACATGACTGATGATGACATCACCTCCCTGACACGTTTCCGGAGCTCTTCGTGAGTGTTAAAGCTACACGCTGTGGTATTCCCTGCTATAAGCCTTTCACCCTGCTCATCACCCTTTGTGTCAGATGGATGCCACTGGTTTGCCCCCTGACCCCAAGAGACTGTGATCATGCACACAGTCCTTGTGTTCCAAGGGACCTTGTCAAAAGGCTGTTCATGGACACTTCATGGTGTCTAACCTGGTAAGTCAGCATAAGGGAATGAGTCCCTCAAGGCAAAATCATTGTTAACTAGTACTGGTCCCGCATCATCCCAGCTTCTTTCTCTCCCTGCCACCACACCAGAGTCACCTCAGTTCTGTACGAGGTCAGCTTGTCGTGTGGCCCAGCTCAGTTTTGCCCTGACATGTCAAGGGGAGCTGGACTAATTGTTGTTTTTTTTTTGGGAAGTGTGTCAGACACTTCCGGCCACAAGGGGCAGTGGTTTGCTGGTGGGCTTATTGACTAATGGGGTCGAGTGAGCTGGGAGTCAGAGAGTCAGAGAGTGCATCCAGCAGCCAGTGACCTCTGGCCTGGCAAACTGTTTGCAGAGCTTTAGAAGAGTCAACAAATTAGTACAGCAGAACGTTTCTGTTTCGCAGTGGGATTTGGATGGAATCTGGGCCAAGAAGGTTCAGAACTACACAGCCACACAGCACTGCCCTGAGGGACTAACACCTGGAATGTATTTGTCACACTGCACTCACGTGGCCCATCGCTCTGTGGGTGGAGAAGCAGTCATTAGCGACTGGTCTCAGGCCGCCCACAGCTGGGGACAAACATCTTGATGCACTGAGTCACTCACCCAGAGTCACTCCTATCACGGGGTATGACTTTATTTAATGGTTTTACCGAAGCTGTCAGCACTGGGCCCCTCGTTGTCACACACTCGCTCTTCTATCCGCCCTGCCACCTGTTGGCACCAGCCCACAACACAGGCTAATGCTTCACAAACGCTTCACAGTTCTCCGCAGTCTCCTGGTCCACTTAGTCATTAAAAATGCATTAATTGGTCAGCGATTGGACCCTCTCTTCACTAAATAGCATGAATGCGAGGGAGGTTTTGGGGTCCTGGCAGCACGGCCACTTCCGTCACTCGTTATTGCTAGGGCTGAGGAGCTCAGGCAGAGTGTGATGCTTAACACACCTGCTCTGCATTCTCCGGCTGCTGTGGCCCCCTGCTCCGTTTCTCAGGTGAAATGCCGGCATTTTCTCTAGTCATTCCCGGGGGAATAATACATTGAATGTTCTGTTCTGTTCTGTTCTTATGGCAGTAGTCTTCACTTTGTCTACTATCCCCTTAAATTATTAATAACTGTACAGGGATTTTTTTACACTACGTAAATAATTCCATAAGTATGTCTTCTGCACAGTAATGTTTGTCCTGTCATGAATGTTGCACTGTGGGTTCAGGAGGAATGTGATTTTGTTTCATTGTATCCCGTATATGGCTGGGACGACAATAAAGCTTCGCTTGAATTGACTTGACTTGACTTGAGGTAGGTGTCACAGGGAGCCAAAGGGGTGAGCTGAGAAGCACAGAGCTTCTCTCCAGGGCCGGGATTCCCCCATCATTCACTGACCTGCCCGCACAGGGTGCCGTAAATGTCACTTGAACAAGTTAAATTAATGCAACAGGAGTTTACAAACCTGAGAGGCAGAGAAAGACTGTAAACCGTAAAATAGGGACCTTGGTTGTATTTCAGGCCAGAGCTGCCAGTGGGGGCACTTTGCGAGTAGAAGACCTTGTTATTAATAAGCATACAGTGGATACAGGAGCTGGCGCAGTATCACAGCTCCAGGGCTGGTTTATTTAATGGGCCGTGGCCAGTCTGAGCACAGGTGGGCAGGTGGGGCACGGGACTGTCAGGTCATGTGACCTGACTTTCTGTATGGGCCCAGGAGGCCAGAAAGGCTTCATGTGCAGATAAGAAATAGGACAAGCTGAGGTGAGGCGTCCATGCAGAGCGCCTGAACATAACCCGTGACATAACGGCTCATGCCGCATCACAGTGGCTCGCATGTCGGGGGGGTCCAGAGGGGCTGGCTGACAGCCAGGCAGCTGCGCGTGGGGGGTATCGCCCACAGAGGAACATGAAAAACATGCGACTCTCTTTCAAGCACATGAGTCACAATTACCAGAGAAAAGAATTTGTGGGAATGAGGAAGAAAAGCCGGCCACGCGGAGCGGAGCACGTTCCCAGCGAGAGGCAGCGGCAGGGAGCGCCATGGCAAACATGCATGCACACATGCTGCGGGGAGCTACTCAGCCATGGGCACACACGTGTGCACAGAGGCACGTGCGAACGCCCACACACACGTGCATTCACAGGCATGCTTCTCAATCTAATCGGCACACGGATATCAGTCAGTCCGTATCGGCGAGCAAACAAAACACGCCCTGACGACAGAAAAGGCTGGGCAGGCCCAGGGACCCCCAACACGCCAGAGACACACCACATGTATGGCTTATGCATATGGAATACTCCATGTCGCTGTCAAGGCCAGGCTAACGTGAGCGAGAGGCAGAGAGCCGTCCGCGGGAGCTAGCGGTTTATCTGATGTAACATTTCTGGCCTTCAGCCGCTTGTAGTCCATGACCTCAGAAGAGAGACCTACAAAGCAGGAAGCCATCACGCTGCAGCTCAGGGGGGCGCTGTCGAGTCAGGGAGCTGATCGTCCTGAATGATGCTAACGAAATATTTTTCATCAAAAACAGCCAGTCATGCTTCAGGTGAGATGATCTAGTGACGCAAACACACCAGCCTGGTCTGAAAGACTCCCAAGCACATCTGCAGGACTGCTTGAGGGGGATCTCAGCCAGCAAGTCGAGCTTAGCTACACTGCTAAGGGGGCAACTGGGATAGACTGCAGGACCCAGGGAAAACATATCTGGCCCAAGTGCCACAGGTAAGATGTTTCCATGGTGACGGGGGGCTGCTAATCTCAACTGAGCCACACACTCTAAAAACACTGATAACTGACTGTTTTGCCTTTGACCCCCACCACTGGGGGGCTCAGAGGCTAAAGTGCTGAGGGGTTTGTACATCCAGGGGTAGGGTCTGGGGGGGTAGGGACTGGCCAGCGTTTCACTCCAGCCAGCCGAGTCCAGCTTGATCATTATGGGATTTCTACACAACAGCTAAATAAGGAACAATGAATTCACAGAGTGCGATTTTACACAGTGTGCGCTTTATAATGACTTGTCAGAATGTATATACTGTAGTTGGGATGCGGCGGATACGTCCCGCTGACTGTCTGACGCTCGTACCGTGTGTGAGTCTTGCTGGGATATGAGGACAGTTGCGAGCAGCGACGAGGACGCTGCGGCGAGAGGGAGCGTCACCCGGAGCCGCCAAACGTGCCTCCCCCACGCAGATACACTGAGCTTCACCCTACCATAGGGCAGAGCGAGCTTCCAAACCCCGGCCCTGGCCTTTGGGCTCCCTCATGGTAAAATGTGTGGGCCCACATCCCTATCGGTGCCCTGCCTGTGGCCCCCCCATCAGGGAACATCAGCCGCTAACGCGGTGATTAGCGTTCCTGCTTCAGCTGACATTCACTTTAAGAGATGAGGCAGATCCAGCCGTGGCCAGGAAGCTCAGGTTCAGGCTAATTCTGCTGAGAAAATAATAATTATTATTATTATTACTATCCTTTTGAACATTGCAGTTATGATACAAACAAAGCAATTGTAGTATTAATACTATAATGTTAGAGTAATAAAATGTCATGCAGCTTGGCTTGGGACTGTTTCTTAATTTAACTCAACTGTAGACTCGTTCTGAGACTCCACGGCTCCTCCTGCCTCTCATATACCTCATGGGCTGCCTGCCTCTCATATACCTCACGGGCTGCCTGCCTCTCATATACCTCACGGGCTGCCTGCCTCTCACATACCTCACGGGCTGCCTGCCTCTCACACATCTCACAGGCTTCCTGTGTCTCACACACCTCACGGGCTTTCTGCCTCACACACCTCACGGGCTTTCAGCCTCTCACACACCTCACGGGCTTTCTGCCTCACACACCTCATGGGTTTTCAGCCTCTCACACACCTCACGGGCTTTCTGCCTCACACATCTCATGGGCTTCCTGCCTCTCACACACCTCACGGGCTTTCTGCACTCACATAGTGCATATATTCATGCGTAGTCTGCTCCATTGATTTGGGATTCAGTTTAGTGCAGTCCTGGCTTTCCTCAAGCTGGAAAATCTCAGTTTGCATTCAAAGTTATAGAAGAAACTCTTTTCTTTATCAATCAGTCCCCTGAAACGCTGCAAACTGTAATTATTAGAATTATTAATCGCCGTTGAGTCCATTTTATCCCTAAAAGCTTGAGTCTGACAGGAGACTGTTCCTGCTTAACCACTTTATAACTACAATATTCATGCTTTCATGCAACAGTCAGCAGAGCAAAGGCACTTACATGTTAACTGTCAGCCAGCGGTTCCATGGAGATGCGTGACTGCTGGCGCCAAAATAAACTCCTAATTGACTCCAGAGTGTAAAGGTCCAGAAGAGCAGCACAGTCGGAATTAAACACTGGAAATCTGAGCGTAGGAAATCCCAGTCAAAGGAACAACAAAAAAATCCCATATGAAGCAACTGCGACAACCTATTCCAGTTCACCTGTTTCCAGGCGGCAAAAGCGTAGACGGGGATTGAGCAGGGAACAGGAAGCGGAGGTGCCCCACAGCCCGCTGAGGCTCCACAAGAGATCGATCTGACCAAGTTTCTCCAAGCGACTCAGGAGCGCAGTAACAGTCGTGCCAGTCTCTTTAATTCCCTCTCCCTCTCTCTCACTCTCTCTCTCCCTTTCCCTATCTCTCTCCCTGTCTCTCAGCTTCTTTCTCTCTCTCCCGCTCTCTTACTCTCGCTCTCTCTTACTCCCTCTCTCTCTTACCCTCTCCCATTCTTCCTCTCTGTCTCACATACAGGAAAACAAACACACCAGCAAGCAGCAGCGCCCCCGAATATCACACAGGCATTTAAAGTTTCACTGGGATTCTTCTTTCATCAGTGCCATTCGTAATGCAGAGGGGGGTCTGCTTCTGAAAACAGGGGCCGACCCCGACAATGGAAATGAAGGGCACCTGAATGCAAAGGTGTAGGGGATAGACAGTAGAGACATGCCCCTACCAATACTGTTGACATACCATGAGTATTTCGGGGGGGGGGGGGGGGGTTGGGGCCAATTTGGCTCTTACCAATAGGGGTGTAACGATATACTCAGCCCACGAGACGAGACACCATATTGGGTTCACAAGAACGAGACGATATTATAACAATATTTTAAGGAAAACTTCAAAGAGGAAATATATTACTGGAAAGCAGCCTTTTACTTGATTTGAAAGACAAAAAATGCTAAATAATGCTGATGTATGGTGAAATGTTTTAAATAATCACCATCATCATATGCAGTGAAGAACAGAACAAATATCTAACACCATAAAATATTTCACCACAAACTCAAATGACAGGCTTCTCTCCCATTTGACTTCTCAATTAAAGATAAAATAGAATATAAATAAAACAATATATTTAACAAACATAAAACTTTTCTTTTAATGTTTTCTTCACCGGTGCAGTGGATTTAAGTAAAGAGCGATGATCATGCTCCAAATGGCTTTGCATAGTAGTAGCGTTAACCACTGTGTACGGCATTATTTTCCTACTGTGCTTACAGATGGTTCGTCTTTTGTCTGTCACCCTTCGTCTATTTATATTTTCCGCTGGGTTCCCAAAATGCTGCCACACAAAACATTTAAAAGTGTCTGGGGCATCTACTACGGTAACGCCGACATACTTACAGCAGCTAATTTGAAGTGAGACTGCTATTCACTCCAACGAGAAATCTCGTCATGTTGTAATATCACGAGATCTCGTGACAAGAGATCTCTTTACACCCCTATTTACCAATGATAGATACTGATAGGTATTGCATGTACTTTGCCTGAAATCCCAACTACTAGCTGCCTGTGAACTTGTGTCGGATATGTGCTGCTCCTCCTGCTTTTCTGTCATTCAGCACTCCGGTCACAGTGAGAATTACCATCTGAGGTAACCTCCATCACCGCCATCCGCAGCCAGCGACACCCCCAAACCCATCGCCTGTGGTGGAATCTGTGGAAGACATACCTCAAAGTTAACTACCATTGATTAGTATTATCAAACATAATTAATTTAACCTGAAAATAATTAAGATCTCCTGGCATTTTAAGATATAATATGGATTTTTTTTGCTGCCTTGAGCCCAGGGTGCAGTGATCTTTGATAGCTTCTGTTCATATGCTCTACAAACCTTGAGGTCATCCATATAATATTGCTTTAGCACTCAGTGGATGCCTCAGTCCATATCAGTATCCACACATCTACTCAGTTAGAGGAAGCTCTCACTACTTTCATCCACATACACACACACCATGAGCCTTGCACAGATCCCCACTGCAGCTGTTTGGTCTCACTTGGTCACATACGTGTCCTGTGGGGCATGGTGATGTCTATACTACCTTTGGGGACACCACCATGGATTCAGCAGCTTATCAGCTCATTTGGTGATGTTAACAACGATATCGTTACAGTCAGAAAAAAACATAAACATCACTGACCTTATCCACCATGATGTCTGACAGTGACTACTGCTGCTTCTGTCAGTGTCTGCGCCTCTGGGGTGGGTCCAGTTGTGGACCAAGGGGACAGGTCAGTCCCACGCACCCCTACACAGTTTGAACTGAGACCTCAAGAAATATGAAAAACCCTCACAGGAAGGCACCCTCAATTTAATTGGGGGGCTGTTTACCTCCATTCATTTCCTGTTGAAAATAATCATCTGAAAAAAAGAAACAATAGGAAAGGTTTTCCTCAAATTCCCATGATCTGCCCGGAAAGCGATGACTGACGGATGATGATGACTGACGGATGATGATGACTGACTATGCCTGAAGATGACTGAATGTATTATTATTCTGAGCTGTGCCATGTCCCTGTGAGCCCCCCCCCCCACCCCTGCAGTCATGTTACATGTGTGGCCTTACTGTGGCACAATGGTGATCTGCAAGCATTTGTCTATGACCAAATGACCCAGTAGCTAGTTTGGCATTTTGGACCTGCAGTCTCAAGTTTCATACCTTAGTTTGCTTTTTGTGAAGACTGGGAAGACTGAGTGTCTCTATAAAAAACTCCAAACATCCCCAACGCTGTGATTTCTGACATAACCGTGTGACACGCACGCACACACACACACACACACACGTGGCTTGTGCCTTTTTCTGGATGCCTGGCAGTCAGGGTTCGCCAGCGCACCACCTACCAGGACAGACAGGCAGCGAGGGGGAGCGGAGGATCTGCTGGAGCGGCTCCCGTTTAATCAGGCACACAGGGAGCCCTCAGCTTCCACCAGATTAATGACCAGGAGTCAGACCCTAAATCAGCAGCGCTGGGATTTTCTGCCCCCTACAACCTCTTTGCACTCTTATGTAACAGCTGTCAATAACCAGGCACTGTTACCCAAAGGACCTGATATAGGCAGAATGGTTTTGTTTAAATGTGTGAGCGTATGTATGCCCACAGGTGTCAGGGGCCAGTGTCTAGGGGCCAGGGGCTAGTACTCAGATCCCAGGGGCCAATGCCTAGGGGCTAGTACTCGGGATCTAGGGTCCAGTGCTGAAGTTCCAGGGGCCAGCAGTCAGGTTCCAGCGGTCAGCATTCCGGTCCCATGGGCCAGCGGCCAGCGCTCTGTAACAGGAGCAGGGAGAGGACTGAAAGGTGGACAAACAAAAGGAGTAAAGCGTAAGCAGGAGACTCAACTTACAGTGTAAAAAAAACCCTCAGGAGAGACCCACAGAGAAACAAGCTAATGTCCCGTGTGATGATTAGGGTGCACGTCCTGCACACCAGCATGTGCTGCCCACACCATCAAGGGATACATCCTCCACACTGTCACAAGAGACAGAAAGCGAACAGAAAACCTCCTGAAGCACCTGGCATGACATCGTCCTTCACTGTGATTAAGCTCACGGTACTGGGAAAGCTGGCTTTGACCACCAGCCTTCCCAGTACGAGCAGCTGGAAGAGTAGGAGGAGGAGAAGGAGGAGGCCAGCGAACAGTCAACAGAGATGCACGTCTCTCATCCCCAGAGCTTGTCTTCATTTGGCTGGTAATGAAAGAAACGGACGTGGAGCGTGTGAGAGGAGCTCCTGCTGGAGGTGCCCTCATGACATATCAATGCAGGCCTCACAGAGGAGGCAGGAGACGGAGGAGGGATAGGGTAACGTGTATTTTAAAGAGTGAGAGAGAGAAAGAGAGAGAGGGAGAGAGAGAGGGAATGGTGGGTCTGATCAGATCTAGAGAGGATAGGTCTTTGCGACCACATTGGTAGGCAGATTTCCAAAGTCTCTTTGGGATCTTTCACTGTTTAATACCGTTTCATGGATGAGCTGCAGCTAAACCGATTGTGGCTGATCGCCTGCTTTCAAAAAGATGAAGTTTAACACCAGGTTTACACAAAGCTTAGCTTGGGGCGAACCCCAGGGGCACTAAGACCCTTCAGAATCACCGCGGCGTCGTTTCTCATTCAGTGGCCGTGTTCCTCCTGTGTTCCTGTTCCAGTTCTCTAATGGCAAAGTATCCACATGGCATGCAGTGACAACATGTTTCTGTCTTTCAGCATCAAGAGAATATATCTGTGTGTGTGTGCGCATGTGTGCGTGTCCTTTCTCCCTGAAGGTCAGTCTTTCTGTTAGGCTGCCCAGGAACCAGCAGTATCTCTCCGTACTGAACACTCTTTCTCCCGCTTCAGAATTCTAAATCCTTCCCAGTCCCTTTTCTGGCTCGTCTCTCCCCCTAAGACCACCTACGCAGATCATACTCTGATCACATTTTTACAAAAGAACATTTACTGAACCTCTGCAGGAACTTCTGAGGGCCTCAGCGACGGGTCACAGCCCACATTACTGGTCCTTCAAGATAAGTCGGCCGAGGAACACCTAGAGGGAAGGACAATCTCCTAAACACACAACATCTCCCCACCCCATGTCATCATCCAAAAGCTTGGCTCCATAATTTCCACCCACAACGACCGTCTCCTCCAACAGCATCATGGTCTTAGGAGATGAGAGGTGGCTGACGTTGTCCATCCTCCCCACGCGACCTTTAGCTCAGGTCCGATACTTTAGTTCGGAGGTGGTCTCTAAGGGGATAAAGGGGGAAAGCAAAATTAGGGTCCCTGGAAAATGCAGCCAAATCCCGTATCTGCTGCCTGCAACTGGGGCCACGCAGAGCCCTGTCCTCTACCTGCAGACATCTGGCGCTGCTTGATCCTGGTCGAATGTGCAGCATGAATACAGATGGGGGTGCATTGTAATACCTGTGCCTGTGTGTGACTGTGTGTGCCTGTGTGTTGCTGAGTCTCTCTGCAAACATGGCCTGAAATGTATGATTTCTAAATTACTCAAAGGACGCAGACTCCCCCACATTCCATCAGGCCCCCTAGTTGGCACTTTGCTGGTGATGTAAGATGAAACAGGGCAGATGATCCGCAGGCGCAGACCCAAGGGCCCCGGCCAAGCATGCAGAACTCGGCGGCCAGCGTTAACATTCATGACATCACATGCATGTGTGCTGGAAGCTCATTAAGGAGATTCGCTCACTGTCAATGTTTTAATTGCACAGAGAAATGGGCATAGAAGCAGGTTCAGGAGGCAAAGCAGCCAAACTTCTGTCTTGTTGCATAATTCAACATCGTGGCAACGCTGAATAATGCAACCCTGCAGGGTCAGTCTCTGAGGAATATCAGCTGATGTGGTGTGGTCACCTGATCACACCTGTCAGTTGCATGTTGTATGGTGCACTTATATTTTGTTTATTTTGGAAACAGAACATCTCCCCTCCTTTATCTAAAGTGACATTTTTTTTTTTTTGAGAAAGCAGGATCAGACGGTCCCTGGAGCCATTGGGTGGGAGGGAGTTAACGGTTTTGCTTAAGTTGAAATCACTCTGCTGACCCTGGGATTTGAATTGAACATTCCGATCACAGGAACAGAGTCCTACCCCACTGAGCCACATGCTGCCCCCGCCCCAATATACTTGCCAGGGAAGGCTGGAGCCCTTTCCTCATGATCGGGGGGTTTACTTCACAGCTGGTGAGCAGAATGGATACTCCAGGTCAGTCTTATCTGCAAAGGGCCAGTGTCTATGCAGGATTTTCAGATAACCTTTTGGTCGCGGAGAAGAGAAACATGGATGAGAGAGAGCAGAGAGGCAGGACATGGACGAGAGAGAGCAGAGAGATGGAACGTGGATGAGAGAGAGCAGAGAGGCAGGACACGAATGAGAGAGAGCAGAGAGGTAGGACATGGATGAGAGAGAGCAGAGAGGCAGGACATGGATGAGAGAGAGCAGAGAGGCAGGACATGGATGAGAACGAGCGGAGAGGTGGAATATGGATGAGAGTGGAGGGGGGGATGCAGATAAGAGACAGGAGTGGGGGATAACAGGAGCAGCAAGGAGGAATGACAGTGAAGGGCAGCATAAAATGGGATGGGTGTTTGGCCATGGAAGGGCTGTAACTGTGAAAGCAATTGAGAGGTTTGGCGTTTCGCCTATAATATGTCACATGCCACCGCGCCTGGCCCAGCCCCAGAGCCCTCCCTGCTCACAGCCATAAAGCGGAAGCAGAAAGGGACGGTCTAAGCTTCACAGACGCCATGCCTCTTACATGACACGTGTCATCCTGTGCTCATGGACACATCCAGGCTTCGTGAGTCAGCGATACACTCAGGACCGGTGAGGGTGACAAGCAGGTGCCTGCGATTCGTGGCCAAGATTATCGCCAGGTCTCGACCTTGTACCCAGTGAGACGTACGCCTGTGTGACACTCCTGTGAAAACATCACTGGGGCGTGTGACAAGCATCAGTACCAAAAGAAACACGAACCCTGTGCTGGGGGAGCATCTTCAGCAACTTACAGAGTACATTCTGTCCCTTGCTTTACCTCACTGCCAAATTAATGGCCGCTCATAGCTCACATTTGGGTGTGTGAACCGGGACACGGGTGTGGGAGGGGCAAGCATGGCAGGTCATTCTCTGCTCCTCAGCTTCCCAGGTCAGAGGTCAGTGTCACAGAGAAGGGGCAGATTCGCAGTGTCATTAAAGGTGAAGTAAGCAGGAGAAACAGCAGCAAAACGACAGCCGGCGGTGGTACTTTCATTAATGAAACCTCCTTAGTGTAAGCGGGGGCTGGAGGGGGAAACACCATGCAGGGGATTCATCTGAAGTCAGTGAACAAGCAAACAAACATTAACCACAAAATGCAGCTTATATTTATCAATGTTTACAATAAAGACTATTATTCACCATTGCTATGAACACCTGGCACATATTCTGTGGTTTTTAATACAGCATATTCCAATTGCTTAACAATATAAGTAAAATATTCCATGAATTATACATGGCATCAAAGCTGGGTGACCACTTCTCTCTGTGAACTGGGTGTTTTAACGTCTAACAATGACTACAAATCAAAGAGAACAAAAGCGAACATTCCCTATTCCATCAGGCCAAATGTGTCTCACGTCCACGGATGATTTTCTGGAACTGACTGCAGGACGTTAATCAGTGTTGGGCGGGCAGCTTGGGGCCGGTAGTTCTGGACACCGCGTTGCAGCTGAAGGGAGGCCAGTCTTGTGCACATGCCGTCTCGCTGGAATGTTTGCTCAGCGGGCTGCATTTTCAAAGGTGCCTTGCACTTTCACACCCACCCTTTTGGCAATTACTTCAAAACGTGGGGCCTCTTGACCCTCCTGCTTGGGCTCAGACGTGGAGGATGGCTGGTAACAGCGGCTGCTTCCCAGAAGGTCCTGGGTGCCGTGACGCACACGGATGGTCTCTTACAGAGCGTGCAGTGGACCCCACCCAGGACGCCGTTTGCACAGGAACTGCGGGACATTCATGGACCTTTTCCATTCAGCCCCCTTGGGAGGAGCCATACACTCTATCCTCATGGGCCTCCTGTGTAATTCTGCTGAAAATGAAGGTGCTTTACGCTGAGGTGAATCACCTGTGCATGAACAAGAACCAGAGGCACCCCCCCCCCCCCCACAGTTAATTTATCCATTTATAAGGCCTCCACGGACCCTTGAAGCGTCCAAAGCTGATGGAAACATACAAGCCAATTAATCTGCATGCCATCCAGCTGAGGAACACTGCTCACATACATCAAAATCATGCTGGGTGTCCAGCTCTGGCGAGCCAATGAAAGTGGCAATGCAAAGCCAGAGATAAAAGAGCCTGAAAGCCTGAGCTGTGCAGGACATCACATATGGACAGGGAGTTAAACCATCTACAACCACAGGAATACCCTAAGGGAATTACTCATAATACCGGCTTGTTATTATGCTATGCTGAATATGTAATATACCCCTGCTCCTCAAGGCTGGCTCATTTTTAGGTGCTGAAACGGAGACACACTCAGAATGTCAGCATGTATCTCTGTCAGAGGATCAAACCACATCACCGACATGCTGCATGTCTCTTTTATGGAATCCATAGAATAACTATTGATTTTGATGGACAACAATGATTAATTTTTAAGTGGTACTTTACCAATTATTCATCACGTCGCACACGCCCCAGTTGCTTACAAATAAATGTGTTGTTTAACATCGATATTACTTAAGTAATGAGGTCTTGTTTTCAAAATAAATATCTTCGAAAACACAGCTGCACTAATATGCATATTTATTGTTCTGCCTCATTATCTAATGAGCCGTAATTTCAGATAATTCTTATAGATGGATGTAGATAGACGCTGCCGTCCATTTTCTCATAGCTAATTGCCGATGATAGTGGTAAATGACTGATTAATTCAGATGACCACTGTAATACAATTACCGTAAAACACAGAGGCTGAAAAAGATGGTGGGAGGAACCGAGAAGAAACCGAGAAGGAGCCAAGATGAAGCCAAGATGAAGCCAAGACAAAGCCAAGATGAAGCCAAGACGAAGCTAAGAAGAAGCCAAGACGAAGCTAAGAAGAAAGCGAGACGAAGCCGTGATGAAGCCAAGAAGAAGCCGAGACGAAGCCAAGAAGAAGCCGAGACGAAGCCAAGAAGAAGCCAAGACGAAGCTAAGAAGAAAGCAAGACGAAGCCGTGATGAAGCCAAGAAGAAGCGAGACAAAGCCAAGAAGAAGCCAAGACGAAGCTAAGAAGAAGCCAAGATGAAGCCGTGATGAAGCCAAGAAGAAGCGAGACAAAGCTAAGAAGAAGCCAAGATGAAGCTAAGAAGAAACCAAGACGAAGTCGTGATGAATCCAAGAAGAAATCAAGACGAAGCCGTGACGAAGCTAAGATGAAGCCAGGGAGAAGCCGAGATGAAGCAGAGAAGAATCCAGCTCCCTGAAGCAGCCAGGAAATACGCATACCCCCAACATTAGCTTGTTATTATTAAATTAATATGCATCGCACAGCCTCCCAGGTAGTAAGAGTGCTTCCTGCAGGCAATCATCACCATGGTCTTTAAATAGGTGTTGTCATTAAGAACACATCTGGCGCTGTGACTATGTCTGAAGCGTCTGCTGTGGCAATGGGGGGATCAAAGACGCACTAAGTCAAGCTTGAGCACGGAATGAGGGCACAGGCTAAACAGGACTATGGGATGTACTGTCTCTGGCGCTCTTGGAATAAGCCAGACTCAAGTCGGGAATGAGGGCACGGTCCCAGGCCAAACCGGACCGTGGGATGTACCGTCTCTAGTGCTCTTGGAATAAGCCGGACTTAAGTTGGGAATGAGGGCACCTGTTATGTTGGGATGGGAAAGCAGGCGAAGGGAGCCAGGAATACTAGAACAGACTCTAAACATGAAACGTTAATGCCCGACCTGGGGAAATAGACTTGAATGCAGACTGAAATACACAAGACAAGCCGAAATAACAGGAAACAGGTGATCACAATCAGGGTTGTACATGTGGGTAATGAGGGGGCATGGCACACACGAGGACTGGACGCGCAGATCATGACAGAACTCCCCCTCCAAGGCACGCACTCCGGGCGTGCCCCAAAGGTAGCGACAGACAGGACGAGACCGGGAAAACAGGACCTGAAAAATAAAACAAAAGGATCACTGGGGCACAGGAAACAGAACCGAAATACAAAACAAGCACAAGGGCAACAGCCAAGACAGAACCCGGCACAGAACAGGAAATGCAGACAGACAAACCAGAAAGTGAGACACCAGGGAAACACCTACGGGAGGAGCTAATGGACCAGGAGTGAACGGAGGAACCACCGGGGGACAAGGAGCCGAGGCAGGAGGAACAGAGGGATGAGGAGCAAACAAGGGAGCCACAGCGGGCGGCAGCCGGAGGGGCCACAGGCAACTGAAAGGCCGAAGACGGAGGGACCCTAGGCAGCCGCGAGGCAGGAGCCGGAGCGGACCACGAAGGGGCTGAGGAGGAAGCCAGAGGGACCAACGGAGGGGGCGAGGAGGAAGCCAGAGGGACGAACGGAGGGTGATGGAAGATGAAGGGGGCACCAGCGAAGGCGAGGAGGGAGCAGAAGGGGACCATGGAGGGGGGGAAGCCGCAGCAGGCAACAGCGCAGCCATAGCAGGCGAAGGCACCATCCACCAATGAGCTGTAGTGGAGGGACCCGCAGGCGAACGACGAGTCAGAGCGGGGGAACCCCCAGGCAGTCAACGAGACGACATCGGGGGACCCGCAGACGAGCAGGAGCCCGGGGAACCACAGGCAAGCCGGGGGGCTGGGCGAGCGGGACCCAATCCCTGTGCCTATGTCCTCTCCTTTTATGGGACACCAACAGGCGAGGTCCTGGCCAGGATCCACCATGCTGGGGCGAAGGTGGAAGGGCTAGTCTCCTAGAGGGGTCCAGTGGGGCCATCAGGGAGGTCCCCGAGGGGTCCTACTCGAGCTCCTCCTCCAGGGGGGAAGGAGCGGTGGTCAGACAGTCTGGGACCTCCTCGGGGACTGGGACAGGTGCCGGGGGAACTAGAGCAGGGTCAGGAACTGGGACGGGAGGAGCTGGGGCCGGAACTGCAGCAGGAGCCTCAGGCGGAGCAGGAGGCGGGACTGCAGGCGGTGCCAGGATCTCGGGCGCAGGCGAAGTTGCAGACGGCGCCGGGACCTCGGGCACAGGCGGAGCTGCAGCCGCAGCAGGGGCCTCAGGCGGCAGTGTAGGAACCGCTGACTCAGGACCAGCAGGGGGTGCTGCAGGAACCATCGACTCAGTCCCAGCAGGGGGCACTGCAGGAACCGTCGTCAATTTGCCTCTGCCGCCATGCTTTGGAGCTGCCGCAGCTTTAGACACACTTCCTCCGCCAGGAAGGCGTCCTTCGTCGGGGAAATCCTCGTTACTCGCTGCTGGAATTTTGGGCTGCTGGATCCAGTAACCAGCCTCCGCTATTAAAGCGAAGTATTCAGCTACGAAGAGCTGAAACGTCTTCTTCCAGAGGTCTGTCATTCTATTGTGTTGGGACGGGGAAGCAGGCGAAGGGAGCCGGGAATACTAGAAAACGGGGTTTATTCAGGGTAAACAGACTCTAAACACGCAACGTTAATGACAGACCAGGGGAAACAGACTTGAACACTTGAAATACACAAGACAAGCCAAAATAACTGGAAACAGGTAATCACAATCGGGGTAGTACACGTGGGTAATGAGGGGGTGTGGCACACACGAGGACTGGACGCACAGGTCAGGACAGCACAGTCCCAGGCCAAACCAGACTGTGGGATGTACCGTCTCCAGCGCTCTTGGAATAAGCCAGACTCGAGTCGGGAATGAGGGCACAGTCCCAGACCAAACCAGACCGTGGTATGTACTGTCTCCAGCACTCTTGGAATAAGCCAGATTTGAGTCCAAAATGAGGGCATGGTCCCAGGCCAAACTGGACCGTGGAATGTACTGTCTCCAGTGGTCTTAGAATAAGCCAGAGGGATGCCGCCGAACACAGGAAGAAGACTCACAGATCGCAAAGTGTGACAGCGATATTTTACCCCTGAGGGGGAGTGAGTTCAGTGAACAGGCTTCAGACATAAAGTCAGTGCTGCTGTATTATTACATTTTCACACAGGAATGGAGACTTAACACTTTATAAGCTCATAAACCTCATAGATTTCCTGTGGAGTAAAATCAAAACAGAATAAAGGCAGTAGTTAGTAAAGCACTGTAAATACACTGGCTGTGCTCAGGTTACACTGCCAGACATTCTAATCACAGGAAAATATCCAACAGAAGGAAAAGCTTATTTAGTCTAGCAGCTCTATAAACAGGAGATGCCAGGTTTGTTATTCTGGTCCTGCGGCCACAGAATGCTGCCACTTTTAATGAATATATATATATATATATATACTCCTTTGAAAAGATCCTTCTTTTTCGGCTTTTCGTATCATGATGTCCATAGAACCTCAAAGATCTTTGAACTCTTTGCCAGGAATAACAATTTGACATCAGGAGACCGTCTCTCTCCCAGCATGTTTCATTAAACAAGCAGGCACAGAGATTGTCTGAAGGGGCTGCCGTAATGCCAACTCAGGTGGCTGCCGTTTGTGGCCATTTATTCCACCCGGCTCAGACGTCCATCCAAAGCTGTACAGTTTCCCGCCTAGGGCTTACTGGGATCACTGCTGCTTCCCTTTGGTCTCAGAGATCAGGTGGAGCTCCTGCTAGAAGGAAGGCAGGACACATGCTTTTGCATACCTGCATAGATGTGCTGACATTTTGCCCAGGAGATCATCAAATGGCACAGCCTTTCACTCTTCAAGTCTTCATTTTTCCGGAAAAATTCAGCAGAATGCAGAAAGGAGAGAGAATCACACAGATTTCTTCCAAATATGGAAAAATAGATGCATCAAGCGGAACGTGTTAAAAAAGCTGATCCTACCTACTACAATGGATTCAGAATTTCGGGAAAAGAAAGTTTGCAGTAAAAGCTTGGTCAAGTACTGAATAACACAGCAAACAGAAAGCCAGCAACGCTGAACTTAGTCAGGCAGATGATATCCTGAGTAATACATGGGATTCCCAGTCTTGAAGCAGGAATAAGGAAACTGCAAAGGAAAATTGCACAGCAAGTATTTTCAATACTGCAGGGCAGGTAGGATTTTCCAATTAAGCCTTGAACTGCAGTTTTAGTTGTGTGAAAAACATTCCAAACCCGTTATCATACTGCAATCATGCATTTAATGCACAGATTAGCATTCGTCACCTGTGACTCTCGGTATCAGACTACATCAGTCACGCAAATTGCATAGTTTGCCAATTAAAATATATTTTAAATCACGGCTCTTGATTTTCTAATTGAAAACAGAACTGTATTTGTAACAAAGAAAAGAAGGAAACCCGCAGGCTGTGCTGATGATGGAGTGGCAGAACATGAGTTGCCTGGGTGGAAACCTTAACCTTTGAGCTGCTAAAGCAAACCTGAGCTGAAAAGCTGCTATGGTGTGCATTCTGCACTCCTGTCAGTTTCCTCCTGCTTCTGCAGCCTGACTCGCTACCCAGGCCCCCTGAGGGCGTCCTGTCATCCTTCCTTTGAGGGGCAGCATGCCGGCCCCCCTTCCTCTTCCTCCTCGCCTGTCTTGTTTAACAATCCCAATCGATTGCTAGCTGCAGAGCAGGCTGCTGCGTATATTTCACTGCTTGTGACTTCCTCCTGTCAGGATCTATGAGCTGCAGGGAGGTCAGAACCCTGCATCACAGGTCCAGAAGACCCAGAGGCGGCTCAGTCATCCTCACACATCCAGTCCTCAGTGCTTGTTGCAAACTGCAGTCTTGTGTGTCAAACACAGCCCGTCTACAATCTTGCAGCTGTAGAGCCATTTGATGCAGTACTCAGGCTACACCTGAAGTCCAAATCCGTATCCTGACACCTTGAGATAAACGACATTTTATTCCTGGTGTTGCTAATGAAAATAAATAACATTTTTTGTTAGAATTCAAGTCACATTTACAGCCATGTCCTTGTGCAGGGTGTAGATGGGCATTGCAGAGGAGATCCCTTCTATGCCAGGCTGTGATCTCTCCTCGGCTGTCGCCAGGCTCCCGAAAGCAGCCTTAACAAGGGTTCTGAAGCCTCCCAGTAAAATCATGCTGGACTTTGAATGGAAATGTGCCACCACAATGAAAGGTTTCCAGTTGAATGTTCAGATCTTCTCCAGCAAGCTGGAGAAATGCCAGTGGGCCCCACTGAAAACCTCGACAAGGCTGCTGTCACCCTGAAGCTCCGCGCTCGCTCCTCTTTACGGAGCCTGGCTTTTATTCTGGCGCTGAAAGAAAGGGCTGGCTGCCTCATCAGGACCCACTGCCCTTGAATCTTGTCACCATTGTATGTGTCGAAAAAGCGCTTCTCCGTCGTCGCCTCTTGAAATGTCAAGCTGTAACACATTTCCCCCTTGCTTCACTTTGAATTACAGATGGTCAGACACGACATCTTCTAACCATACGGAGCTGGGAGCTTCTCCTAACCAGTCCAACTTGGCTTCTCCAGGTCCACTTCATGTATCCTGAAGGATGTTGTGAACTCCTCTCCTCTAGGTGAGACCTGCCATACAGGAGCAACTTAATGTCCCCATTTTCACAAACATTTAAGGTGCCTTATTATGCAGGGGACGATGTGGTGTTTCTGAGACTCCACTGAAAAAGCCCCACCCCCAGATGAAAAAAGCTAGCGACTAGCTAACTGGTTAGCAGAACATACTGCTTCCGCATCTCCTAAATAACGAATGTTTATTTAATATTTAGTGAAGCCTTGAGGCCCTGCACAAATGCGCAGTATGAGTGGTGGTAAACACTGCCGCAGTTATTATGGCTGTTTCTCGCAGTGCCTTCACATCACTCTGCCTTCGACATGTAGCCTCAGTAGTCTGGTTATGCAGGGTTTTCTGTCAGGAGGGTATGGTGATGTATCCTTTATTGTGTTTATCAAATACTCTGTAGGTGCCGCATTAAACAAGACGGGAAGTCTTGCCAATACTGCAGTCATTTTGAATGTTATAGCCTTAGACAGAGAGGACAACATGGCAGAATGCTGGGGAGTGTGCAGGGACCAGAATCCAGTCACTGCGCCTCAAGGTCACATGCTCAGTGGACTTAATTAACTGCATACTAGAATTGTGAAACTCACAAAAGATGCTAAAAAAACTGGACTCCCTCCTCACACACTAACAAATGGTTCTGGATCCAGTCTATTTAAAACTGGATGCAGCGAAAATTTCAGAAAAGGTGGTAGAATCACAATCGATGGCCTGCCTCAACAAACATTAAATTTTAGATGTTTTTCAGTCTGGTTTCAGAAAACAGCATTCCACAGAACAGCACTCGGTAAGGATTTTAACGACCTTCTGATGGCTGCTGATGTGGGTGAGTGCTTCGTTCCTGTTCTTTAAGACCACTGTGCAGCTTTTGATACTGTCGACCACACGATGTTAATCAATAGGCTCCATTTTTGCGTGGGCATCTCCGGGTCTGCCCTGGAGTGCCTTACACCTGGCGGACAGAAGTTTCTCATTTACTGAGAAATATATCCCACAGTATATTTCTGATCTTCTACACTGATACGCCACTAGTCGGTCACTCAGGTCATCTCAGCATGACCTTCTTATTGTTCCTCGTACAAGGCTAAAAACACACAGCGATCATGCATTCTGGTCTGGTGCACCGAGGTGGTAGAACAGCTTCCTCCTGCTTTGCAGCCAGCTGACACTATTTCTGCCTTCAAAAAACAGCTGAAGATGTATTTGTGTAGTCTAACCTATGGATCGCCATATGCTCCTTCTAGTGTTTACTGTCCTTTAGAATGCGAGACCCACTGTACTCTGAGATTATGATAAACGTCAGATGAAGATGGAGACCCGCTGTACTCTGAGATTATGATAAACGTCAGATGAAGATGGAGACCCGCTGTGCTCTGAGATTATGATAAACGTCAGATGAAGATGGAGACCCCCTGTACTCTGAGATTATGATAAACGTCAGATGAAGATGGAGACCCCCTGTACTCTGAGATTATGATAAACGTCAGATGAAGATGGAGACTTCCTACCTCTCCCTCAGCCACACGTGCCAGTGCCTTCTAAAAGGCTGATGGTGGACTTGCCAATTACACGCCAAACACCCTTGGGACCCCAACCTCCCTCATCATCTCACCCGCCGCTGATTTCCCCAGACGGCTGAGCAGCACAGGGTCTGCAGGACATCCACATGCATGCAGGCGCCAAACTCTGCACTTACATCTGAAATACCCGCGTTCCCAGAGCCGCGGTTTCAGTGCTCCCAGAACCCGTAGAGCTTCTCCAGGGACACCGCTTGCCCTGATTAATTAGCGGAGCAATTACAGAACACGGGGCCAAAATTATCATTCTGTGCCCTTGTTCCCAGGCGGGGAGTGTCTCCACATCACAGGTGCAGCTGAGCCACTCAGCCTCCACGTTGTAGGCCCTGAATGATCAAAGGCATCACCGTGACTACCCCACATCGGGGGAGATGCACTTATTTATGTTGCAGCTCCCCTCCCTCCATAGGGGGCAGCAGATGCATCCTGAGATGTGCATCGCACCATGCGGGACGTTGGCAGAGAGGCCTGCTGAGGGCCCCACCATGATAAAGCTTTAATGAAGCTTCTGCAGCACAAACATGGGATGACTGCTGCCTCACCTGAGGCTCACAATTCATTATACATCCAACAAACATGGGGTGACTGCTGCCTCACCTGAGGCTCGCAATTCATTATACATCAAACAAACATGGGGTGAGTGCTGCCTCGCAATTCATTATACATCCTTATATAAGGTTATCATTATGGATTTAAATTAATGAGAACACATGTGTGCATGAACACACACACACACACACGAATGCACATGCACACAAGCATGCACACATACACCCGCATACCACAGAAGCGCGCACTCACAAACATGCATGCACACACCACACAAATCTACGAAACCATCATGAAGCCAATTTCTGGGTTGGGAGAGGGGTGGGGAGTAAGGTCTGATATCCAGAATGTTCTCTACACCCTCTGGCAAAGTAGGGCAGTGTCCTCGCAGCTGGTCTTTGGTGTTTAATCAGGACGACCAGACACACTGCATGATCTCAGGGTCTCATGATCCTCCCAAGCAGGGATCTGATGTGGTCACTGAAGACTTTGCACTGCACGGGGTCCACATTCAGGACACCCAAACTAAAAAATGTCTTGTCTCGAACCCGTGTTACTCCTGCTCCCCGCAGCTAGAGGCACTGGGTTCACAGGAAACCAGCAGCATGGAGACTCACCGTCCATTCAACCATCGTAACCCACAAAATGAGAGATCGAACAGAGGCACAAAACGGGGGGTGTGGGGGAGGGGGGATGAATGACAGTAACATTGGCTGCTGGCAAGCCTTGATTCTGAGGGAAAAAAGACACAAACGCCTGTCACACCCCCCCCCCTCCCCAAGTCACGGCTCCTGACTGAGGCTGCCCCCTCCAGCGGGCTGCGTGTAACACCAGCAGAGCGCTCATTTCTGTGCCGTGTGGCAGTAATCTGTCTTTCATTTCCTGCTGTCCTTCACACTCTTAATAAGTCCATACGATTTCCAGGTCTGTGCTGTTTTCACCTGCTTTTCTGAATGTATTTTTATATAAACGAGAGGGAGGGAGGGAAGGCGGGAGAGAGAGGTTTTCATTTGCAGCCATCTGAATGCAGACTCAGACACCTGGCTGCATCCCTGTGGCTCTTTTAATTTCAGTGTAGACACTTCCTGCATTTGACTTCTTGTTACTGTAGATCTAAAAGGTATTTTATAACGTAACACAGGCAGACCTGCCAGACGAACTCATGGCCGTAAGGCAATTCTGCTACTGCATTTCATGTAAAACACATTACTTTGCTAAAGGCCCCCAACAGGTTAGCCTTGGGGTTCTTACCCATAATCCTCTGGTTCAGCATGAATGCTGCAGTATGTAAGACAATCAGAATGCCACCCAGGAGGGCGGCGCTCTGCCTGTACATGGTTCTGCGGGGAGATGTGGAGGGGGGCCCTCACCCGGAGGTAAGGATGTTCATACCTCTGAGTCACTCGTCACCATGTCATCAACACGGCTCCCACAGGCAGATATCTCACTGTTACTTCCCCTTTCCTCAGCTGTCACAACGCAAAAGTAAAACAGACAAAGAAGCCCGTCGCCTTACGAGAGGAGCAGCATAGCAGGAATAAGGTTATTTTTCCTAACACTTAACAGCTGAGAGGCAATGCTGCTTGTCAGCAAACACAAGACTAACTGTCCATCCATCCATTTTCTGAAACGCTTAAGCCAAACCGGGGTCACTAGAGCACTATGCTGGGAACAATGGGTACAGGCAGGAACCAACCCTGGGCAGTCTCCAACACACCACAGGGCACATTTAGACTCACCAATCCACCTGCCCTGCATGCTTTTGGATCGTGGGAGGAAACCAAAGCCCCTGGCAGAAACCCACACGAACACGGGGAAGGCGTGCAAACTCCACACAGAAAGGACCCAGGACCTGCCTACTATAAGGCAGCAGTGCTAACCACTGCACCACTGCATGACTGTTTAACTTTGACACTATCATTGTTATATTATAATTAATAATAATCAATACTTTAGTGATCTCCTTGAGGAAAATGTCTTTATGCCTCCCCCAACATGCTCTTTGTAGAGTAAGCTGTCCATGAAGGGCAGCCATGTATTGGGGGGCCCAGGGAGCTGGGGGTTAAGGGCCTCGCTCAAGGACCTGCAGACAAGCTGAAGCTGGGTTTGAACTGGTGACCTTCTGATTTACAGGCACACAGGCTTAGCCCACTGAGCCACACACTGCCCCCAGTGCACATTTACTAATGCTATGTGTGGAGCTTTGGGCGGAGGCCACTGAGAGGCTGTGTGAGAGGCAGCATGAGAGGCAGCGTGAGAGGCCACTGAGAGGCAGCATGAGAGGCAGCGTGAGAGGCCACTGAGAGGCTGTGTGAGAGGCAGCGTGAGAGGCCACTGAGGCTGTGTGAGAGGCAGCGTGAGAGGCAGCATGAGAGGCCACTGAGAGGCAGCGTGAGAGGCCACTGAGAGGCTGTGTGAGA
>JAODLC010000028.1:20517469-20543035 GCA_026781145.1 Hippopotamyrus pictus
CCCCGCTGGGCATAGCCGCCACGGCCACGAGGGGGCGGCGCTCGTCTGCCCCTGGGTGGAGGCGGGACCCCCCGGCTGCCGCGTCCGCCCCGCCCTCTCACAGCGTAGCCGTCATCGTAGCCATAGTATGGATCCTCGTAGCCACCCCTGTAATCGTGGTAGTCGTAGCCATAGTAGTCGTCATAGTACTCCTCGTATCCGTAGTAGTCGGGGGGGTAGGCATAGCCCCCCCTCCCTCCGCGGCCCCGGCCTCGGACGGGCGGCGGCATGCGGGGAGGTGGATAGTAGTAATAGTCATCATACCTGCGGTAGGTGAGAAGAGAGGTAAGCCTTCACAGCACAGCATGGAGACTGCCTGACACGCACTGGGCGAGCGGGACCCCCCCCCCCAGACCCACCCCGTGTTTCTGGTGGTCTGCCTCTGCGCCTGCCGTTCTTTCCTCTTTTTGTCTGGTGGCTTCGCCAGGACGATTTCAATCTCTTCCCCCTCCAGCTCTTTGCCATTCATCTCCTGCATGGCCTAGCGGGTGCAAGGGATCGATTGCTGATTCACACTGGCTGATTGCCAGGGAAAGTCGACACCACCCCCCTTACTTCTCATGCTCGTTCCCGGGAAAAATGCCACCTTGATGGTCTACAAAGTAACACCTGAGTCAGTCTCTAACCTTGACGGCAGCGTCCCTGTCCTCAAAGTGGACAAAGGCGTAGTCCTTTAGCTTCTTCACCCTTTCCAGCTTCCCGAACTGGGAGAAGGTCTTCTCCAGGAGCTCCTCTGTGACAGGCGTGGCAAGGTTTCTCACAAACAGCACCTTGACCTGATGGAAACAGCCAAGCACACTACCAGCTGAGGTACTGTGACATTTGCGTAACGACTCCGGACTTCAACACCTGTTCAAACTGCGAGACGACATGAACCGTGAAGTGGACGCCGTCGCTGGGTGTCTCACCTTGGCCATAACCTCTGGGTCAGGCTCCTCGACGGGGTCGGCCCACTCCACGGTGACTGGGTTGCCCCACACCTTCACCTTCCCGCTCATCAGCCGGCGGCGAGCCTGTGCGGCTGATTTGTGGTCCTCATACTCCAGGAAGCAGAAGCCGCGGTTCTTCTTCTTGTCGTCCGGCTGGTGGTACAGGATGACCTCCACCAGGCCCTCTGGGGAACAGTGAAGCAAGAGACTTACACAGACTGCAGCGTCAACACAAGCTGCAAACGGGTTATGGTCACAGGGTGAAAGAGACCAATGGTTCAGAGGAGATGAAACCCTGGAGCACTGGCCATCACACTCAAAGGCCAGGGGGAGCCAGCTGTCATCTCTTAGCGAGATAACCAAGGCAAATTCCTACTGTTAGACGTAAGGGTAAACAATCAATCAGACCCAGCGATACACATGGGGCAGAGAAACCGGGTGGCAACAGAGAAAGGTGGACCCCCTCAAACCTGTCACTTTGCTGAAGTCCTCCAAGATGCTTTCCCTGGTCTTGTTCTTCGGAATTGAGCCCACAAACAGCCGGTTGTTTGCTACGGAAATGCAGACTCCAAGGTATTTGCCGGACCGGATCTCGTAGTTATCACACTGGCAACGGGAGGATTAAATTTCAGTCAGCACCTTCAGCCTGCACCTACCCGCGGAACCTGCCCGAAGAGTCCCTCCTCTGCCCCAGTGAGCTCACTAGCTTTACGGCCTCCTGCGCCGCCTCCTTGTTGCAGAAGGTGATGAAGGCATAACCTCGATTCTGGCCCGACAGCGGGTCCATCATCAGCCGCAGGTCCCAGATTGGGCCTGCCTTCTCAAACAGCGGTACCAGCTCATCCTCATACAGGTCCCTGGGGATCTTGCCCACAAACACCTGGGATGACCACAGAAAACAACTGTCAGGTCAGCATCTCCTGCCCGCCCACCCCCATCACACCCCATTGTATAAGAGTTTATTTTTATACAAACAAGCCTGTATCGCAGTGTTCCCGTACCACTGAAACAAGTTACATAGCTGCCACTGTAGCTCTCGTTCTCTACACATCCCCACATCAATAGATACCTGCTTGCCTCTGACTAAACATGGGAACACTATGGGATGGTCTCAGCAAATGGATTTGGGTCCTTACCTCTGTCCCCACTCCTGGCTGAGACCCGGAATACACCTCCTCAGGAGGGGGGCCCCCATACTTCCTCTGACCAGTCGTGACATCCAGGGTGTAGCCTGTCCTCTCCAGGAGAGCCTGAGGGGCACACCATAAGAGGGAGGGCAGGATGAACATACGAAACACGCCACAAAACCGGCCCGTTTGCCCCGATCCAGTCCCACTGGTATTTCCACCAGCTCAGGAGTCAACCAGGTCTGTGTTACTGTCAGGACGGCAATCCAGCTCATTCCTTAATGCCTTTAATTCACATGCAGTGAGCAGAGGTGCCAAGCCAGAACAGCGCTCACTGCTGCTAATTTACACTTATCACTTACGGCGTTGAGCTCAGAGCACGTGGAAGGCAGCAGATAAAGCCATTTGTGAAAGTACATTAAGCACAAACAGTGGGATGGTGCGCGGCCCCAATAACACCGGACCCTGAAAGTGAGCACAAGCTGCGGGATGCTGTGGGGCCACAAAAGCAAGCACAAACAAAGCCATGACACGGGGCCCCGGGGCCAGGCTCCCTGCTGGGCAGTGCAGGCGATACGTCACCTTGATCTTGGACTCGTCTGGCCCCTTGGTGGATTCCTGCACTTTGCTGCCCTGCTTCTCCCTCTGCCTGTAAGTCTTCATGACCCCGCAGAGAAACGCACTTTTGTTCTGAAAGGGGATGCACATCAAAAATAAAAAAGAAAATCAGGGGAAATCCAGCATGTGAGGACATGCCCACCACAATGGCACAAGTACAGGAGGAATGGGGAGCCTCCAGGAGACATGCCTACCTGCACATGGGACAGATCGCTCTCCTTGAACTGCTGCAGAACAGACAGCGCCCCCTCTTCATTGAACTCCCTCAGAGCATCAATGGCCCTCTCGTCCAGGTCAGCATAAGCCACAAGGCCTAAAGATTATAGGTTTAAAGTAAATGCTATTAACAGGGTTCCTATCTGACAGAGTCTGGCATCACAATGACTGACCCCCTGAGAAAATACATGTATCTAATAGAGCAGTCGTGCATCCACCAGCATGCCCATGTTGCCACCTGCACTCATTTAGAGGGTCAGTAATACATTCTACAATCTCCCAACTCCTGAACATCTTTAAAAGTGCGGAGGGCAGGCACAGAGCACTCCCCACCTGTCTGAAAGATGTTGTCCAGGCTCTCTGCGACTTTCTGCGGGAGGCCGGCGGCCAGGAGCGTCTGGTAGTTCTCCGTGTGCGTGACAGTGATGTCCATAGGCTCCTCGTCCTCCTTCACGGGAGCCGAGTTGCCGTTCACCTCAGCCGCCATTCTCCTGCCGATCACAGCAAAGCCAGATCTCAGGGCAAAAACTGATACAACGAGAATGCGTGTAAGTTTAGTGGAACTACATCAGTATCTGATCAGTGCTAATATAATATAAAACAGCATAAGCTGCTGGTTTACACTTCAGTCTAGAGAAAGCACTCAGACGTAAGGGACGAAGCCCATCACGGCTGGATCAGTCTGGCTTGACATCAGATCCTCTTCGCTGCTGCAACTTTAACTTCCCATTCGCAGGCGGCTCAAGCGAACGAGACGCCGACCCTCATCCACAAGCTAACGCTCACCGGGAGACGTCTCCGACCGCCATGAGACAGGCCGCGAAGCAACTCCTGCCCGCTAACAGTGAGTGAGTGAACAAAGCCGGCCTCGGAGCGACCCCTCCATCACACTCCAGACAGCCGGCTCCGCTGCAACGGCTCGCGCAGAATACGCCGCACAGGCGCACGAGCCGAGGAGACGCGTCACGGCCGGCGCGCGGCAGCGGCGGCTCTTGGGGGGTTACGAAAAAAAAAAAAACAGCCGGCGGCGGCCGCCTAGCTAACGGAGCCGCCGCTGAGACGCGGCACTACTGCGACAGTCCTACCGGATCGCCGGCGGGAGGTTCCGCTTTTAACGAGGCGTAAAGCGAAGCCGTGCAAAGCATATCGGTGTTAGGACAATGGTTACGGCGCGACTGAGGCTGATTGTACACAAAAAGCCGTTCCGCCCCCCTCAAACTGTACGCCTCGGTATTCGATTTTCTGCCAGCCTTTCGAAAACCGAAATTAGTGGCAAAACAAAACGCGAATGCTACTCAGTTATTGAATGGTGCACAGCGACCCTTAAAATAAATTCAACATATGCTCTTTTTAACTGGTATTCACTCACATGCATTAGTTAAAAATTAGGGGCCTAACTAAAATCCTCCAAACAAGCCATCCCTCAGCCATGAGGGTGAAAAAAAAACACGAAACCCGGCGAGTACTTACCGCTCCTTCACAAAATGCTGTTCACTGCAGCCTCCCGCAGTTCACGTCTCGGAGCAGGTTATGGAAGAAAGGGCTCGACGTGGTTGATTTGAATTTGATAAGTCTTTATTTGGTTCTGCCCACGGAGCAACACTCAAGACGGCGCCGACGATCGTCCACGGCACTTCCTCGCGGTCAACCCGACCCTGACTATGGGTGCGCGCACGCAACTCCACCACGGGGTTTCCAATGCCACTTTCCAGGGTCGTGGCGTAAGAAAATTAAGAACCAATCACACCGTGCCACAGTGATGGACGTAAAGGCTCAACCAATGAAAGCAAAGAAACGGGCGGGACGGCGCGATTCCTTTGTAACCTAGGTTCTTTGGCATTGTTGGATTCACATGCCACCTGCATACTTGCCTGTGGGGATTGGGAGCACCGTCTCGGGATAGTAAACAGATATAGATATTAAATGTCCGTCCACTTGAGAACAGACATGCTAATACAATCCTTGTCATACATGCACAAGCAAACTGGCCAAAATTTAAGGCCCTCCACTCACACATGCAATAAGGAAAAACGATTCAAATAATTTCTATAAACATTTATTTTGATGAGTCAAAGCCAGCTCATACAAGGATGCCATATTGTTTCAGAACATCAGTATATTTTGCAATTTTGCTCTCCACGTTTTTCTCTGCCACCTTCTGTAGCTTCCGCTCAGCCTTCTTCTTCCTAAAGCGCATCTTGGATTTCTCCTTCCGCTTCTCCTCCAGGGTGGATGTGATGGCCTGGTACTTCCAGCCAACCTCGTGAGCCAGGCGGCCAAGCAGGGCAAACTGAGGCAAGCGAGAGAGAAACAGCTGGTAAGAATGGTACGTCACCCAGCAATGAGGGGGGAATCCAGTGCTTACTTTGTCAACAGGTTCCATCCTAATTGTAGTATAACCAACATGCGCAGTAAAATGGATTAATTTATTTTTTCTGGAACATACCTTGCGAGATGGCTTCAGGCGAACAATCTTCAAAGCAGCAGGCACCACCATGCGCTTTTTCTGTAGAGTGCAACCAACAGGTGAGCGACGGACAAGACACCATTTGTGGCGAAGAAGTGACAGGTGCCACTCAGATATGTAAAATGTTCTCATGTCAAAGAATCGAACAATGTAGGTAAAAAAGGCATCACTGACAGCACTCAGAAAGCAGACTGGAGTATTAAACAGCCTGAGCCACTCACCTTGTCATAGGGAGGAGGGATGCCATCAAACACCTTCAGCCGCTCAAGGGCAGCCTGTCCCCTCTTGGTTTTGTGGGGAAGCATACCTAATTGGTGAGGTGGAAGACTGGTCAGCTCCAATTACAGCTAACACTATGTGAGCCTAACACAGATGTTTTTTTTTTGTTTTCTTTTTCCACACAGTATTTTGCAGACTGCTAGGGCCAGAATGGAGGCCTGCATAGAAAAACATCCAGTCCCAACTCAGTAGTCAGATCCGTAATTTGGTTTCATCAAAAAAATTCAGGTTTGGGATAGTGTTCATCATAGTATGGGACAGACCAATGCAAGATGAAAGAGCGCCTCTGCAGAGGCTGCCTGAACAGACGAAGCCCCTCACACACCTCTCACCGTCCTCCAGAAAATCCTGCTGGGTGCTCTGAAGTGATACGGTCCACGTGAAGGGTTGGTGTTCATCCGCTTCCGAAGGAAAGCCAGGTACTTCACTATCCAAAAGGAAATGGCAACATTACACCCCTGCTAACCAACAACAGGAGTTTCATTCCGTCATTTAAACCACCTTCCATACATCAAATTCAAGTAATCATACAGCATGAAGTTTAGCTGGCAGGCTCCAGGGCCGGGCAACAATTTCCAGCATCCATCACACTTGTGGTATCACTAAGTCTACAGAGGCCACTCAGCTTACTGTCACAATTCCTGCTGCTCACACCAGCAGGTACAAGGAGGCATAAGGTAAACAAAGAAACCCATTCTGAAAATCAGAATATACTCACATTTATTGCGGTAGAAGTTTCCAGAAATGTTGATTCCTTCACACCTCACCACCACCACTTTCTGGCCTGTAACAAGAATGACCATTAGAATAGCAGAGGTGTGTGATCACGGGCATCATTCTGAGTACCCTTGGCTGTCTCAGATGGTAGTGCATGAGAGTTTTCTCATGGTAGTTAAACTCAAACAATGTAGGTTATGCATCATCAATGACATGCCAATACAGCAATGTTTTTTAGGGTTAAAACAACCTCAGAGGTAAATCAGGATTCATTTCTCATTAGTTCATATATAGGCCTCAGCAATAATACTGCACACAACCATTCGTTTAAGCTACTGTGATGGATTTAATATAAAACGTCAAGTTAACACTTTCCGAGGCTGGAAATTACTCCTGATTTACCCAGTTACCAAATTCAGTACCTCACCCACACCATACGTCCTGGACATAAGTTTCTTACCAAGCAGAAGCTGCTTCGCCACAATAGCGGCAAGACGACCAAGGAGATGGCCTCTGCCATCAAGCAGCAGAACCTGTGGATTAAAACCGAGACACACAGTTAATGTGGAGGCTGCGCACCAGAGAGCCGGGTCTTTATCGTGGTGCCACTCGTCTCAGATGGTAGTGCATGAAAAGCCTTCTCATAGTCGTTGAAACTCGAACTATAGGCTGTATTCAAACATCACAGACGATCAGCACATCTGATGGAAATCGCGTGTACATGCGGCCAAAAATATCTCTATGATCAAAAATGTGTGGTGCGCTAAACGGTCAAACATATTCAGCCAGTAACATCTAAAAACATCGACAGTATATATGCACTCCTGACTATGAATGTGCGGCTGTAAAATAAAACAGAATAATTACAGCTAATCGTGAAAAAAGGCCGACAGACTGCGGCAGAGCAACGCTAAAGTCAGCCAGCGCGGCCCAGCGAAATAAAGCACATAAATCCTAGATCCGCATAAGTCCAAGATATACAAACGAAATCCAAAATATTGACAGGAAACACATAACAGCTTAGGATAAGAAATAATTCCGTCTAAAAACGCTGGACCGGTTAGCGTGTCATCAGTCAAACAACGTGGTTACCTCAGCTAACACAGTTTAGCGCTACCACTGTCAGACCGGTGAAATATTCACTAACATATGTCACCTAATGCACCAAGTTTTCAAATATCGTGGAAGAAAAATGGTGTGATCATGAAGTCGCCCTAAATACTCGACTATTTCGAATTTAATCCTCATTTCGTTCCGTTTACTATGACACCATTACACACCTTATTGAAGCGGTCCGCCATGATGTGGAAAAAGAAAGAGGAACGGGGCTGCTGGGTGTAGAAATCAGGGGAGGGGTGGAGCTTAGGTAGATCCCACGTGACGATTCTGTCATCAAACGTATTACGTCCCGTGTTTACGTCGACGCGCTACGACAATTTTTTTAAACTACAAATTGACAAGAAAACGGCCTAATCGCCGCAGGCCTCGTGGCGCAACGGTAGCGCGTCTGACTCCAGATCAGAAGGTTGCGTGTTCAAATCACGTCGGGGTCATTGGATTTTTAATTAGCCATTTTCATTGCGTATCTTATATGCTGTTCTTTTTAATATTACGTGTTTCGCCTTTGCGTACAGTCCATGAAGCAGGTGGAAGAAATATTTCGCTACACATATATGTGACATTTGAAACTAATGATGTAAATTCTGAAATGCCATTGCTTCAAATGTAGAAAGGAGTCATACAGATAAATTGATTTTTAAATATCTAGTTAGTTAATTTGTTTCCTGAACATCAGGGACATAGTTCCTGTTGCAATTTGGGGAAATCTCATGAAATACTAGTTTTCAGAAAGCTGAAATATGCATTTGGCTTATTGATTTCCCATTTTCATTCAGGTCGGGGAGTTTCACTGGTACAGCATGCTGTAGCACCCATCACATAACGAAACACCTCGGGATTCCAGTTAGTGACCCCATACGCAGGAACACACACACTGCCGTCCCACACCCCTGGAAATGGCCATATATCTGCCACAGGCAGGTGTTACATGGGCGCCCCCTTGGCCTGGTACAGCTGCTCGGATTCTCAGCAATGACGATCCCGCGAACCACCAGGCTGGAGAAGTTCACCCCGGATACCACAGATCCCTGCAGCCTTCCCTACCCAGCTGGGTCACTACCCGTGTAATCTCAGTGGGAGTGGCTCATTCACAACTAATCGGAGGAAAAGCTATGCGCCCAGAGACATCCAACATCATAGCCCGAGGATCAGCTTGAAACCGCTGCTCAAAGTAGCCAGCCCAGCAGGTCACAACTGCAGTGTCATCTGTAAGACCATCACCCACCTTGACTACAACTGAGGAACAGATTCAGATGTGCATAATGCTTTGATTCCTCTGTAAGCAGGACGTGGGTCGCTACACCATAGATTGTCCGTCACTTGCTCACAGATCTCTCCAACAAAATGCCTCCTTATCTGCCCTCAGAGCCCTCCTTCAGTTCCCAGTACAGACCAGAGTTGTCAAGCCACGCGCTGCGACTCCTCTCAATATCTAGGGTGCCTAGCAAGAAAAAAAAAAAAAAAAAAAAAAAAAAACACACCTTCTGGGAACACCGGCAATCTCCAGGGTCTTGTCACAGACAGTCTCCCACATCACCTTAGAATCAGCAGTTGAACTCAAGTCTGCAAGTTCCTCACACAAACTGTGTGCAAACTCATTAAAAACAGCTTGATCTTGGCCACATCCAGCCTCCTCTGAGTAGGTGGTACCCAACTGGACCTACAATGAATCTTCAGTCTCATTCCTCATATTATTTATCAGGCTAATTTTGTGCAAAACAATCCTGCAATTTGTCATATTAAGATGACCACAGTAAAGACAGTTTAATAGAAGAAAATTTCTTTTAATGAACTCAAGCACATAATCAAAGTGTGCACACATGCAGTGGAGCACAAAGGCGAAGCATCCTGTCAGAGGAGTGGGCCTGGCAGGGGGACATGGAGTGTGGTCACATTGGCCCCGGAGGCACTCAAGTACGTTGGCAGAGCACCGCGGCAGCGAGACCGTCAGTCATCGTGCTTCAGCTTCCTGATCTTGCCCTTGTGCCGGTCAATTTCGCGCTGCAGCCGCTCAATCTCCTTCTTGTGGTGCTCGATCTCCTCCTGGTGATGCTGTCTGAGTGCAGCCAACTGCTCCTGTTCCTTACGCCTGCAAGCACAAAGCTGAAGGTGAATCCTGCTATAATCATGATATTCCCATTTCAAGTTATCCAGACATACAGTTTACCTATGGATATAAACGGGGCTCTGATTTCACAAATCAGATGCAGCCTAATAAGTGAAATGTCTTTTTCCCCTTCGTCACAGACAGTAATGCTGGGTTTCAGACACGGTCCCATAACTCACTTGAAGTAGAGTTCTTCTTCAGCTGCCTGCTTTTTGCCAAAAGCTCCTCCAGCCTCTCGTACAGCACCTCCACCACCTCCACCCTTACCTGCTCCTTTGCCCAGCTCACCCAGCTAAAACACAGATGGGGAGGGAAGTCATACACCGTCACAATGCAACACAGCATAGCTCAGGACAACACATTTAAAAGGACTCAGGAAACAGCTGGCACTTTGCAGCACTAACAAATATGCAAGCACTTCGCCAAAATCCACTGTAGACAAAACTAATGCGACTCATATCCTACACAACGCTTTAAAGCACACAAAAGACGAATCCGGTATAAACACTGGGAACTGCGCAATGTGTGGATCCCAGTATCAGGTGAACCTTCTGAAAATAACTCGGGCCTTTCTAAGCTTTTAGTTCGTCACCTAAGAGTGAAGCGACCTGGTTATGTTTTTCCAAACAGGACTGTCCGGAACTGGGAAAAGAACAACTCCACTTTCCACTATCGGTTATATATCTTTAGATGTACCTTCAAGTTACAAAACAGAACAAGCCATTTTGCTAGCCAGTGCAAGATGATTATCATTAAAATTGAAATAAATCACTTAAGTCCTACTGAGATTAAGCCAACTGTTTACCGGGTATGAATAGAGAAATTAATCATTTAAAACTATTTTCCGTCATACGCATTATCTAGCCGCGATTCATTTCAAACTTCAATGCCAGTCGGGTAAGCATGTGGTTCTCTTTCCACACGCTAAACAAAAATGGAAATATACCACGTAGCGGGTTTCTGTGATCCAAGGATAGCTAACAAACAGCACTTAGACAACATTTAAATTGGCCTTTAGCTATTAGCATAGTGAATGAAAATGAGTCCAAGGCCTCCATCACCAACATACACATCCAGTACACTTACGTTCAACCCGACGTCCCAATACAAATATATATACGTCTATACATATGCAGGGTCCACGGATGAGCACAGGTTAGTGTTTTACCTGGTCGGATGACATCCGGATCTGCATGGTCAGTAAACCCCTCAAACTGGATCTTAACAGTCGTGACATTGCGACTGCTTATGGAGCCGCTCTCTACTGTCAAGGAAGGGCTTGTGTCCTTGTCCGCTATAACGCATGGAAGAGGGCCCACCAAATACTAACACAGGGGTGCTACGAAACCTTTCAACAGCCTAGAAAACCCACATTTCACTATACCAATCGAAATTACGGACATCTATTCGTGGAAAAAAAAGCATATTCTTTGATTTCGTTGAAAATATTGCATAAAATATAAAGATAAAAATACTGGTCACTGTAGTTTCAGCGTAATGGTTCGGTCGGCTAGTCCGTTTGTATCCCTTCATCAGTGGGTGCGTGTTTGATATGCGACGAAGCTGCCCCAATGCCTTCGTGCTCTTTACATCAGAGGTGGCCAGTCTTATCCGCAAAGGGCCGCTGTGTGTGGGTTTTCGCTGCAGCTCCCTAATCATATTACTAATTAGAGGACTGATTGACAGAGTTGTCCTCACACCTGGGTTTGAACAGCTGACCTAAAGGTTACCCCAAAAACCTGAATGGACACCGGCCCTTTGCGGATAAGATTGACCACCGCTGCTTTACACGCTCGCATGCCATAGTATACTGCGCTGTTATATGACGTGAAATACAGTGATTAACATGACTTATCTAAATGTCTGTGGTGTCCAAAACACTCGTTTCAGCATCCCACTACCATTTAAAAATTGATAATTTGAAATCTATGTTTAGTTCATTGCCTGATATATTTTTCATACAATTGAAAAGTAGCGGAATGATTTCATCTAAGGCCAAGATAACCCGACAAAGTATTTGAAACATGCAGTTACGTATAAAAAAAACCGTCTTTGTGACTGTCTAAAATTAAGACTAAAATTAAAATTATGTTATTTCATTCACTTAAATTAACATGCAGATGGACTACTAGTGTTTAAAAATGTTGCCTACAAGTATTGCTTAATTGTTACAGTGTAATTGCAAAGTGTTATGCGTAAGCCGCATATCGAAACTTCTGAAACATCTGCACAGAAAAATACGGTCGCAGGCAGCAAGGCTGTTGTGAAAGTTTTATTCACATTTTTCCCAATGAAAGTACATCACTCAGATTCAACTCAAAACACTTGAAATAACGAGGGTGCCTCGCATTTACGCAGCGTGAGGAAATGGACCTCAGCGAGGATGGGGAAGCCCCGCCCAGCCGGCCTCACCCACCACGCCCCACTTGGCTCCGCCCAGCCGGCCACATCCGCCACGCCCACATGGCCTCTCCTCAAATCTCCGTCAGCTCCGTGCAGACACGCACTCAGAGCATAGGAGTCGCCACACTCCCTGCACACGCAGGCACGAACATAAAGAATCAAAACCATACGAGGCAAAACTTAAGATTCCTAGCTAATGTTAACATACTCGACTTTTCATTCGAGGTTTCTTTTTTGAACAATTATTTACAATTTATGGTCAGACCCTCCCTTCCTACTAACCAAACAAAAAGACTTCAGGCGATTTTGTTCAAATCAGGTGAAATCAAAAATATTAAAATAATAAAAATATTTCCATAATCCTTGTTTAAAAACTACTGACAAACGCCTCCACGTCATAGTATTCCAGGACAGACAAACTTTGCTAATCATCCATAGTACAGTCATAATGGGATTTTAAAAATGCTGCAATGTCGACTTTCCCCAAACTGATCTGACGAAACCACAGAAAGGTCTGACATAAGACTGATGGTAACATCACTCAGTGGATAAGACACACGGCAGGGTAACGAGACAAGCATCAGAAAGAGGGCAGAGGCTCCTGGTCTGACAGCAGGCAGCCTGTTACATATTAATAGTCTGTCTAATAGACACAAAGGATTAAAAAAGTAAAACGTATATGGGGAGCATCTCAGCCAAACCATTTTGACAGACCGCAGCCGCAGCCTGGCTCTCCTACAGCAAACGCGTTCGTCTGATGCGGACATTCAGGTGAGCTAACAAAAGCAAAATCAAGATGGAGGAGAAATGAAGGAGGAAGAGAGGCGGGAGGAGGGGCAGAGTAGGAGAGACTGGAATATCAGAGGGTCTTTGGAGGAAAGGCTGCTCCTTTGGGGTAGCCAGGCAGGGGGGCCGCCTCCCTCCGCGGGCAGCGTCAGTCCTGCTTGGGGCCCCGCAGAGCCCTCAGGCGCTCCAGCAGAGGAGGGTGGGAGTAGTGCCACATGGAGAATAGCCAGTCAGACACGGGGAAGCCCAGGTTATCCTTGTTCAGCTTGATGAGGGCGGAGTAGAGCTCCGAGGCCTGGCCCATGGCACGGGCGAAGGCGTCGGCCTGGAACTCGAACCTGCGGCTCAGCACCGTCAGGCAGAAAGACAGCAGCTGCCGAGGGGCACAATGAAGCATGTTTAGAAGCACAGACACACACTGCTTATCAAAGAGCACGTATCAAAAATAGGTCCTTCTAGGATCAGAGACCTTGGCGGGAAATACCGGTTAAGGCATTACCTCATTGTAGGGCGAAAAGATGAACTGGAATATTATCATCAGACCAATCAGAGTGGGCTGGCTGTCATGGAAACCGAAGGCCATGAAGAGCTCCTTCCGGCCAATCAGGACAGCAAAGAGGAAGAAGCACAGGAAGGAGTTCATCTGTAAGAGGGGAAACGGAGGAGGAGATGGAGGGGGGTAGCTGGATGGCCACGTCACACTCTGGATACGTGAGACGCACAGGCACGCACCTGGCTTATCAGGATGTTCTTGACCATGTGTCCCAGTTTCCAGTGGCCAAGCTCATGTCCTAGCACAGCCAGGACCTCTGGGTTGTTGCAGCCCTGCCTCTTATTCTGCAAAGTTTAGCGGTTAGAGGTCAGGGGTATGACTTGCGCATCACACATGTCACATTCCGTCAGCGTGTCCGGTGCGCACCTTGGGCTTCGGCTTGCTCTGCTCGTCCCCCTCGTCCCCGGGCCCCTGCTGGGGCTCCACCTCGGGGCCCTTGTTCAGCGGGGAGTAATCCTCCAGCAGGGTATCGAACAACACGATGCGCTTATTCTTGAAGAACCCGTAGAAATAGGCATTGCTGTGTGACGAGCGCTTTGACCCTGAGGCGAGAGCAGAGGAAAAGGGCATCTCAAAAACGGCACGAGGGGCTGTTCCTCAGAGAATCTTCTAGACCACGTTAACCCTGCCCACCTGTACCAGCAGCACCGAACCGTCAACACGCACAGACACGTCCCGAGCCAATATCTAAATTATGTCAGCTGCGCAGATTGTAAGGCTCCAAACTATTGAGATGTCAGCCATGTGGAAATTCTTTAAATTGGGAACTGAAAGTAGCCCAAGAGCTACCTGCAGTATTTCCAGAGCCGTCCTTAGGCGAGGAGGCAGCAGCTGAGACGGCACACATCCCCTTGCCGTGTCTCAGCCTGGCCAGAGACGGCACACATCCCCTTGCCGTGTCTCAGCCTGGCCAGAGACGGCACACATCCCCTTGCCGTGTCACAGCCTGGCCAGAGACGGCACACATCCCCTTGCCGTGTCACAGCCTGGCCAGACGGCACACATCCCCTGGCCGTGTCACAGCCTGGCCAGAGACGGCATACATCCCCTGGCCGTGTCACAGCCTGGCCAGAGACTGCACACATCCCCTGGCCGTGTCACAGCCTGGCCAGACGGCACACATCCCCTTGCCGTGTCTCAGCCTGGCCAGTCCTTCCAGACCTGCAGGTCACTGCAGCAGCACTGTGACTGACAGAGGGAGGCGTTACCTTCCACCACGTAGACCTTGGTGAGGGGAAAGCTGATGGACTGGGCCAGGCTCTCGATTTCCTTCTTCAGCTCTCCGTCCGGCAGAGGCGTGAACTTATCAAACAGCGGGGCGATGTAATCAGCGTAGATCGTGACCAGAACCTGCCCAGTGAAGAAGTGGGAAAAGTGGGGCGACTGGGTGTCTTACATCGTTCTCATACATGAACTTCGGACATTGTCTGGTGAATCAGGTGCGGACATTTTCCTTTCACACGTGGCACTCAACCAGAGACATTGTCCGACGTGTTCACACCTATTAGAAATACTCTGGTTGGTTTAGACGAGAGCAGGCACTTGGATAGAGCATGAGGGAGACACGGCATGATGCAAAATATCCACTACAGAAATCTCTGTTTTTTGTTTATCGTACATCGGAGACATCAATTCTACATGTGTTTGGACATATCTGCAATATGACCGAAAGAATGCAGAGCAAAACACAGGCAAGCAGAAAAGACTAAAAGCAGTAACAGTACACATACACCTTAAGACTAAAAGCAGTAACAGTACACGTACACCTTAAGACTAAAAGCAGTAACAGTACACATACACCTTAAGACTAAAAGCAGTAACAGTACACATACACCTTAAGACTAAAAGCAGTAACAGTACACATACACAGACCCCTGCAGAGAATGACATCTGCAGCGTTTTGAATCTGTATCCAGCAGCAGTTTGAGAAGGTTTGCATGTGTGAGGTTTGTTTGTATTCCATTTTCATACCACACGCTTGATAGAAACGCCATCAACACTCGCTCTCTGAACAATTTCCAGCTCCAATCACACATGGGGGTCACAGAAATTACCCGGACTTTGTACCAAGGAGTCAGCAGGGTAAAGTCCGCAAGGTGTCTAGTATGACTGATTCAGACATTTGCATTCACACATACAGCTCTGTGTAATGTCTAGAAGTTTATGGTGGCACTGCATGTTTCAAAGGGGCTTTATTAACTCCTCCAGCTTCCGCTCCCAGCAATGCAAGGCCACTGCTATGTGAGGGAAGACAGCAACTCACCAGAGTGACGACGAGTGTGAACAGCCAGGCGTAGATGAAAAAATAGTCGCCACCGATCTTGATGATGTAGAGGAGGAGCGAGGTGACAGGGAGGAGGATGCACTGAGTCACCAGAAACTTCTTAACCGCGTCCTTCAGAAAGAAGCCTAGTGTCTAAAAAGAGAGATTATGAGAAAAGGGAGCCGTCTGGCCAAGGTCACCTGCAAGCAAGCCAGGAACTGAGACTCTCAACAACAAGAACAACAAGGTGACCATCTCCACCATTCCCAGGACTTTGTCAGCTCCTGTTCAGGGCCCCGGGGGGGGGGGGGGAGCAGGGGTCGTCCAGCTGGCCTGGGCCCCCACCAGAGGCCGCCGGCTCACCTGCTGGTTGAAGCCATGCTTCTCCTCAATGACGAAGGTGTTATAGACGCTCCAGGGCAGGCCGGTGAGCGCACTGAAGAGTGTGGCTAGCATCAAGAAAACCAAGGACTGGGAGATCTACAAGAAAATAGGCATCAAAACCTAAAACCAGCATGACCTCACAACCAAGACCAGCAAATGCTAATCAGATCCCTACAGCACAATTTTATATGCCAAGCACCATTATGACACCCACCTCATACTCAGTGCCAAGGCCGAACCGGGCAGTGATCGTACCAGAGACCCCCCAGAGAAAAGGGATCCCCCCAAGAAGCAGGATGAGCTGGGGAGACAGAACAGTCAAGACAAGCAACACTTTCAGCCCATGTTGTATGCCCTCACTATCCAGCAGGCTCTTGGGCCCCAGGTCGATTTCCAGACACCATCGTCAAAAAACTAAAAAGAAACAACTCACCGTCCCCTCGGCCTCTGAATACAACCCTGACCAGAAGCTGAAGTTGCTCTTGTCCAGCTGGTACAGGCGCGACTTCTCGAAGGTCTCCTTGTCCATGATTTTTCCCAATTCAACCGGGACATGAATGGTGGACTTATAAATCTTCCGCTTTGGTTAAACAGAAGGAAAAAAACATACAACAACAAATTATGAACCACAATGTCCATGGATTTAAAGAAAGACGGCTATGTGGTGAAAGGTAATCCATTTAAAGAAAGTGTGATCCCTTTAAAAGACCGTTTCTTTGAGCTTAGCGGACCGGCAACCTGCACATTAAGGGACCGGACTGCAATCGCTTGCATTTTTACTCACCTGCCTGGAGGCAAGATAGGCCTCCCAAAGGTACACCGTCCATGAGAAGAGAAGCACGGCGTAAAAAATCTTATTTTCGACGGAAAGTTCATACAACGTTAGCAGCATTTTCCTTCCCTATTTTTTGTTAATCTTTACGCTTTCGATGTCAGTAAAAAGCAATCGGCATCAAAACATTGAACGCAGGGATATTTACAGTCGCCTCTTCCCCAGGTAAATATATGAATTACGCTGCAATTTCTGAAATAGACATAAATTTGTGAAGCTGCTAATAATGACAACTCATTCTCCGCGGTGCATCCCCGATTTCACTCAAAACGCGCGTGCGACACAGAATGTCGTCCGGGCGCCTGCACGCCGAGACCTTAATGACTGTGGTTCCTACCCTGCAGCCAGGGAAGGATTTCCCCTTTAGAAAATAATCGTTAATGACAGCATTGTCATAACTGAACCAGGGCTGCCAACGGTCAGTTTCGTGGAGTGAGATTTTAAATTACATGTTTTAATACCTTGTAAATAGTTTGTAGATTTTTCAAACTGTCCCAACGCTTTGATGTCGCTAATTGTAGGTGCATAATGGAATTGTATAGGTTTGCCGTAGGATTTGTTACGCCACGCCAGATGCGTGGAAGTTGGCAACCCTGTGATCTAGCTTTGAAATCTGACTGCATTGGTCTTGATCTTGGAGCTTCGTTGGAAGCTAATCTGACATGCAATCATAGGCCAATAAAACCTAAAGTTTTACAAAAACTTTGCATTATAATCAATGCCACTTTATTGTAGTCATAGGAATAACGACTTATGGCTAATCGTCGTTCTTTTTTTTCTTAGCAGGCGGGGCTTACTAGACATCAGCAAAATGACTAGGATAATGATTAAGTCTGAATCTGATACAGTCTTACCTAATCATTATCCTAGTCATTGGGATGTTCGTGGGATGTTTAAGTCTGAATCTGATACAGTCTTACCTAAACATCCCACCAGCATAATTTTGCACGTGGACTAGATTTTGTAGCACTAAATTGTTAGCTTTGCTGGACCTGATTCAAATAATTTGCATTGTATACATTATGCAAGGCCAGGCCGTATCCCTCGGCTTTGTCCGTGATTTAACTGCTTTGAATTTAGCCTCAGCATGAAATGTATAGAAATGTAAATAAAGTAATTTGTCTTAACTGCAATTCATGCAACACTTAATATTATAAAAATGTTATTGCCACAATAAAAGAATAGTATATCAAAAAGTATATCAAAGTTTTCTGCAAGACAGTTTAACTGCAAACGAGATAGCTAATTATCTGGAAAAAAGATATCACAAAAGAAAAATTTTAGAATGAATAATAAAACGACTTATAAAAACAAGAATGCACTGTATATAAGACCCATACTGCAGCCAACTTCTGAAAAATATTTCAAGTGTTAAAAAAATATATTCAGCTACTGCTAGTATAAACCCAGCAATGTCCTGGGGTGTGTGCACGTGAAGGGGCAGTGGGGTGGATCCTGGGGTGTGTGCACGTGAAGGGGCAGTGGGGTGGATTTAGGGCAGGCAGTGAAATTTTGGCACAAAGATAAAAAGAACGGATGCTGTCAGTGACTAAAACTCATAAAGAGCATCCACAGCACATAAAATGTGTGGCACATGGTGTGATACTGTAAGTACATCTGTCTATTTAAGTGCTTCATGTTTTAAACACATTTCTATATTACACATTGTGAAATTCGAAATTAAACTTGACAGGTCTTGGGAACCAGTGGATCAGAACCAGTACATACCAGTAAAACCATCTCAAGTGAGCATCAGCTGGCCTAACTCAGGAAGCCCATGGAATAGATCGGTGGAGTTCAGTGAGTTCCGCGCTACAAAATACTACGCTGAGTTGGTGTCATTAGCTGTCTACATTTGGACAGTGATCCCCATCAGCTTAGAGTGATGCGGCAGGAAGGTCCATAAGAATTAACGGCCTTTGTTCTGCCATCAGGAATACACACACACACACACACACATCCAACTCTCCGAACATCTTCTATTTACTAGCGGCACATTTCGGAGCAACCTGGAATCGCAGCAAGGCCTCCAGTAATAAAGTAACAAGCGAGCCGGTCCTACCGTTACAGCATCCACCAGGGGGCACCAGAGTACATTTATCACCCATGTGAATAAAAATATAGGAATGATCTGAATGAAAATTGTATATTCACAAAGGATGATCTCAATGGGCAACAAACACGTCAAACAGTAAGTATTTTCTGAATGGCTTTTCAGATGTCAAACATCTGTAATAAAACGAAATGAGTAGTTACTTGCAAGAAGAGAATAGTGGTAGTTAGAACACTCAATGACCAAGGTACACCCGTTAGGAAAATCACATTTATTTCCTTCTACACAGCTGGCTACATGTTGTCCTATAAACAGTCCAGAATTGGCAGTTCATTACCTTCCCACACAAACTACGCAAATACAATCAAGCCATGAGGGTATTAATGCATTAAACTAACAAGTGAGAGAGCGGCAAGTGAGAGATGAGGGGCACCACCCATCACACACAGACTGCTACTCTGCCGCTTCCTTAAAGTACATTTGTGTTCATTGGAACCTGGTTTCAGTGATTTACCAGCTTAATATTTGGTTGCCCTTTATCTACACAAGTTCCCACATAAAGCTGACTGACTTAAAACACAAGAAATGCCTTCCCCCCCCCACCGTTACTCTGGAAGCAAACCACAGCGTTAGCTTGACAAAGCAGACTGGTACAGCAGAAGACAGAAGCTCTTCCCTTAAGGACCCGCTGGTCAATTCTGGCTTTCACAAAAACAAAAGCCTTGTGAACATTTTCAAAGGATCGACGGCAAAATAAAATGGCAAAAACAAAGTTGTCCACTCCCATGGATAAACTAAGTACCAGTACCTACAAAAAGAAACTTATCCTATAAGCATAATAAACCAGAGGAACCACAAGTACAGAATTAAGACAGCATGTTCCATGCGGGTCATGTTTATTGTGGGTTAACATGAAGGATCATTTTCTTAATGCGTTCCCTGATGACACACCATTTCTTAGGCTTATAGGGCAAGACATCCCCTTACAGACGAACAGGGAATTTAAATACAGCAGCCAGCTGTGTTCTCGTAGTGCCAGCAACAAGCCTTGTGTGTGAAGTGGAGTGAGCAGCCCCCGTGTGGATATGCTGCACGGTGACGGGAATCGAGCCCAGTCAGGGTCCACTACAAAAAGCACCTCACCTGCACATGCACACGTCCAAGCAGCACAGCTTCGTTTTACCACCATGTCATGGAATCATTTACTGGAACCCATTATGCACCCCCCCCCCTCCTCCGATGAGACATACTTAGAATGAAGGTTTCCTCTGATCATGAGCTGTGTTCCACTTGGGTATAAATGCAGCATCTCCCTGTACTACGCTGACCTTTTCCCTAGCAGTCTCAAGCTTAGTTTAATAAGTGAAATGCATATGTATGGCAGGGCCACGCATGGTCAACGTCATGTGGAACAACCTAAAGAAATCAGAATGCTGCCTTCCATAACGGGAGAGGGAACCTTCCAATTGAAGCTGCAAAATGAAGCTTATGAGCACAGAGACCGTCATAAAAATGTAGTGTCTGGATCAGGCGGCCACGTCTTCATATGTAACATGTGGTGCTGACATAAGCCCCCGATCCTGTCTGCTCAACAAACACCTCAGCTTGCTGACACGCCCAGTACAGAAACAGGAGGGATGCAAGTTTATTTTAAAATTTTAATACAAGCTCAGACTGTGAGAAAAGGGAACAATGGAAGAAAAAGCACCTATTGGATACCACTGAAATGTATATAATGGATATTTAACTTTCAAAAAAACAAAACAACCAAAAACAAACATGTTAGTAGACCTGTAATCTTATTAATACATGTATAAACTTATAACCATTATAATTCAGTTAAGGTACTTGAGCAACTTCAATTTGGCAACTTATGAGCAATAATATTATCAATAATAAACAATAACAATTGTAGTAATAGACTGATTAATAGAAAAAAATACTGGAAGAGTTTTTCAGTTTGACAAATTGTCCATAGGCTATATTTTGAAGGATTTATTCAGTCACGAATTCCCAAGGAGAAGCTTCTCAGTCTTTTTTGAGGGGAAGAGATCGAGGAGGGATGTTGAGAACTTGGACCTCTCCAGCACCACCACAGGCCTGAGGTACTGCAGCTGCTTGATAGCCAGGTCTCCACAGCCCATAAGAGCTCGGTCTAGGATAGATCGCAGGTTCTGGACGGAGACAGATTCCCCTGCCGATAGCAAGGGCCTCAGAGACCTGACCCGGCGACTGCGAGTGACCCCGAGCCCCCTTTGACTGTTCTCTTTGACGGAGTTACGGCGGTAAGAGTCCCTGCGACGTAGCACTTGTGCGGGGGCTTCGTGCCGATGAGGTGACCCCCAGGATCCACTCTCTTCAAACTCTTCCTCCTTGTCCTTACTCTCCTGGATGAACTTGAGGAACGACGACTCAAAACCCATGGGCTTGTAGGCCGTCAGATCAAAAGTGCGGGGGGTGGGGCTGAGGGGCTGGACATCCTTTGGAGTCGATGTGGGAGAGGGAAGGGGTTCTGGAAGCTCATTCTTACGCTTCAGTGGCTGACGGGTTGGAGTGGCAGAGAAGGGTGCAGGGTTTGTGATGGGGGAGGGAACATATGTTGTCCTGCCTCCAGATTCCTTGCTGGAGCAGTCCATAAAGCTGTCATCAATTGTGAAGCGCAGCGATGACGGTGGAGAGAGATCCAGTGGAGGAGGAGCAACTAAGGGAGGTGTGGGAGAAGGTGGCCTAGCCTTATCATCCCGACTACAGCTACGCTGGGTTAGGAGTTCTTTTGTGTGTCCACTGGGCTCTCCGTAAAGCAAATCATCAGCTCCAACCAGCAAGCTACTCTCTGGGGGCACATCTTCAGTGAAACCCAAAGGGTCTTGACTATCCAATGCATCGGTTTTGATTGAATGCAAACTCATGGGCAGTGATGGGCCACCAGGCTTCTCAGGCTCTGCTTGATATTCCATCTTAAGAACCCCATTTGGAGCCCGATCAACATCTGGCCTTCCAGCGATAGCAGACTTCTTCTGGATCAGTTCCTCAAGCTGCTCTGCATTGTTGACCAACTTGTCAACGTTTGCTATGAACCTGGAAACTTTCATCTTATGGCAATTTAAGTAATGCCGACGCATGCTGCTTTCCACAGTGAGCACAGAGTCACAGTCTTGGACCATGCAAGGGTATGCTACGGGCAAACAGCGATCTTGGCACATCTGCAAAGCCTCCTCATGTGTGCGGAAGACTAGCTCAGGATGCTTTTTTTTACTACTCTTACGTTTGATGAGCTTAGACACACCAATATTCTTCTCAATATGCTCTTCGACACACTCAGTCTTCATGTCATCCTGAGACTTGGGACCGTGCCTCAAAGAATGCCTGAGAGGTAGCTTGGGTGCTTCCTTCTGTGATGTCAGCAGGGGCTGCGATGTTGCAGGAACAATCAACTTCTTCTGGCACCCACTGTCAGACTTGTCTTTCTTGTGGGTATTCTGCAGATGCAAAACGAGGGTGTCGTAGTAGTCACAGTGCCTGTAGAACACATGTTTCTTGTAGCTGGAGTTCTGGGAAAAAACACGAGTGCAACCGTCAAACTTGCAGCGCACTTGTTGGGGTGGCAACTTCTGCGGTGCCTGGTCAGGATGGACATGGTTCATGTGTCGGAGTAAGCTGCTATAGAGGTGGTAGGTGGCACTGCAACCAGCATAGCTGCATCTGAACTGCGGTATAGGCTCCTCTGAGAGTGGGTTAGGCGTTTCTTGGATGGTGGGAGATCTAGCAGCTTTTGACACCCCTGCTGCAGCAAGAATCCTCCTGTCTGTCGCATGCTGCCTACGGTGGTGGCGCAGCAGGGCCGAGGAACTGTGGAATGTCCTTATGCAGCCCTTTTCTTTGCATGCAAGTTGAGGAGGTTTCGTCCCATCCTTGACCCCAGTGCCGTGAGTGAAATCCATGTCCTCTTCTAGGCACAGCTGAGAACGATTGTAATGGTGCACAGACTGCAGGTGGCGAACTAAGCCGCTTTGGTTGGTGAAGGCCGAGTTGCAGTCCTTATGCACACAGTGGAAAGGCTTGTGATAGTTAGTCAGGATGTAACATAGGTTGCCTTTTGCCACCAGGCGTCTGCTGCCGCGTCCTTCGCGCAATGCTCTCTCCTCTTCATCCGCCTCCTGTAAGGCTGGGGAGGGCTCGGCTTTAGAGTCCACCTTCTTGCTCTTGTCTTCAGATTTCACGACTCCATTTTCACATTCTGACTTCAACGTCCACTCGCTCCCTTTCCTCTTCTGGTACTTCTGCTGCCAGGTGGGTGCTTCCTTTAGCCATGCGTTCAGCGGTGGCTTATTCTGCATCTGCGTGTCAGAGTTAAGACCAGTCTTGGGTTGAGGGACCTCTGTGGCTTTGCCTTCCTCACGTCTCTTGAGAGAGCAGCTCATTTGGTCCACTACAGCTTCGCTGATGTCGTGCATCTGGATTAAGTGGGTCCTCAGTTCCGACTTCTGTCTGTATTTCTTAGGGCACAAATGGCACTTAAACGGCTTGAATTTGTTCGTTCTGAATACCTCCATGCCCTTCACCCTTTCCTTGGAAAAGCTGTGTTTCCGCAGGTAATGGCACATGAGCGCATGGCTAGTCACACTCCTATAGGTACATCCTTTGACCTCGCAGGTATAAGGCTTAGTGGAAGGTTGAACAAGAAAGCGGCTTATTTGGTGGTCTTCTTGAGGAGGCAGCTCTAAGGGCAATGGGGTTGATGAAGACTCGGGATTTGAGCCAGCTGTGCTCGGCTGGGATTTTGTCTTCTTTCTCACCACTTTGGCAGGGAAGCTGACACTTGCACTAGGGAAAGACACCTGTGAAATGGAAGACCCTGAGATAGGATGGCAAGAATCAGTCAACGAAATTCTCGCATTGGAAGGCTGTAGACTCAACTGGCTGAAACCCAGTAGAATGTCTTTAATGGGGTCATCAATTATAAGGCTTGAGTCAGGTACTGCAACAGGGTATGCAGACACTTCCACAGGAGGGAGGGAACTCTTGGGGTTCAGCACTGGGACAGGGGCACAGCTGGATTCCCTATCTGTGCTTGTCTCAATACTCGTTGCCTCAACTTTGAGGCATTTACTCTTTGCAGTCTTTTCCTTGTTTGCTTTTTTGTGTCCCTTTTTTTCAGCCTTAAGTTGGGCCGGATGAACAGACTTCAGGTGCTTCTGGATATCTCTGGCCTGAGGGAAGGTTCTGCCACAACCCTCAAAACCACAAGTGAATTTTTTACCATCAAAGCACACAGCAACACAAGCCAATGAGGTCTTGGGCTCTCTGTTCCTGGAGTGTTGATCTGAAGAGGAAATGCCAGCTGTAGAATTCTCTGCAGTTGCCTTTCTCACACCATTTATGACTTCTACAGTGGACTTTGGGGCAGCAAGTTTTCTACTGCCGACGGTCTCCTCTGAGAAAGGATCTACTGGCTTGCGCTTCTCATTTCTCTGTGCCACAAAGTCTTCCTCAGTGAAAGTGAGGCCATGAGAGGCCAAGTGCTTCATGAATTCCTTTTTAGAGTAGTAGAACTGCTTGCACCCAAGGCTGGCGCAGCTGTAGGCCGCATCTCGAAAGTGCTGGGCCTCGTGATGGTAGAGCTGCCCGAGGTCACAGAAGGAGAGGCTGCAGCCCTTGAGCTCACAGCAGTAGTTGAGGCGGAAGCCATGGCCCTGCTTGTGCGCTATTAGCTCATTGGTGGTGTCGAAGCGAGCTCCACAGCCACTGACTACGCACATGTATGGGTGTTCGCCGTAGTGCACACGCCGGTGCTTACGGTGGTGGTAAGCGGTCATGAAGTGACGCCGGCAGAAGGTACACTTTTCTCGTCTGTCCTTCATCTCCAAGTAGTGCTTCACATTGGTATCCCCACTGCTGTGCTCAGCCTTGAGGTGCACACTCAGGTACTTGAACTGCTTGAAATTCTTGTTGCAGTTAGTGGCAGGGCAGGGGTAAACCTCTCGGTCCTGAAGCTGGAAATAGGTGTTGATATAGTCAAAGGTGATGTAATCATCATCAGCTGGCTTCCTGGGGGTGGCTGCAGCCTGCTCCATCAGATGCTCAAGAACATCGGGATCCTGGCTGGTCTGGTAGTACATCAGCAGTGATGGGTCCAGGGTGATTTCACCAGGCTCCAGGTCCTCCAGGTCATCATCATCCATTTCCTTCTGTAGGTCAACCTTCTTTTTCACCTTCTTTTTCTTCTGAGGCAGGGATCTCCGCGCAGGCATCTGGGTGTGCTGGCTCGTGTGGGGGACGAACTCCTGCCTGCTATGGAAGGTCTGCAGGCAAACCGGGCAGGTGTAGACGCCATCCTTCACGTGCTTTTTTGAGTGATGGAAAATTCTCGCCTCAATGACCTCTTTCTGGCACAGCTGGCAGAAAAATTTATACTTCTGCCAGCGGAGGTACCTCTCTGAAGGGCCTCCTACCTTCTTCTTGGACACTGCCTTCTGGGCTGCAGTGCTCTCAGTGTTTTCCACTTCATCCAGATTCTGCTCATCAACACTCACTCTCGACCCACTGGGCTGCCCGTTCTCCACCAAATCTGCTGGCTTCCCCTCTTGCTCATGACGCTCCTCCTCCTTCTCTTCTTCCCCCCCCCCCCCCCCCCCCCCCCCCCCCCCCCCCCCCCCCCCCCCCCCCCCCCCCCC
>JAODLC010000028.1:20543135-20565302 GCA_026781145.1 Hippopotamyrus pictus
CCATCCCCCTCCTCCTCCTCCTCCTCCTCCTCCTCCTCCTCCTCTTCAGGTTCCAACCCAAGCAGTTTGATGCAGTGACGCTTTAGTGTCTTCCAGTCCCAGAACTCAGGGTCAAAAGGCCAATGAGCCTTGAGGGCCAAGAGCAGCTCGCAGCGCAGGGAGTTGGGAATGATGCCATTCTCCTCGTCATACTTCTGATCAGGCCGGAGGTAGAGCTCCTCCAGGGAGTGGTAGGCTGCCTGCAGCAGGCTTAAGAGGAACTCAGTCAGCTGGCAGGCCCGGCGGACTTCCAGATCATCAGGAAGCAGGCAGGCCACAGTCTTGCAGACTGAAGTCTTTGTCTCTGCATCCTCCTGGCTGGGAAGTTGGAGCGCTCTAACGCACAGCTCCACTGATGCCACCAGGCCCAGCTCGTCTGCCTGTAGAGGGCAGAGCATGCAAGATGAAGTGAGCAAACGCACAATCTTCGCATGAACATAACCACAGGAACTACTACAAAAATGAACCCAAACTCTTTTATGTACAATTAATTTCAGGTAAGGCACCAAAACCAAAGCCATTTTAAATGACCACGTTCAAGAAAGGTAAAAATTCTGCCTGTGTGCATTGCTGCTTATAGACCAGGGGGCACCATCAGAACCCTCCCCTACCTCCGCCTGGATAACGCGGACCAGCAGCAGCAGATGGCAGACCGTCCTGGCGATGGCCCCCAGTTGCAGGCAGCGCTCCAGGAAGGACTCTACAGCGGGGTCGACCCGCCTCTGCAGCTTGCTCCACAGGAGCGTCAGCTCCCTGGGAAGGGGTGGGGGCACAATTAAAGGCAGTCAGTCTGGGCAGATTAGGGCCAAGCCCAGTGACTCAAGGTCGGTAGCGGGAATGCTCTTGCAGCTGTGTGCCATGCCGGAAGACAAAAAATTACCAAGACATCAGACCCAGGGAATAACTCGGAATGGATAATCACTTTATATTACTTAAGAAATACCAAAGCTTGTTAATGACTCTGAGAAAATGAAAATAACGTAGCAAATCTTAAGGATGTAAAATTTACAATAAAAACATTTACAAACCAACGCATAAAAAAGCCAAAAGGTCTTTCTCCATGTGAGGATAGAGCTTCACCACGGTAATTGCTTCATAGCTCCTCATTCCTTACAGCTGTCACTGTCCCTCCTCACTTCAACACCGAGCTTCTCAGCCCAAGTTCGCTATCCTACTATGTACCGTTGAACTTCCATTCCACACATCACATAAAACGTCCCTGAGCACTACCGAGGCGATGTGCTGAAGCGCTCGGACTCACCAAGAGCAGTACAAGCTCTCCTGCTGGAGGTGCTGGGTCAGGTAGGTGGTACAGAGGATGAAGGCCAGGTTCTCCTGCCCCTCAGTCTCCAGGTTACAGATGATGTCCAGCACCTCCTTACCATCCACTTTAGCAATCTGATATGAGCGACAGCAGCACAGCAAAGTCAGCATGCGGGAGGCCAGGTGGAGATGCTTCACACAACAGCCAGCAGGGGGCAGATTATACAGCTGGCAGCAGACTCCCACAGACCCTCTTTCAGCACTGAAGGCCACTGAAAGGCCCGTCAGATATCCATGCCATCTACCAAGCAGGCAGAGCAGCAGGACCAGACAAACACCACAGGAACACCGACCTCCATGATGGCCTCCTCGCTGGGCAGCATGCCGCATAGGTGAGCCACGTAGATCTGCCGGAAGGTGGTGCGGTTCGAGACGTGGCAGCAGTCGGCGCAGACCTTGGCCAGAACCGTGGCCTTGTCTAGCTCGCCGACCTTCATCAGGTGCTTCACACGCATCTCCATAAAGCCCTCGCCTTCCAGGGCGATGTACCTGTCCACTGAAAGAAGACACAAACACGAGTGATTTGGCCTGTGCCATGAAGTACGCCGCTCACCCTCAGTGTCACAGGGAAACCAGCCCAAGCACTCAGACATACTCGGGTAAAATAAAAGGCCCGTAAAGTCAAGACAAAACAGCAGGCACGTCCGTCTGGCCGTACATACACTCTTCTTGATTGGTCTGTTGACCGGTGAGAAGGGCGACAAGGACGGGGTTACTCCACGCGCCCCCCTCCCCCGTGATTTGCAGCAAAGCCTGTAGATCACTACTCCCATATTCCAAGAGGGCATTGTGAGCTGCCTGCAGGAGAGACATAAACACACCGAAAGAGGCTTTACCACCACAGAGCCAAAACCTGACATTACATTCATCATGAACGTACATTATTCTGCTGTAACGAACCTTCAGGAAAATCATAACTCTGCTCAATATTGATCTGGCAATGCAGTGTAACCATTTTGCACAGGGGCTGTCGCGAGTGCCTGGTAACTGCACCTGCGTTGGCCCACAAAGCAGAACGAGGCAGCAAAACCGCAAGACGAGAGCCCGTTTAGCACCTCTCTCACCTGCACAGAGCGATGAAACTGCACCCAGGTGTCATAGGAAATGTTGCTCTCTGGCACGTTCAGCAGGAGCTCGAAACAGCTCCTGCAGGAGGAGGAAACATGGGAGGAAGACCTCGTCAGGTACAGCATGGCATGGTGCTGCAGAACAGGCCTCATGCTCGGCTGTCAAAGTGAATCTGCATGCAGCCAGGACCAGCGGGTCAGAGAACGCGGACCGACAGTCTGAGGACTCACAGCGCCAGCCTCTTCAGCACCAGGGCCACGCGATCCGAGTCCCCGGTCAGGTGCGGCCGGGCGGCAGCAAAGCAGGTGATGGAGAGGCAGTAGACCTCAAGCAGGGGCAGGCCGTGCTCCACAGAGTTCCTGCTCCCCGCGTAGTGCATCAGCGCCTGCGGGGGGAGATGGGAGCGGCTCACACGTTTCTTACCCTGGTGATTCTTGCACCGTGTGTGAAATGTGCAGTCAGTCCTCACCCTGCCTCAGGAAAATATAAACGTCAGTCGTGTTGGAGTGGTGTTTGTGTTTTCTGTGTTTTTTTTAATCAAAGACAGAATCTGCGGCATATGAATGAGAGGCGAACGTTACATGCATTTTACCTGACCAGTGCAGGCTGACTTGCGGTGCCTCTTTTGACGGTGTGGAAACACTACAGGCCACAAACTGCTGCTAAACTGTGATTATTACAGAGTGTATCGCTGGTGAATTTAAAGTAACGTATATTTAAAAAAAAAAAAAAAAAAACACAGCATGAAACAGTAGAAAAAACTGTTCAGGTAACTTTGAATACTGACTTAAAATCGGCCGGCATTACAGACAGAGACTGATACGTCGGACCAGTGGTGATGTCTTTCTGACTCTTTAAATACCAGGTGATACCAATGTCAACTGATACGTAATTTTTAAAGATGCATATCTTTGTTGTCTAATGTGGTTTGAGTTACAGCAATGACAACAGCACAGACTGCAGCCCCCTCTAAGGTGAATGCAGCAAGGGGGCCCAGACAGGTGAGCAGCTGCCTCTGTTCCACACCTCAGTCTGGAGGGAGGGGCTCTCTGATGAGGCGACAGCTATATTTAACCCCCCTGTCTTAATTTGAGAGCACTTTGCCTCGGGGGCAGCACAGCCCTGGAAACCAGCCCTGGGTATTTTTAAACTCCGGAAATTGCATCCAATTAACGTCAAGTCTTTTTTTTTTTCCCCTTTACAGAAGGGCCTGATTTTCACAGCTGTGACCCGAGAGGATACCCCCCCCCTCCCCTCCCCTGGGCACTTGTGGCCCCTCGCATACAGAGTCCTCGGGGAGGTGGACGGGGGGCGTCCAGGTTGCTTGGAGGAGACTCAGCGGCGTCACACGCACGACATCTCCATCTGGTCACTTTATCGATGTGCGATGAGGAAAAGGGCGGTAAAACAAGAGCATCAAGCCCAATGGCACAGGTCACACGGTAGCACGGGGTACACGGTGGCACAGGGTACACGGTGGCACAGGGTACACGGTGGCACGCTACGGCACCTGTGTAGCCAGGAATGTGACTGTTACAGACAGTTACTGTACATACAGATAATTGCAGCACACTGCCACTGGAAGAATAATGAGGAGAATAGTGAATGAACAGACAGCCAGGAGGACCGCGACCGTGCAGACAGCCAGGAGGACCGCGACCGTGCAGACAGCCAGGAGGACCGCGACCGTGCACTCGGCGAAAGGTCAGAAGTGGCGGACGCCTCTGAGTGAGCGGACTTCAGCTGTTTAGGTGTGAGAAATGCACGTCGGCCGGATACTGGCCCACCATCCTCACTTTGTCACTCGCCAGCACGACGCACATCCTCCGCGTTCCCTCACCGGCCGGACCTCACACCTGCCCGACGCCACCCCACTGCACGAGGCACACAGGCCTGCGCTGATGGGCCCCTGCGACAGGGTGCGGCAGGCTGTGACACCGAAGCCTGATTTGGCACAGGAGCCCAGAGCCAGAGGCGCTCAAACGGGGGAGGGAGCGCACCCCCCCACTCAGGACCCAGGGCGATCCAAATGCCTGCCAGAGCGGTTGCCATGGCAACGATGCACCAGTCTGAAGGGGAGTCGATGCAGAGCCTTTTTCTGGGGACTGGGTTAGCCAAATGAAAGTGGGGGGGGGGGTGTGTTTGGAGCTGGAGTGAAGACGATGGGTAACCAGGCTGCAGCCCAAATACATTAACTGTCTAGGTGCAGCAGAGCACACATGCAGCAGAGCACACATGCAGCAGAGCACACATGCAGCACGACACACTGACCGGCATAAGCTGACACACACAGGCACATTCCATGCATGGCATAAAGCCTGATCTTTGTCTGAAAATGTTTATGTATGACTGCAGCAAGGTTCTTGTCTTCTTCACGCATGAATGAATCTCTGATTCTTAGTTCCAAGTAATGACATAACCCCCCCCTTTTGGTAAACAATGCAAATTCTGCAGGGAGCCCAAGAACACGCCCTTAACACTGAGCTGTAGTTTGCTTTAATGCATAAGAGGAATGATGCTGGAGCATCTCTGGAGATGCTAATCGTTAATATTACACTACAAACGCAATTTACAGTAACTTAACGGGACAGGACTTGAGCCAGTAGGAGACGAGGGGCAAGACTATAGCCCAACAAATAAGCAGTTTGCCTCCGCGTGTTCCTGGAGGTTTATCACACCCATCTACTCCCCAAGGTCTTACTGCAAGATCCCCTTTCCGTCCTGGCAGAGAACAGCCTGTCCTCCCTCCTTTCATCTCCTCACTACCTCTCCGTACACTTGTAGTAAGGAACTTCTTACTTTAATACAACTCACCACATGACAGAGCGATGCCGTGTGACGACACACGGCCACTTACACAGCTGCCTCACACCTTGCCTGTCGGCGGCGTGTCCGTGCCGAGCCTGTGACGTGTGGGGCTCCACTTTCGTCTGTACACTGAAACGTGCCGAGCCTGTGACGTGTGGGGCTCCACTTTCGTCTGTACACTGAAACGTGCTAAGCCCGTGACGTGTGGGGCTCCACTTTCGTTTGTACACTGAAACGTGCCGAGCCTGTGACGTGTGGGGCTCCACTTTCGTTTGTACACTGAAACGTGGGCTAGTGTATTCCTCTGAAAATGTCCCAAACAGAGGTGTCCTGTGCGCGCCGCCCAGCACCCAGAGATGCGACCTACACCTCAGCGGAGCCCAGCTTCAGTGCCTTTAAGCTTTACGCCTGTGCTACATAACCCACTATAAACATGCTGTCCAGATGCTTCTACTGCCAGCTAATAACGTATTACACAGGTCACCAAACCAAGGCACACTGAAGGGCAGGTTCTTTTGGAGGGTACTGCCGTGTGCAGTACAGAATACCGAGAGAATATAAAGCAGACCAGTATATCCCAGATTAATCCTCTCCCAGTAATAAACAGGAAACAACCACTCGGCACATTGAGCCTCAATGACCAAAGGGCTTTTTAAGGGGCGTTATACACCAAGAAGGGCGGCACATTAACACAGTAAAATACCCAAGACGCGCTTACAGACTCTGCGAAAGCAGCGCGACCTTCTCCTCTCCACCTGCAGCCGTGTGCTTGGTGTCGCCTGCTAATCCCCGGCCCACCGAGCCAGTGAAAAACTCAGATTGGGTGGAGCCGCCAGTTAGGACGGCATTTACGGCACGAAGAATTAGACTGCAGCCGACCTGGAGTAACCCAACCCAGCAGGGACTCCCACCTGTGAGTAAACAACAAGCCTGTATATATCCCCCCCCCCCATCCCAAACAAGGAGAGACAGAAAAGGGGCCCCAATGGGGACATGGGGACACTCCTACCCTCCTGATTTCCTGGGTAACACCTGCGGTATTGGCATGGGGACAACGACGCCCTAAATGAACAAAAAATACCACCCCCCACACTGTCACAGAGACGTTTAAACCATTTTTACGGTTTATGAGTTGGTGAAAAGAGGGGGGGAAAAAATCAGATATTTTGCATACATTCAGTGTTTATAAATGGTACCTTTTTAAAAGTTTTTACAAGCGCAGACACTAGTCTGCCTGTACATCTGAAATATTTTAAAGGCTATAAAATGAAAACATCAGTGTGACAGATGAAGGACACTGAACATGCCTCGCCCGTGAAGATTGTTCACAGATCTACACTCAGAGCTTCTCTCCAGCAGCTGAAAAAATCAGGAATGCAAAGACACAAACGAACAGACCCAAGAAACCACTGGCAGTCCGACTAACGTGTCTGTGCACGCAACCACGCTTCTCCAAAGGCACTGACAAACCGACCAGTCTCTTTTTACTTGAATACTTCTAGTAACACTGTTAGACACCAGGGCCTAAATTGGGCCATTTCTGTGTCTGACAGAAACAGGCAGACATTCTAGTATAACAGATGACCAAAAAATATACTAACACTCACAAACTCACTGTCCTCATAGACGGACGCCGATGAATAGGGTTTTGCCACCTGCTCCTGTCTCAAACTTAACATCGCGCATCAGCTTCAGTTGCAACATCTGCATTTCTTACTGCCAGTGGAACAGAAGGAATTTCTTTCCAAATCAACACATTCAGATACAAAAAAGTTATTTTGTTTAACCACAGACAGTGTTGACCTTCCATAGTAAAGTAAAGCCAGTGTACAGAGTAGAAGGGGGGAGAGGAAGGCTTTCCTGTGCAGAGGAGTCTCTGCCAAGTTGCGTCTGTGTTTTATCTGCAAGAGATACAGAAAATACCCGGAGGAGACACCCAAATTCAGCAAGAAAATGTCTTTCAACAAAGTACGGCCACCATTAATAAAAAGGCCTTTATCAAAGGAAATGCTGCCGTAACCTCAGCCACCCTGTCAAATAATTAGTACAGAACAGCATGAAAAATAAAGCACATGCATTAAGAGCTTCAAAACTATGTGGGGTTTTGGAATTTTACATTGCATTTTTGGTAAAAACATTTTGTCAGGTTAAAAAATATAGCAAACTTCATCACATTCTTAAAAGAAAACAAATCAGAATGGAGCAGATATGAAGTCACTAAATTGATCATCCAAGATGACACCGAAGAACAGGACTCCTATTACAATCTCTGTCAGTATATTTCAGGCTCTTTCTCAAACTCAAACGGGTACACATCACAATGTAAGAGAGTTACACATCACAATGTAAGAGTGTTACATTTGCTTGGACTCATGGTGATGAATACCATTATTACCACATTATTATTGCATATGACGTTGCAGACTCCCATTCAGCCTAGTATGTCCAGCTCGGATTAACCCATAAAGGACTGGAGCCACATGGTAAGAAGCTGTCCATGTCCCCATATCTCTGGCTGAGAAACCCTGCACTGTCTCTCACTGACCATCGCGACCATTATACCGATCTTTACTTTGAATATGACAAAACAGAGAAGGTTCAGCATGTGACAGCCCACACGTGCGGTGCTTCTGAACGGGAGCGCGCTCGCTCCGCTACTAGGAAACGACAGAAGGACCGCGCGCCTTCCTCCTCATGCGCCTCTCCATCTTCATCATCCTCCTCCTCCGGGCGGGACCGTTAGGCGACACCAAACCAAAACATGCCGGAAAGAAGGCTGTTAACGGGGCCACTTGGCGCTAACTGCAGGCTGCCCCGCCCCTGTGCTGCCACCCAATATTTACAAACCCGGTGACGGGGGCTGACCCACTAGTTAGTCGGGAAGCTGGTCAGATGTAGCCACCCGCCTGCTGCACAGGAAAATTAGTTACTTTAATGCATCAACGAAGCCTTAACTGGCCTGCAATGCTAAGCACACATATTCGTGTCTCTGGGCTTTAAAAATCGGCCTTTCCGACCCCAAGCCGTAGCTGCACACGGGATTACCTCAGTCCTGCAAACATACAAACTGACGCGTTCCGGCCTGCGGGATGCACAGTCCGTTAGCCAACGGGTTAGCCAACCCAGGGCGCCGCCACCGAGCCAGCAGCCCCAAAGGCCGGACTCTCCCCGCCTTCACCTGCGGCGCCCGTTCCCGGCCGACCCAGAACGGTCCTTCTCCAATGCCCGATTCCAACGAGGCCACGGTCGGCCAGCGATTTCATGCGCGGTCCCCCCGCGGACTAACCTGACAGAAGCTGCTGCAGTACTGCCCGGATGAATCGTCCGAAATTTCCCCTTGCCGGAGTTTGGCCTCCAGCCCTTGCAGCGTGGCCAGCAAGCCGTCCATGGTGGCGAGACCGTCGGCCGTGACGCCAAGTGGCTGCTCCCTGCAGCCTGGGCTCACTTCTCCCTCCCCGTCCGCCATCTTCGCTCTCAGCCACTGCGCGTACGCACTCGCGGCGTCACGTGACCGGAGAGGGGGGGCTTCAGGTGTCGAGGTGATGGGAGCAAGACTTTAGGAGGTGGGGGGCTCGGCCAGCGCGTGCGCAACCAAGCGAGGATAAACCCGGGAACCCCCCCTCCTTCAGCCAGGCTTCTTAAAGGGATGCCTCATCTAGGGTAACATTTCATCAAGTGCCAGGAAAATCGCAGGTTTTCAGTGCAGAAACAGTTATGTTTTGATATTTGTTAATGGTTAAAAAGTTTCGATGGTATGCACTGTCGCACTATTGCAGAAAGCCACGTATTGATATCTGGTGAACGACGTAAAGGGGGCTGCCACGGAGCCCAACCTAGCCCACCCGAAACCAACCACTGCCTGCACAAAATGTACAAAAACTAAGATGTTACTTTTTTATAAAACACAATTTGCACATCTTGTGTTTATATTAAACTCACATCCCTATCTAAGCAATACACACCTTGCTTTGTATATTGACACTTCCTAAACAGCCAACAGTATGTGGACGTGCAGTTTCTCATTAGCCAGTCGTTTTACTCGAGCGCCCCCTGCCGGTGGTTTTTAATATAGGATAATAACCCGGAAATGATAGGAAAAGGGTCATGAAACTCACATGGCAGACGTGTGGAAGTCTTCCGCGAAATTGTAATCTACAGCGCAGAAAAGTAGTGGTGGCCTAGCGCTACCGGGCTGAATGTAAGTTTTCTTTTTCTTTTTTTTTTATAATAATAAGGAGAAGGATAAAAGTAGAGAGTCGACTGGACTGTGCAAATTCAAGCGTATTCATATTGTTAAATTTTGGTACATGTTAAGTGGGCTATCTAAGGCTAAGAACTAGCAACCTCGCTACATTCAACATTGTACAATTTTTGGAGCACCAAAGTAAAGGATTTTTTATGTTTTGGACCTTACTAGCTCGATTATACCACATGGTGAAAATTCACAACAAATGTTTGCATATATGTAGTACACATGTTCTTCTATAACTGGGTACTCTACGATAAGTATAGATCCGTTTTGTCTGCAGGAGTCATCTGAATTCTGCTGAGCAACCGTGTCGATTTGAAGTGCTGTCTGTGCATTCGTTTTGTTGTAGAGTTGACATTGGTCATGGCGAAGTCTAAGCAGACGGGCAACCACAAAAGTGACAAGAAGAAGAACATTGCCAAGACGTGGAAGACGAAACGTCGAACAAAGGACCTTGATCAGATTCACGATGACATGAAGCCTGACAATGCAGCCAGGCTGCTTAAACAGGAGCCAGACTATGATGTCACGGGGTGCGCTCAGTTCTACTGCCTGCATTGCGCGTGAGTAGCGCGTCTGCATAGTGACGTCCCCAATCTGTGTGACACAGTACCATGGAAGGTGCACTGTGAATTACAACATTAGTAATAAAACTTGATTTTCATTGGCAGGCGATATTTTGTAGATTTGAAAACCATGAAGGAGCACTTCAAGACCAAAGTACACAAAAAACGGTGAGTTTTACATAATGTCCATTTCTATCTACAGATAAGTGCGTTTAAGTGTATTTTCTGACAGAATGCTGGGCCTTATAGGACTGAGTGTCTGTGAGTACTTTTGAGTATGGCCTGTGACCTGCTGGCTTACAAAGAGCTGCCTGGGAGCCCTCCTCAGGCGTGGACTCCTACGATGAGCACAGCTTACACCCTGCTTTTTATTAAAACAACCTAATTTTCTTCATGTTTTATAATGCTAGCATGCTCCTGGGGGGGGAGGGGAGACAGTCCACCTTTTCTTCGCCTTACTGGGGAGATTTTGGTTCCTCTCCGCTGTCGCTTTCCAGCATTCTTTAGCCTTTCTTGTATTCCCCTGTTTCGTCCCCCACACTCGTCAAGTGAAAGACGCTGTATAAAAATAAATTGATAATTGAGTACCGTCATGAGGTGTTGTGCATTACCCCCCCCACCCCACAGGCTGAAGGAGCTGCGGGTGGCACCGTACACCCAGGCGGAGGCTGAGAGGGCAGCAGGGATGGGCTCCTATGTCCCCCCCCAAAGTGTGCAGGTGCAGACGCAGCCTGTGGAGGAGGAGATGAGCTGACTGCTTCTGCCCCCTCTGTCCCTCCCAGGGAGGTTTTATGGTGTGACAGAAACGCTGTCTGCGTATTTATGTACACGCATGTAAATATAACAGCTTTGTGTGTAATCTATGTCCAGTGGCCTACAGGCATAATAAATGTCTAAACGCGGAGTGTGTCTGTGAAGCTTAATATTGGTGATGTGATAGTGGCAGGTAGGGCTGGGCGGGACACCGGTGTCACGGTCACTACCGGGGTGATGGTGTGCTACAATGTGGCTCTGCACTGCATCGTTAACACCGCAAGAAGTCAACAGCCTAATTATGCAACAGCATGTTTACAAATAAACTATTTTATCTTCTTCAAAGCTTCAGCTGTAATCTGAATACTTGTCCTTATCAGATATATGTAACTGGTTTATCTGCATTGTGTGAATTTTCTATTAAACACACTCTGACGCCAAGTTGTGAAAACATTTACAGATTCAAAATAAACTGATTGTGTGTAATTATACACATTAAACAAATAACCTGGTTACATTTTTATACACACACACACACACACACACACACATAGTGCCAAATTAAAAAGTAAAACATTGGCTATATATGCGCTGCTGCCTTCTTGCAGGGTGTGTAGTTAAAGACACTAGGACTGCTCATTTTCCATACCAATGAACCAATGAAAGTCAAACTCCTCTAACCACCAAACAAGACGTACTTCGGCTCATGCAGCCCTTTTGTTTGCGCTAATGCCGTTAGTGTTAATAGCAGCGAGTCTAACGCTCAACCAAAAAGCCATAATGTCTGTAATATGCCAGCTCTGTCCTGGAATCCTACAGCTGAAAAGTGTTCAAATGCAGTATTTTATAAAATGTTGGATACATAGATATAGTTTATTGTTGATTTTATGTTTCTCGAAGTTTATGTTTTTATACAGCTGTATGTTATTTTCTATACAAATCAACTCAGGCGAATAAAAAAACATACATTTTCAGGCTTGCAAACTCACGCATCTGGTGTGACACTCATGCTGTCAGATACACACAAGAAATCTTATGGCAAATCTATAAACCTAAAATTAGCTACATCAAAAGCTTTGGGGTAGTTTAAAACCCCTACATACTATTTACAAGATAATAAAACTCTTACATACATGTAAATGTGTGTAGAGACTTGTCTCAAATTGAAAATCTCACACCTACCAGCTGACAAAAGTTGAGAACCCAGTTAATATTATGATTTTTAATTTACATAAAGGGACAGTACATGCTAGTCCTTCCAAAACTTATAATACCGTGATATAATACCGTCACCCCCCACCCCCCAAAAGGAAAGAATACTTGATAGCAATTATAGGTCATATCGCCCCCCCCCCCCACCCATGGAAAATGTACAGGGCTGATCCAGAGGGTGTGCAGGCTACAATGGATGCCTAAAGTGCACCACATGACTGGCATAGGGTACATACTCAATGTTTTCTGGTGTTTATTAAAATGAGTGAGCAAGGAATGTCTTGAAAAAAATATCAAAATATACTTTTTTGTATGGATATATATACACCGAACAGTCATGCCATTAAAACCGCTGACAGGTGACATGAATAATCTTGTTACAACGACACATACCAAGGGAGCCGTTATATATTACGAAAAAAAAATATCCTGTAAACTGTAATTAAGGTCTGGCGACGACAGCGAAGGAATGCGTGCGCTGGCCCTTTAAGAAGCCGCAGCTCGAGCAGCCAAGAGCCAACCCTCCGTGCCCCTAGGGGACCGAGCCGGAGGAAAACTGCCAAGGCGGTGTCGCCGCTGTTTTCTCGGTGTAAGTCTGGCCGCAGTTTGCATGGACCCAATGCGGCGGCTTTATTTTGCTGGAGTAGTATAAATGAGCTGCAAGTTCAAGCGAGCCTGAAAATAGGTCAGAGCTGCCAGCCCGGTCGTCTGTGGATGTGCAGAAGAGAGTAACAGGATGGCCGCGGACGTGAGGAAAAGAGGGAGCCAGGCGGCGAAAAGAGAGGTGGCCTCGAACGGCAACCAGGCAGAAGGTAGCGCCGGAGACGCTGTGGGAGCGCGCCGAGGCTCCGCCGCGTCCAGCTGTTCGAGGCTATTCCCCACGTTACTGATGCTGCTGGCCGTCCCCATCGCTGGCATGGGATACAGATACTACAAAGGGGTGCAGCTTCTTCAGCGGCATGTAAGTCGCGGAGCGATGCTTTGTTTCTCCAATCTGCGAGTGGTTATGAATTAATGAAATGCATACGACCGTTATTCCCATTAAGGTGTTTAATAACGCATATAGGATGAGTGAGGCACGCTGCTCCTGTCTCTTTTTACCGCCGTGTTGTTCAGCCCCATGAAATCCGCTTGTATTGTAATTTGAGGTTTTGGGGTTTGCAGAGATACGTTAGGATTCCTGATCATTTCATGTGCGGCCTGGATTCTCAACGTTGGAAGTCCTGCATGTTCTCGGGAATGTTTAATTACCTCTGGGCTTTAAAAGTGCCACGTACTAACTTCTGGAAGCTAGAAAGTTAGCGCTAATATCACGCCTCTGCTCTGCCATCTGTTTTTGTAGGGGGTGGGCGGGGGGGTTTATTGCAGCTGCCAATGGATTTCCTCTGTGCGGTGGATCGTCCATTGAGGAGCTGCTCTTAGTCACGAAGTCCGTCAAAGAAGCGCTGTCTTTTGGGCACCAACGCGGAAAATCCCTGTTTTAATAATGATGCGTTGATAGTGTCATTCAAGCCCCTTGTTTTACTTTGGATGGCGACTGTTATTTGTTTCCATCTTTAAGATGTAAGATTTTGTCATATTCTCAATTATACTGGAGTAACTAAAGAGTATCAATAGAGGTTAAGGGGGGTGGTATTGGACTGACTGAAAACAAAGACTAAATATTACACAAATTAATAAATCTAAAGTTAGACCGCAGCAACAGTGGTGCAGTTCCTTGCTGGATGTTGTGTGCAGTACTTTTAAGAACATACTTGGAATACAATGTTTAGTGCTGACGCAGCTGAGGACTTCAACGCATAACCCAGTCATCAAATGGCACTAGAGCATGAACTGAACTTCACATCTGTCTCCCAACAGGAAGCAGGTCTTCGAACCCTGGGCACCGAAGGGTTGTTCCTGTTCTCCTCCCTGGACACGGACCATGACTTGTACCTCAGCCCAGAAGAGTTTAAGCCCATCGCGGAGAAACTCACAGGTCTGACCGACTTCTTTGGGCCTCTTCCAGGTCCCACCCCTTTCCCCATGTTATGACTGACCCTCCCCCCTCCCATTAGGTATGTCCTCTCCAGTGGAGTTTGAGGAGGACCTGGTTGAGGACCCCAATGGTGAAACCCTGACGGTGGAGGCGAGCATGCAGCCCCTGCAGATGGAGACCATGACCAAAAGCAAGGACGGCTTTCTGGGGGTAAGGAGGGGGCGTTGCCTCAAGCCGTCAGGAGAGAAAATCCCCCCCAAAAATAACTTAATTGGACAGTCTTCTGGTTGAAGTGGCTTCCTTTGTGATGTGATCTTATTTACTTAGGAAATCTCTTTTCCTATCTGTAGAATTGGGTTAAAAGAAACGCGATTCAAATAAATGCCAAAGTCGTCTGCGGGAGGAGACGCGATATGAACCGGATTGTTGGCTTAGATGTGAAATGGAAAAAGCGTAAACAAGCATTTCTCTGTTTCTGGAAAAACCACAAAAGGTCAGCAGAAACCCCACAAATTCTGTGGATTTGTCTGCTGCCCGGGTCTGCAGTGGGAGCCCAGTAGGGTCTGGACGGCTGCACAGGCAGCTGGATCGGATCTAGCAGAAATCCCGCTGTTTGGATCTGATGTGATTTATCTTCAGTCTTCTGCCAAACCGCCAGCCTGCCAGGCAGCAGGGCGCCTAACTGCCGGATGCGTCTCCAGGTCACTCACAGCTCCCTGAGCGGCCTGCGGTCCTGGAGGAGCCCCGCTGTACCTTCCTCCGTCTTCTCCGCCAGCCAGTTCAAGGCCTTCCTGCCTCCCAAGAACAAGCTGGACGTGGGTGATCCCTGGTGGATCATCCCCAGTGAGCTGAACATCTTCACTGGGTACCTGCCCAACAATCGCTACCAGCCTCCAGCCCCGCGGGGCAAAGAGGTACCATGTCACCAGGGAGGGTGCTGGGACAGTAGTGCACTGCGCACCAGGAGTACCAGTGATTGCAGGACCTTGCACTACTTGTGAGAAGTGTGAATCCCAGATTAGTGTAATTCTTATAACAATTTTCAGCCTAAATTTCACTTTTTTTTTTTGTTGGCTTCGGGCTCTAGAGGTGATTTGGTCGCCAACCTACAGAAGAATGACAGGAATATTGCCCTCGGTTAAGAAATGTTTGCTGGTACAAACCTGCTGCTCAAAACTCTAATAGTAAAAGAGTCTAACTTATGTTCCTCTCCTCCTCTCCTTTTTTCTCCTCCTTCCTCCTCCAGGTGATTATCCACTCCCTGCTCAGCATGTTCCACCCGCGCCCCTTCATCAAGTCCCGCTTTGGCCCTCAAGGCGCAGTCGCCTGCATCCGAGCAGCCAGTGATTATTACTACGACATCGTCTTCAGGTGAGGGTCTTTGGGCTCAGGCTGGCCTGCTGGCTTGTTGCCATGACGCTCACGTCCCTGTGAGTCCTGCGTACTGGCAGTCAGTGTCAGAATCGGGGGCTGAGCCCCACCACTCCCCTTCACGTCTGTCAGCCGGCCTCCTCAGCTTGGCCATTTCTGACATGCCCCGCTTCCCTCCGCAGGATTCATGCCGAGTTCCAGCTCAACGACATCCCCAACTACCCCTTCTGGTTCACACCAGGCCAGTTCACCGGCAGCATCGTGGTCTCGCGGGACGCCTCGCACGTCCGTGAGTTCCACCTTTACGTTCCCAGTGACAGGTAGGGTGCCGTTGAGATCAGCACTGTTCCGTTTGCGCCACATGAGACGTGAGAAGAACCTTCCGGGTTAATGGCCACGCGGCTTCCTGCCTGCAGGTCACTGAACGTGGACATGGAATGGCTGTACGGAGCCAGTGAGAGCAGCAACATGGAGGTCGACATCGGCTACCTGCCCCAGGTACAGCTCCCTTCTTCCTCCCATGCTTTGGCATTTGGCTTTTTATTTGCCCAGTAGTACAGTACAGCTTCATCCCTCCATCTCTCCCTCCCTCTATCAGCTGCTTTTTCTGGCCAGCGTTACGGGGGTACACATTAATCTTAAAAGGAGTTAAAGTCCCTTAAGCCCAGGCTCCCCACATGAAAGGGCCTTTGTCCTTCATCTGAGCACTTAAGCAGGTAACGGTGAGTGGAGTGAGAATGTGGAGCGGCAGGCACCGGAGCCGACCTTGAGAGGGACCGGATATGTATGGGTCTGGAGCTGAGCGCTTGCTATCTGTCGCCCACAGATGGAGCTGAAGGCCACGGGACCCTCCGTTCCCACTTTCATACATGACGAACATGGGAACGTGATTGACAGCAGGGTGGGCGGAGTCGACGGGGACCCCGTCCAGTTCGTGTTTGAGGAGATCCAATGGAAGACGGAGATCAGTCGTGAGGAGGCGGCTCGACACCTGGAAGTCACCTTCTACCCCTTCAAGAAGGTGTGTCTCTATTGTGGTCAGGGTCCAGCAGAGCCTGCAGCTCTCGGCCCTCCGGTACCAGCTGAGCCGACCGTTCTCTCTGCCGCAGGTGCCCTACCTGCCGTTCCCCAAGGCTTTTGACAGGGCCCAGGCGGAGAGGAAGCTGGTGCACTCCATCTTGCTGTGGGGGGCTCTGGATGACCAGTCCTGCTGAGGTGAAACTGTTCGTGCGTATGTACAGTAGTCCCCCGTATCTGCGGGTGATACATCGAAGACCTACCGTTAAAAATTGAAATCGCATATAAAAGGGAACAATCCTCAGACCCCATATATAGCGTGATTTTCAGGTACATACATATGATGATGCATCTGAGTTCGGTCTCCTCCTTTCCTCTGCAGGTTCGGGGCGGACTCTCCGGGAGACAGTCCTGGAAAGTTCGCCCGTTCTGGCTCTGCTCAACCACAGCTTTATCAGCAGCTGGTCCCTGGTGAAGGAGCTGGAGGACCTGCAGGTTAGTTGGGGGGGGGGGGCAGGTGGGTGGGCTTTCTGCTGCTCAGCAAGGCGACCGTGGCCTTGTGGTAGTAGCTGTGGAACTATTTGCCACGGCACACGAGAGAACCTGTGCTTCTCACACGGCCACATGGAGAGGATGCAGACCCCAACAGGAAGGAGCTGCCCCAACAGGAAGGTCGAGTGCAGGACCAGGCAGCCCTGATTCTGGAAGGATAGAAGAGCTGCTGGGTACCAGCCCCCCGGATCAGGGTCGCCCCCCCCGGTCTGGTGTGTTTCCCCCACGGCTCTCGTTCACTCGCTCTTTTAAAAGAGCCGACTTGGGTTGGTGAATGACCTTCCAGTCCCTTCTCTGCATTAGCCTTCATCACATGGACATGACATCTTCGTCGTTTCCCCCTGACAGGCTGACCCCCGCAACCCCGCCCTGAGCCGCCTGGCTGCCTTGCACCTGGAGAAGTACAACTTCCCTGTGGAGATGATCCTGGCGCTGCCCAATGGCACTGTGGTGAGTGGCACTATGGCGAGTGGCTGAGTCTGGCGCTGCCCAGTGGCACTGTGACGAGTGGCTGATCCTGGTGCTGCGCACTGGCACTGTGGTGAGTGGCACTGTGACGAGTGGCTGATCCTGGTGCTGCGCACTGGCACTGTGGGGAGTGGCTGATCCTGGTGCTGCGCACTGGCACTGTGGTGAGTGGCACTGTGGCGAGTGGCTGATCCTGGTGCTGCCCACTGGCACTGTGGTGAGTGGCTGAGTCTGGCGCTGCCCAGTGGCACTGTGGTGAGTGGCACTGTGGCGAGTGGCTGATCCTGGTGCTGCCCAGTGGCACTGTGGTGAGTGGCACTGTGGCGAGTGGCTGATCCTGGTGCTGCCCAGTGGTACTGTGGTGAGTGGCACTGCGACGAGTGGCTGATCCTGGTGCTGCGCACTGGCACTGTGGTGAGTGGCACTGTGGCGAGTGGCTGATCCTGGTGCTGCGCACTGGCACTGTGGTGAGTGGCTGAGTCTGGCGCTGCCCAGTGGCACTGTGGTGAGTGGCACTGTGGCGAGTGGCTGATCCTGTTGCTGCCCAGTGGCACTGTGGTGAGTGGCACTGCGACGAGTGGCTGATCCTGGTGCTGCGCACTGGCACTGTGGCGAGTGGCTGGGCAGTGCTTAGTGCCAGACCCCCTTACCATGGTACTGTTATTTTTGATTAATATGATGATTATTTTTCTCCCTCACAGGTGCACCACATTAATGCAAACTACTTCCTGGATCAGACAGCCATGAAGCCAGAGGAGGAGGAACATACCACTTTCAGCTTCTCAGGGGGGTTTGAGGACCCTTCCACCTCCACCTACATCCAGTTCCTCCAGGAAGGGTTGGAGAAAGCTAAAGATTACTTAGGGTCATAAGATACTTTAGAGAACATATCTACACACTTGTAGAGATAACGATGGTCCAACCTGGCTTCCAGATGTTTTCCACACTCCGGAAGGACTATGGGGAGCCTGACTCGGCCCCCCCCCCAGCTGCTGGTTGACTCCACAGTGAGTCTGTCCCTCCACCTTATCTGTTCTGTTTCTGTAGGAGCTGCTGGGTTTTGCCCAGTATCGAGTTTATGCCTCATTTTCTGATTAATACCCGTCCTGTCAAGGGCTCCTTACTCCTCCTACTTTTAACACGACGCCGTCGACCTCGGCTCTTATTCGCCTGTAACAGACTGTGGGAGCTGCCCTCTTCCTTAGGGTGATTGTATTATGCTGATTGTCTGGTTATGAAGACATTGTTTCTTTGATGAACTGAGATTCTGTCCCTTCTGCCATAAGCGAAGGCTGCACTGTTATTACTCTGAAGATTTTAAAAATTTTATTCTGTATTCTTAGTGGCGTACGATAGCCCTGTACATTCCCTGGGCTTCCTGTGAACATCAGCGCCGCAATTTGTCCTCCGAGGCACAGGGGGGCGCTTGAACATCTGCTTCCTTGGCTTTCAGCATTTTGTGAAGGCCTGATCCGAAAGTCCCAAGTGGACGGGGCCAGGCCTGATGTCATTGCTGAAACCCTTAGGCGTAGCATCAGCCTTCTGGTCTCTGGAGGACAGCGGTACTCGGGGGGATGTGAGGGTGCCCCCCCCCCGATCCATTTGGTCTGAAGGTTGGGAATTTGACATCAGGGATATGGAAGCAATGGCTGCATGTACTTTGATTAGCAATGGCAACTTCGCAAGAAATTCAAACAAGAATGTGTCACTGATATGAGGGCGGGAGGCTTTGCTTTGGTCCCCCGTAAATGAGCAGTGCTTGAAGCTGGTTCCCAGGAGACCAACTGCACATGCTCAGGGCCGATGGAGACTCTTCTGGCTGTCTGATCTTCACAGGAGCAGAATGGAAACAAGGCTGTCGCTTCCTGCCTTATACCACTGAAGGAAGGTTCCCTCTCATCTGGCTAAATAAAGTGAGACTTTTTTAAAATGGCCTCTACTCGTCACTGCCCTGCTGTTGCCAGCCAGCCTCAGCTGCTAGTTGCTAACACACAGCGGTCTCTGTGTACTGAAATGGGGCGGATAATAAGGCACAGATAGTAAGGCTTACTTCAGAGGTTTATTCATTCTTCACAGGGTGGACGGCGAGGTATGGTGTGGGGTCGCGATATCACACCCGCAGCATCTGGAGTATGAGGAGTTAATTTAAATCAAACAAATTCAAAGTATTCTAGCAACAGTATTTCCAGGCTTATCGTGTTAAACTGTACAGCGCAGTCTGGAAAAGTCTTATTTATACATGACACACTGCATTTGAAGTCCTTTACGACGGTCACAGCTAGGTTGTGTTCCAGGTGCGCTAAGTGGACGGCGTGAGCCTGTGGTGCTGAGTGTAGCGTCGTACCAGCGATTTATGTCTGTTACAGAATGGAGCGGGAATCTGTATTTACAGGGCCATCGGGGGGGGGCCCACAGCCATCGGGAAGAATGTCCCATTTCTGAAACTCTTCCAGCTGCTTCTCTAGCTGCAATATTTCTATGCTGCTCCCTCCTCCCTGGGGGTCCGACTCAGCAGAAGGTCCACACCTCCAGCTCCAGGACGCGGAAGTCGTCGGTCTCAGACAGGCAGCGGTTGTTGAATGTGTCACAGGGACTGCTGCGTCCGCGGTACAGAGTCTCATCCAGCCACAGGCCAAAATGGCCGCTGGGAGGAGACAGAGAGCGGCTATTAGACACTGCCTCTACAACGCCCCCTGGTGTACCGGAGGATTCAGTGTAGCTTCTAGTAGGCATATCACTGAACACCCACCGGCCTGCAGTATCATACACCACAGACGTCCATACCCAGGGACAGATAATATTTCTGGGGCCCCAATCAAAAACTAACTTTGCCCCCCCCCACCGATTCACTCCTTGAACGTGTGCATTCTGACTTGTGCAGAATTGTGCAGGTACTGTGAGGAACGAAGCAGAGGACAACAGTGAAAATGACAGGATGTCTGCTTAAGTGTGCCGTGTGCCATTCGAGGTTGTGATGGGGTTGTCGGCACTTTCCATACACTTTCCATACCCTTCCCAAGGAACCGAACTGTCCACAGGCACGGCTGATGCTCATCGGGGGGGATGTTTCCCAAAAGCCCCCCATTTGCATAGTTGGAACAGTTCAGTCGTTAATTACTTTGCTAGCAGCTATGCTTTTGGGAAAACATACCCCAGTTTAGCAGGGGAATAGTAAACATCAAAAAGTCCATTACACTGACATGGACAAGAAGCTTTTGTATAGCTTAACAAATATCTAATCAATACTGCAGTTAAAAAATATTCCAAATTCATCACAAATAACACATTTACAAGTTGCTCAGCTTGCTGCTTGGAGTTTGTGCTAAAACTTGCATGATGAAGCATCGTAAAATCATTTGGTGCGTGAGATGAAAAATAATTTCAATGTTCTTGTTACAATGCTGAAAACAAACATGTTTATGCTAATGTTGTGCCTTTGCTGATGTGGGATTACAGATAAGTGCAGAAAATGGGTTGGTACGTGCAGCAAATCGCCTCACTATAAACCAGCCAATCAGAGCACAGTGCTGCTGTGCCTACTGAAGTCTTTATGTGCATCGTGACCTCCGGCAAAACAGGGAGCCCAATATTCCTTACCTCCCACCCCCAACGGCAAAGGAGTCCAGGTCTCCCTTGATGAAGAAGGAGTTGGCACCAGTCCAGTGGAAGCACTGGTGGGAAAAGGAGGTGAGGCACAGCAACAAGACCCTTGGGAGACGGTGACAGTACGCCCTGGGGGCGACCCTGGGCTCTCCCTGCAAGCCCACTTACCTGAAAGCTCGGCTGCATGATAAACAGGAAAGTCTCCCCGGTGCCGTAGAACGTCTCGCTGGGCCTCAGGGGGTGGGACAGGAAGGCGCCAAACACCTGGTACATGGCGGATCGCCAGGCGTGGCGTCACATGACCGTGAGCATGGAGTGGGGGGGGAGGCATGATGGGGAGCTGTGGTGGGCGGAGCTCACCTGGCTCTGGGAGTCCTTGATGAGGAGCAGTGCGGGCGAGTCGCTGCCAGCCAGCCTCCTGTAGAGGGAGCGGAGGCTGGCGCCATGCCGCCACGTGCTGTAGGCCAGCTGCCATGTGTGGCCCACAGTTCGAGGGGGAAGCCTGCTGTACATCTGCAAGGGAAAAACAGCCTGGGTGTGACTCATTATGGGTGTGTGCAGAGGCCCCTTCTGGATCGAGCCTGTGTGAATGTATGTCACTCACCTGTCTGACCTGCTCCTCCCCCAGGATGACACTCTGGCGCACAATGTCTGCCAGCCCCTCCGGCTCTCTCTCCGGGGTCAGCGATGATGTCCGGCCCCCTCCCTCATCCACACAGACCATCTGCCAACACAGTACAGCACGCTCCAGCTCCGGCCTTGCTCGCACCCTGACCGTGGCCGCCACTCACTCCCTGAGCAGTGCTGCTAGCCCTCTTACTGCTCTACTCGCACCCTGACCGCGGACGCTGCGCACGGCCGGCCTTGCCGGTGCAGATCCGAGCTCCCATGCAGTAGGACCGCCAGCCGCTAGGCCCCGCACCTCCCGCCAGCCGCTAGGCCCCGCACCTCCCGCCAGCCGCTAGGCCCCGCACCTCCCACTCGTCTCCGGCCCGGGCCTCGCTCTGGCACGCTTCCGGCTCCCTGCTGTCCACCAGCACAAATTCTTCATCTTCCTCCTCCTCTTCCTGCCCCCCCTCCAGGATGCAGACGTCAGGCCTCCAGTGGGTCAGATAGGCATAGAGGTCGTCTGAGCTGCGGGGGGGGGGGGGGGGGGGGAG